>JAQOOD010000008.1:6380713-6705112 GCA_029633175.1 Citrus glauca
TAAGTTAATAAAGATGTAGATACAAAAACTATTATTTTCATTTGGTTATCCTTAGTGTAAGTGATGTATAAGTAAAATATACATTAGATTAATAATTAATAATGACGAATGTCAAATTCAATGTACCAAGAAACTAGTAGATGTATCTATTTTTTGTGAGGAATATGCAAAACCATTTTACAAGTCTCTAAATGTTTGCATTATCTATAATATTTCTCTTGTTGTATAATTATACCATATGGAGGTAAATTTCTTTAATTTAATCTTATAAGTCTCTAAATATTTGCATTCTTCTTACTGTTTCTCTCATTGTATAATTTTACCATAGGGCGACAAATTCCTTTAATGAAATCTTACAAGTCTCTAAATATTTGCATTCTTTTAACGTTTCACTTGTTGTATAACTATATTATGTGGAGGCAAGTTCTTTTAATGTAATATAACACATATTTTTCTTCAATATATAGTTAATTATTTACGTGTGAAAGTAAAGGCTCTTCATATATAATTGAGAAAAATTATAATTTATTATAATATAGGTTTCATGCTTATTTATAATCGGACCAAGTTAGGATTAGAATTTTTTATGACTATAAGTATTTTATTCTTGTGTAAAATATAATTATAGAGTGATTTTACTGTATTATAATTTAAGGTCCACCAAAACTTAAAAGTACCTAAATTTATATTTCACCTCATAAATCTACTCTTACCAGTAATATCGTGAAAGGACCCTACCCTTTAAGTTACTTTTTTCATTTTAAAAAAGAAAGAAATAGAAAAAGAGTTACTTGGGGCTCCAATGACACCAGTCCTTCGTTAGGCTACAAAACTTGATGACAGACGCTTTACTCTCTTTTTTTTTTGGGTGTAGGTGCGGTAAATTTATTAAAGAAAAAAGAATTAAGTTACATGCTAAAACTCAAGAGAATCGACACGTCGGAGCCCCCAAGTATCCTCATGTAAACTCTTGAGAATACAAACTGGAGGGATATCCCACCAAGAGAAAGAGTTACATGATAAACCATAATTAGCAGTCGTGTCAGCCACTTAATTTTACTATGTTATTTATACCTTTGCGAGCCATTTTGTCACATACTAGTGTTTCATAACATTGGGTTTATAAACACTAGAACAAGAAATATTAAATTTTTATAAGGCGGGTGACATTGCTTATTAAATTATTTTTTAAAATTAGTTAATAAATTAATTAGTGTTTTTAAAATTTTTTAGTCCTAATTGTACAATTTTATTTTTACAAAGGAAAAAAAAAGGTTAAATAGTTGAATTTTGCAGTCAACAATTATCTTTGTAAATGAGGTTAACATTAACCTTGTTCACATTGATGGTGTGTTTAATTTTTGTTCATCCAACAAACGTTATAAATTATTTGAAAGTTGACAATCATGTTGAGTATAATACATCCATAATTACCTGAACATTAATCAAGTTTTAATGTTAAATTACATCTCCTTTATCAAGTTAGTTCAAGCTATGGGACCCTAATTGAGCTAAACTAGGAAAAATGAACCCTAATTGATGACTATTTTATTTACAAAATCATAAGAAAAAAAGTGGGTATCCGTATCATCCTCCCTCCATCTCAAAAACCAACCTTATGACCCATTTCATTGAATTCGGTTGGAATTAAATTATCTTAATTATAACAAATTGATATTATTATTTTAATAATTATTTCTGTATATATAGTTCTTTATATAATTTTTTCCTTTTTCTCATATAATTTGCTATTAGCGTCTCAATTAAATAAACATAATATTATTGTTTATTTATTACAATTTTTATTTTGTATTCCAACTTCGAGCTCATTATTCATCTTGTTTTATGATCAACCTTCGTGGATTAAAGCTCAATTGTTTAAATAAAAGCAAGGCAATTACTTGTCAACGAATTATGTCCCATGAAGCTTTTTTTTTTATATTAACAAGCAAAAGGGTTGTAGTTAAAAATCTTTTGCTCCTTCCTAAATATTTGACCAAGCTCATTGTTGTTAAGAAGGTAAAAATAAAAGTTTTAGAGTTTCAAATAGGAAAATTGCATGTTGAATGAATGTACTCGATCAAAAAAATAATGTTATATTTATTTAATAATAAAGTATTTTTAATAATAAATCATATTATCTATACTTTAATAAGGGTGTTTAAATTACCTTAAAAAGCACATGTAATCCCAGCCTTAGATTTTTTTTTTAATCAAATGACTATGAATTAAATTTGTCTCAACTTCAAAATTATAAATGTAAATATTTACCATACTTTATGGTCGAAACTGAACTTAATACTAAATACTAAATGTAATTTTTTTTCTTGAACAGAGCTTTACAATTATAAATTACAAATCACACCCGTAAAATAGCACACACCAAACACGTTCTAAGAGAAAAGATGAGACGATAAATATTATATAGTTTTCATAAGATGGCGTGCCGACGGCCAAACTTTGAATAATGGGCGCCTAAAGCCCTAAATCATATATATATGATTATATATTTTTTATTGCAACTTATTATTATTTTTATTACAATTGTATAATAATTTATCAATTGTATAAAATTTTATATTATTTTAAGGGTACATTTGGTTGAGCCCTTTTTATACCAAACTTTAATTAATTAAATCTCGGCGGGCCACTAAGCCAAACCTGGGCCGGCACGTTGGAGTCTAATAATCCAAAATAATAATATACCTTCAACAATCAAAAGAATTAGATATATTTATTACAAAATTATATTATTTTCCCCAATCAACTAACTCATAAACAATTAAAAAAAATTTCGCATTGAAATGTTCCAGCTGTAATAATTTTGTATTCCAAATTTTAATTATTTAATTGAGTCGGTAATGTTACTATTATTGTCATTTTGGTTAATTGCATTGAAAAATAGATTCTTCTTGTTTGACAAGTAATCACTTAAAGAAATTAAAATTGCAATCGAGTGACACGTGTCGATGATCAATGAAACGAGCAATGAATTTTATACAATGATGTGGGTCCCATGTTGCTTTTAAAAATCGAATGAACAAATTTCGATCGTCCAAACTATCCAATGGTATATGTGCGCTTAAATGGGGATCAGTTCCAATTCCATCACTTGGTGAGGTCAGCAGGGACAAATTTGGGGCCCACTAGTAATGACAGTGGGGCCCACATTGGACGCGGGGGGCCAAAGGGTCTATTCAGATTCTTCTTCGTCTTCGCCTCTTTGCTCTGTCCGATTTATTTTTGTTTTGTTAGTTGGGATTTGTTCTGATACGGTAATGCATGCAATTCGTCAAAAACACTTTGAGATCTTTATAATTTATTAACAGATTATTTTCCCTCAATTTTTTTTTAAAATATGACTATGAATTCTTTCTTTATACAAAATTATTTTGAAAGCCAAATGAAAAAAATGTCTTAGAATTTTGGAATCCTGTTTTCAAGAGAATGTGAATATTGGCATTTCATAATTTATATATATTTTTCATAAATTGTACTATAATCTATTAATAATGAAATTTAAAATTATCGAGACTATTCGTAAAGAGCACCGACATAGTATAATTTAGACATCTAAACTTTAAGTAAGTAAAATTTACTCTCAAATAATTGAAGGAAAATATTTTCTCACCCATGCTCTTGGAAGGACTTGAACAATTGGTATCCTATTACTTTAATTATAAGATTTACAATATTTTGTACTATAAATTACGTAATTTATTATAAATTGTACATTTTATGGTACAAACTTTAGTGTAATTCTCAAAAAAAAAATATTATGTCTACGGGACAACAAAACACTATGAAGGTTATTATGATGCGAATGGAGTGTGATCTTTGTTCTCTTTCACCTAACAACAAATTTGGGCAATTCCACTTTCACTGTGTAGGCTTTGCTTTAGCACTTAAATGGAGAAAAAACCAAAACTCCTGCTCACGGCAATGTATCCTAAGTTTGGTTTCTGTCTGCTCGCAGTTTCTGAAATTATTTTGACCATTTGGTGGTGACTTTGGGGCCACTCAAAATCTCTGTCATGATTATGCACTTTCAGTATTGGAGCTCCAAATGCATTGTATGTATCATATTGCTAATAGTGAGATCCTCTTCACAAATCACGATGAGCTAAAATGTCCTAAGAAATACCCTTCCCCTATATGGACCTAAAAGTCTGAAACTGCCCATTTCATCCCCCACTTAAAATAATAATAATAATAATAATAACAATGGCCTAGTCGAGGTAATTGTTGTCCGTCGATGATCTCAAAGCGCATGCAAAGTTGCAGACGATTTTTTTTTTTAACTTGCACAAGATTTATTGAAATTTGCACTTATATTTATGTGACATACACGGAATTTTTTTCCTTATAAATATCTGCGTAAATATAAAATGACAGAATAAACAACTGACTCACATCACATTACACATTGCATTATATGTCATGCGAATTAAAATACAAACATTATTAATTTGGCCACAAAGTGACATGCCCATGCAAGTTTCGTTCTCCTTTTATGGTAGATCGTTTTCAACGTGTACCAAAAAAAATGGGAAAAAAAAACCCTAAACTTTAAAGGGATAAGTTCCCGATCCCCGTACTGTTAAGCCTTTAATTTCCTATGGACCACACAATAGACAAAAGAACCCAAATCGATGGGCGTATTATTAAAAGCTGTAATCAAACCTAAAAAGAAAACATCATTTCGATAAGAATGGAATCAATTACCCATTGTACTTCAAAAACACACTCAATGACCCTTTGTCCCCGGGACATCGCCGTAAAGAGTTAAAACTTTGATTTGACACATAGAGTTTTCACCAATCAATGGGGTGCACAAATTATTGATTTCTTACGGAAATGGGACAGAATTTCTTCAGTAATTTGCTCGGCTTTCTCTAGTTGAATATAATGCTGCGCATCCCGAATTACGACTACTTCGAGATCAGGTACGAGAGTCTTAAATTCGTCGCCCTTGATGTAATTTTCAGTCCCAAATGATTTAAATCCCATCTGCTTGTCACCTACTATGAACTTCGTAGGAACACAAATCTTGGCACCCTGCCATGGTGCTGTTAGCTCCCAGTTCCTGCATCAATCCATTGATGATACATCATAAATTCATAAACCAAAATCAAAGCTATTGCTGTGTAACGCAATCAAGTATTGTGACCTAATTATGTGACGCACCAAATGCAATTCAAAATGATGTTGAGTTGTGACATCTTACTTGTCCATGGCACGGTAGTAGTTCAGTGCCCCGGTGAAACCTGTTGCATTGAATTTTTCTGCCCAGGATTGCAGATCTTCCAAGTTCACCCACTCGGGTAATGAAGATGGGGTGTGGAGAAAGTCGATGATTTCAACTCCAGCGGGAGCGGCAATAATATCAGGAGCATCTATGAGCAAAAGCTTCTTCAAAACTGTCAAAGAGTCATATTTGGAGAACGATTTTTCAGCAGCTCCAGGCTCCTGTTGAGTATAAGAAGAAACCAAATGGTTTATTAAGTTGGGAAACAAAATCGTGAACAACTAGAATAAATTTGTTAATAGGTTACCTGAAATTGAGAAATGTAGAGTCCTTCTCCAAATAATTTGGAAAATATTTCAGTTGGTTTGAGTTCCGGGGAGCGTGGCATGTAAGTTACACCTAAGTTAACAAGAGCTTTTACCCTATCTGGCCTAAAGAGGCAGAGGTTCCAAGCAATTTGTGCACCCCAGTCGTGTCCCACTACAAATGCCTGTTCAACACAAACAAAATCATTTTGCAGCTTTCGGAAGTACAAATCAATTGTATTAGCTGGGGAAATTTGAATCAACCGAGAAGCTCTTCTTTTGCATTTATGTGAATCAATATAGATTTTTTTTTTCTCAATATCTCTTTAAAGGAAAAGAACATCCCAAATTGATCCCAAAACGAACGAGTTAATGTGAGCTTATCCATTTAGTTACACAATAAAATGATCGATTATATCTGATCATTTTAGAACTAACATTTCATTCGATAATGTTAATGATCCCAACATTTGAAGCTTAATTTCGATCGCAATGCTATTTGTCACTTATTTATTAAACGATGAGTTTTATAATTTGTAAAACTATTTTAACAGGCATCTAACGAGTGAATACTATATCAGTTGGAATTTAATCAAAGACTTATATATAAGAATACACCATATGTGTGTACATCCCCATACGTAGAAGGGTGTATTTTTTATGAATGTATATCATAATAAAAGTTAAGAGAAACAGGAGTTCTTATCCAAGTCTAATGAATGTACATCCCCATTTTTATTTTATATAGCCTTCCTATCAATTAAAAAATTTATATGTCATGTAAAATCTGTGCACGAAAGCTACAACCGTTTACCTGTTCTTCTCCAAGCTCATCCAGAAGGCCAATCAAATCGCCAACGAGATGAAAAATTGTATATGATTCAAGATCCTGAGGAGAATCTGAGTCCCCATAGCCTCGCATATCGGGCGCAACAACATGGTAGCCATGCTCAGCCAAATGATTTATCTGGTACTTCCAGCAAGACCAAAGTTCAGGGAAGCCATGAATGAGCAGAACAAGGGGTCCTCGCCCCTTTTCTGCTATGTGCATCCATATTCCATTAGCGTGAACCCTCCTGTGATTTATGTCACTCATTATGATTTCTCTCTGATGAGTTTTTTTATTTTTTATTTTGGGTTTTCTTGCTATGTACTTGATACATGTGGTTTAATTTCAAAGATGGTAGGCTTATTAATATTCGGAAGATATTTCTTGCAACTTTTTATTAAACTATATCAAATATTATCAATTAGCCTATGTTGACTTTTCTTTGATTTTGCTTGAACTATCAATGGGAGTGAGCATTGGCCCATTCATGGGTCCCGGAGGGCTAAATTTTTTTAGCCCACTTGCCTACCCTCGGGCCAGTTCAGGTGGCCCACTTGCAATTTAAAAGAATATATGGTGAGATAATGTAGTTTTTACGAAGAATATTATCACAAAACTTAATGAATAATAAATTATTTGGGATGTCTATTATTTCTCCTGTAAAAAATATTTATTTTTTAATAATTTAATTTCTTGCTGTGTTACGTATTATTATTATGTTAGGTACTGAAGTAATTAATCCACATCATGGTCGTATGATACCAATTCAATAGTATTTCCTAATGTTACTACCGTTGTTGAACAGTTAAACTTGACAATGACGAAAGCAAAAGAAGTGAAATGGTACCAAGTAATTCTTATGAAGCATAAGAAGTGCATAGGGGCGGACCTATGTACAAGTCTCAGAAGCAAACTATATATATATATATCATTTCTCCGTGCATATTACTTTGGGCAGTGATATTTCCCACTTATTTTCTGTAAAACCACCTCATTGATTAAGCCACCCCATTAAAAAATAATAATAATGTGAATATATTTTGTAAATTCATCCCATAAATACTAAAAATACCCCTCTCTATTAATAATTATAATATTTTCTTCTCTTTTTATTTTTTAGTTTTATTTTATTTTAATTTAAAAAATAATTGTTTATTTAAATATATCAATCATCCAAACCTCAATATTTAGTGTATATATATAGAGTAATGATACAACCACAAATTCTTGTACCGACTTATTTTGTACAAACTGACTTGATATTAATTCATTGGTTGAATTAAAATATAAATTAACAAATCATGTGGGCCAAGTAATATTTAATTCAACCAATCTTATTATGCCAGATCAGTTTATACAAAAAATTTTGACTGTATCATTACTCATATATATATATATATGTTTTTTTTCTCTATCTGTGAGAGAAGCAAATTTATTGAGAAGTACAAGCATATTCCCAACATTTCGCAAATTCGAAACAATTTAGCATCAATTTATCCTTTTGCAATCATCATTGTAACATCTCAAACATGTTAATTCCATTTAACAAAATACAAATATCAAAAATCCATTATCAAGTCCAAGAAATAGAACCACCGGCTCATTTGCCTTCATTACATCTTCCAGCTCGTTTCCTTTAGCATCTACTTGAGCTAGTTCTAAAAATTGGATCAAGAATACTTGAGATGTTAACACCCGCATGTGACTAGTCTAGTCTTGTCTTGCACGCGTGGCACACAAGGCTTCTTTCTTGTGTTTGTACCATGGGATCAAGATTCTCTTCTGATTTGAACATTTTTTTATTTTTAACAGATCTTGTGTCATCTGTATTTTAATATTGGTGGATGATTAGGATTAAACTATTTTTCTTTTTAATTTATTAACTAACAATCATATTAACATATTTACTCAAATGATGATCAGATTAGACTGGAATCTTAAAATTTGAGGCACAACAACTTTGATGTGTCAACTTCTATAAAAAAACAGAGCAACTTATACATGCACATAATCTCTTACTAGATTTAACCATGAAGCCCCTAAAACAAATTTCTAATTTATATGATCTTCATGGGATCTTAACAAAGGTTGCATGGACTTGAGGGTCTTTCGGACTTCGGATCGAAGGATTTGTTTTTGTTGGAAAATGGACTCCATATCATTTTTTTTTCCTTCAAGGTTGCTGCTATTGCTGGTCTCGCTCATCATTCCCAATTAATTTACATGTATTTAAACACGATTTTTTTTAATGAAATAATATCAACTCTCACTTCTTCCCCCATCAATGCAATATTAAGTATTCTTTCTTTTCCAGATTCTCCCCTTGCACATTTCGTTTTCCTCTTGCCATGTTGACTTCTTTTTTTTATTTGAACGGTTAGGAAAGACTTTAGGAACGTAAAACCTTTGGGTTTATAAGGTATAATAAATTTAACTTCTAAATTATAATAGATAATAATTTAAGTAGTAATTATTTATCTACCTTTTTAGTCATTTGTAATAATTTTTTTGTTGAATGTCACCTGAGGATAATATTATAATTATAGAAAATCTAACAAGTGGGATGGTTTTATACAAAAGACGGGGTAAATATCACCACCCTTTTTTCTACTCTTGGTGCTTATTTTTACGTATTTCCGTTTCCTTCGTTTTGTTTGTGCCTCAACAAATCATATGGGCCGGGTTAGCTCCAGCCCACATCAGCTTGCCGCAGCCCGTTTACACCCCTCGAATACATCAGCCGAGGTTTTAGAGATTTTAGGTTCAAATCAGAAGCAGCTTCACTTGCACTTTCTAGCTTGCCAAACAGAACGATGGGAAAAAATAAGAAAAATAGAGGAGGCGAAAAGAGTGAACACAGTCCTTCGACTGTGTTCGTCAACAACTTGCCTTACTCTTTCACTAACTCTCAGGTACTTTCCCTTCTTGTTATAATCAATCTCTTTGCTTCTCAATAACTCTCCCAAAAAAGAAAAAAATTCAAAATCCCGTCAAGTATATATTATTTTTCGTTTAGTTGAACTCATTTTTCTATCCTTATAGCAGTGAAAATAGCATTGTTCTTTCAATTTGTTAACTTTTTTTTGTTTCAATTTTAACCTCTTTTTGGTTTGATGATGCTTAGCTTGAGGAAGCATTCAGTGATGTCGGGCCAATCAGGCGATGCTTTATGGTTACCAAGAAAGGTAAGCATAACAACAGCTTAGATTATGCACGTTTTTTTTTCTAATCCAACTTACTCACTTATTGTAAATTTATCAGCTTAGTAGAGGTTCAATTTTGTAAGGCTTAAGTTGAAATATGTTAAGTATATTTCAGCGTCATTTTCTAATGAAGTAGTTGCTTTTACGTATTCCCGTGATTCTTTGCAAGCATTTTATGTTTATTAGGTTGTTTTCATTTTGGCAACTTGATTGTAGATTTACCTGATGCTAGCTTTTTAAAGATTGAATTAATTCAAAAGCATTGCTGAAGTTTTTGAATATCGTTGTTATTATTATTAGAATTGCTGGGCAAAGCTGATTTGCTATACTTATACTTTTTAAGGGGGTTCTTTCTAAGTTTGAATTAGCCCTGACCACTTGGTTTGGGGCAATGTGGTGATAATTTCTGAAGTGTGAAATATGGTTTCAGAAAATTTGGGTGTGTTATAATCTTTGTTTTTTGTTTACAGGGTCAAATGAACACCGTGGCTTTGGTTACGTTCAATTGTAAGTCGGTATTCTTTCTTTCTTAAATTAAGACATTTATTTCACTCTTCTCTTTGATGCTTTTTTTCTTTGCAGTTGAGCAGTTTATCACCATTCTTCCATAAAGAATGATATTTAGAGTTTTGAAATTACTCACTCACTTCATCACTTAGCTGTGAACTTCATCTTTTCTGATTTACACTCATAGTTTCATGATCATGCTGTCTAAAGAAATGAACATATAGTGGAAATTGTCTAAATTTCTGTTGAGCACTTGATATTTGCATGAGATATTTCTTGAATTATGATTGGTAGTATTTAAAGTTTCTGATCACTTTTACTGTTGTGCAAAATGTGCATACTTGCTAATTTGAGGAACATGAAGTCATTTACTCTTTTAATCATCTGTTTTTGTGATTAATTGATATATCGTGAGGGGAAATTTTCAAACCTAATCTACTTTGAGGTTGTCTCATGTATTTTATTTGTATCCATTTGCAGCGCTGTTATGGAAGATGCTAATCGTGCTGTTGAGATGAAAAATGGTTCATCTGTTGGAGGTCGGAAAATTGGAGTTAAACATGCCATGCATCGTGCCTCCCTGGAGCAGCGCCGTTCAAAAGCAACTCAAGGTTATGATCATGGACTTTTAGTATCTTATGTCTCACTTCATCATATTTAATGAATGCATTCAAATTTTTGCTAAAATTTTATCCCTTTTTCGCCAATCAATTAGAGGTTCAGGCTGATGATATAGAGAAAACAATGGATAACAAGGATGGTGTAATCTCTGGGGCAGAGAAGCATTCATCAAAGTTATTGGAATCAGGTTGGGATTCGTCTTTGTTTTATCAAAGTATGTTTGTTCATATTTCTTTTAGTTTTACTATTTTTATCTAATATGTTTGTTCATATTTCTTTTAGTTGTACTATTTTTATCTAATGTCTTGAACCAAATTTCAGGGAAAACCGTGAAACCCAGAAAAGCGGCAACACTTGGCATTGACCTTGCAGATAAGGAGAACTGTTCACAGAAGCAGAGGTTCCCAATATTCTCAACCACCTTTATTTTAAAGTCAAATAGCCTTGGAGTTGAGGCAAAAGAAAATACCATGTGTTTATAAACTTATAGTTGTTTCATGAATTGTTTTCATCATAATCACCTTATATATACTATTTTGCATCACATAGCATGCAGAAAGCTATGTTGAATGTTTTCTTCTGTCTAAATTTTCCAAGAAGGTGTCTGATGTTGCTTGTTATATGAATATTTTTTTTCCCCTCTTTCAAATTGGGTTCAGAATCTCAATGTAAATGGAACAACAGATTTGGGTTTTACCGCACTGAAAAGTCTTAAGGAATATCTGTTGCATTTTACCGTTGATATTGATCACTTAAATATTGACTGGCTATTTATGGAAATTGAAAATAGCAGTTGAAATTCATAACCTCCTATGAAACACCTAAGTGATGTATTTTCCTGAACTTCAATTCTTTAATCAGAATTTTGTTCTCAACTGACAAAACAAATTGTGACCATGCTATGTGTTATTTGCCTTATATCATTGCTTGGTAATTTTTGAATTCAGTTATTTATAGCAGTCCCGCAGCTTTTTAACCTTTCTTTACCTTTCATGTTCCTGTTGTGCAGAGTTGCTAGAACTGTGATAATTGGTGGTCTTCTGAATGCTGATATGGCTGAAGAAGTTCACCGTCTTGCTGGAAGCATTGGCACTGTGTGTTCTGTAACTTATCCTCTTCCAAAAGAAGAGCTTGAACAACATGGTAAGGACTTTCCTTTTTCCCTAGATTCAATATCTTAGCTGAGTGCTTGAAACAGATTTTGCTTGTCTATGCCATGCAAAAGTTACTCTGATTTATGAATCCTGTAACCGCATAATGAAATTGAGATGATAATGCTTATGCCATTCACTTAGAAGTCAGAAAATTGAAACATTAGATCAGTGAGATCTGAGAGCATATGCACTATCTTATTGATTTTGCATTCAAGATTTTGATGGTCGGATTTGCAACTAAATCTGGATGCAGTCTGCTTCAGTGGACTCTTTTCTAGAGGCCTGTTGATAGTTTCAGACTACTATCTTTAGAGGCAACATTCCTAGCTTTTTTTTGAAGTTTCCATGGCTTTATCTGTTTGAACCACTAACTTTCCTTTACTGCTTAACGCCTATAACTTAGTTGATGAATTGAAAACACTCCCTATTTTCTGTGGTGTCATAGAACACAACAAATTGTTTTTGGGATTTAATAGCAGCTGAAGTGCCATAGCATATCTACTGTCTTTGTCTTCTTCTCAGGTATCTCTGGCATATGGATGTAGTATCCTAGTATATTTGCTGCGTTGGTCCCCACCACATTCTAATACTGTCATACTAGCTTGTTCATTTGGCCATGATCTTTGTAGAGTTTGATCTTATTTGTATTTAAATAATTCCGTTTGCAAAAAGCCAAAAATACATAGTTGATGTTACAGATGTTTGGTGAAAACATTGTGCGGGTGGTTTCCCGTTTGAAGGATGCTATAGCAAACTAAAATAGGTGTAATCCTCCTTTGATCAGTTTAGGATGATGCTTGTGCCCTTGTGATGTTTTTCCAGGCCTTGCACAAGAAGGATGCAAAATGGATGCTTCAGCTGTACTTTATACGACTGTTAAATCAGCTTGTGCTTCCGTTGCATTGTTACACCAAAAAGAGATAAAGGGGGGAACAGTTTGGGCACGTCAGCTTGGTGGAGAGGTAAAGGAACTTAATTAGTTGGTGCAACTGTAATGCTGCTTTGATTGTTATAATGAATACATGCTTTATTTCACTGCCTAACCAATAGAGTGGCATTAGCTTGGTGAGGTTTACTGGATTTAAACAATTTTAATGATAGATTTGAAGGGAAATTTTATTATGTTTTAATTTTCTTCGTTGTTTAGGGCTCCAAGACTCAGAAGTGGAAACTTATTGTCAGAAATATTCCTTTCAAGGTTATCCTTTTCTAAAAGTATTTTTGTGTTCATTAAATTTCTTTATATGATATGCTCATCTTCCGAACTAGTTTCCAAAAATTACTGCAGGCCAAAGTGAATGAGATCAAAGACATGTTTTCACCAGTAGGGTTAGTCTGGAATGTATATATTCCTCATAATACGGATACAGGGTATTCTAACTCCTCCATAATTTCTTCCTCTATCGATAAAATTTCATAACCTTTCACTTAGACTCTAATTTTTCTTTTTTCAGGTTATCCAAGGGATTTGCATTTGTCAAATTCACATGTAAACGGGATGCAGAAAGTGTATGGTTTCTGATCAATGTTTTCTCAATAACATTACTGCTATTTCAGTGTAAACATGCTTTGAATTATGTGTCTATTTCTTTTTCAGGCCATTCAGAAGTTCAATGGTCAAAAGTTTGGTAAAAGACCAATAGCTGTTGACTGGGCGGTTCCAAAGAACATTTACAGTAGTGGCGGAGCTGCTGCTGGTGCGTATGAAGACGGTAATTGTGGCCATTAATTAAATTTCACTTCTTCCAAGGATACATACAAGCTATTGTTTTTTCTTTCTTTCTTGTTAGTATAAAAAATCAACTCCCATATTTTGTCATACATATGTTACTGTACCGCAGTTGTGAGGTTTTTCTTTGTTCAAATTCTTGATTTATGTCAGTTTGTTTAGATATTCATAATGAAATGGGCTTATTTTTTGTTTAAACATATGTTCCCTAGTCCGTCTCTCTCGTCATTGTGTGCGTCTCTTTCTACCCTCCTTTGAGTGCTATACCATTATTTAGTGTGTAGGGGTTCTGCCCTTCTGATAATTTCATTTGAAGTTTATTTAGTATTTAATAAGTTGGCAAATGATATTGCTATAACTTAATAAACCATTTGTGCTTTCACAGGAGTGCAGAACAAAGGTGATGGGAACAGTGACAGTGATAGTGATGATGATTTGGGCGATGATGATGCAGAGACTGCTTCAGATGACTCAAATTCATCAGAGAAAGAAGACTTGCCTTCTAATGCTGACTTTGATGAGGAAGTAGACATTGCGAGGAAAGTTCTAAATAAGCTCACTTCTACGACAGGCTCTCTTTCTTCTCTCAGTGATGATTCTGCACTGGTCAAGGGAAACAAGGAGCTGGATTCTGATAAAACAGTTAATGAATCTGCAAAGGTATCAGATGTTTCTAAACTAAACTCCAGCAAAAGCAAACCAAAAAGTCTTAAACAAACGGAGGGAGAAGATGAATTGCAGAATACAATTTTCATATGCAACCTTCCTTTTGATCTTGACAACGAAGATGTGAAGCAGAGATTTTCTGCATTTGGGGAAGTGGTATCCTTTGTCCCAGTTCTTCATCAAGTCACCAAGTATGGGTTTGGTCTTCAATTTGATGAGTTTCTTTGTTTCCTGTTCTTTTATGTTTAAACTAAATGATCTCCCTGTGCTTACTGCAGGCGACCAAAAGGGACTGGTTTCCTCAGGTTCAAAACAGTAGAGGCAGCTACTGCTGCAGTTTCAGCGTCAAAAACTACTTCAGGTCTGGGAATTTTTCTGAAAGGAAGACAACTGACTGTTTTGAAGGCTTTGGATAAGAAATTGGCTCATGATAAGGAAATAGACAAGTCCAAAAATGAGACTAATGACCACCGAAATCTTTACCTGGCAAAGGTTAGTTTACTTGACCATTTTTCCTTGTTACCTGCTCCAATCCATGGTGTTATGTACTATAAATTTTGTGATGTTTGACTTGTCTCCATTCACCAACATGAACTGACACTTTTTCCCTTTTTCCCCAAATTTGTAATAGGAAGGCTTAATCCTTGAAGGGACTCCAGCTGCTGAAGGTGTTTCGGATGATGATATGTCAAAACGCCAAATGTAAATCCTTTTCTGTAATCATTTAGTTCATGATTTTCAAATGTTTTGTTTATTTATTTATTTATTTTTAATATATATCTTTCTCTTTTATTCTCTAGCTCTATAATTTTGTTAATGTCTGAAAAATTCTGTTCGCTTGTTGCCGAATACTTTAATTCCTTCAGAAGAAAAATGTGTCACAAATTTGTTTATATGTCAGTTTTGGTTTTTGCATTCTTGATGAATGATGCTGTCGAGAAGAAATTAATTAAACATATTCAATATTTCCGCTGATAAATGAGCAATTATTTTTGAAGCTTCAAATTCCCACGCAACAGGCTTGTAATGTTTTTAGACTCATTGCAGGTTGCATGAGAAAAAGATGACTAAGCTTCAATCCCCGAACTTCCATGTTTCAAGGACAAGACTTGTTATATACAATTTACCCAAGTCAATGACCGAAAAAGGACTGAAAAAGCTCTGTATTGATGCTGTTGTCTCACGAGCCTCAAAGCAAAAGCCTGTTATTAAACAGGTTTGCTATCTTTTTTCATTCTCACTTTACTGGCCTATATATAAGGTCCCATTTTTAACTGTGATATTGCTCATGCAGATAAAATTCTTGCAAAGTTTGAAGAAGGGAAAAGTTGATACGAAGCATTACTCACGTGGAGTTGCTTTTGTTGAGTTCACAGAGCACCAACATGCCCTTGTAGCTCTAAGAGTTCTTAATAATAACCCAAGTAATGTGTTTTATCACCATTGTTTTGATGCTGCTGATGCTCAATGCAAGACTTAAGTGTTTTATTACATTCAAATTTTAAAATCACCTTCCGGCTACTTGCAGAAACTTTTGGTCCCGAACACCGTCCAATTGTGGAGTTCGCTGTTGATAATGTTCAAACACTGAAGCAGAGAAACGCTAAGATACACGCTCAGCAGCAGCAAAATGACGAGTCAAACACAATGGATACCTATCCAAACAAACTGGAGAAGTCCAGAAAGCGGAAGCCTATTGGTGACAGTAGATCAGAGAAAGATTCAGGACATGGTGAGGACAGCATAGTGAATGATGGGGTTCGAGAAGGAAAAACAAATAAAAAGCATAAAGCTAACAAGAAGCAGAAGCACAATCCTGCTAGTGACGGAGCAGAAGTCTCTTTAAGAGATACCGGTGAAGGGAAGACAAAAGGCCCAAAGAGAAACAGAAAGGATCGCCCGGACCGTCAGAAGCCTGATGTTGAAACTTCAACCAAAGGTAATGATGCACGTAAATCAAATTCTTCTGGACAAGCACATTTTCGGCCACAAAAGAGGAAGCTGGGATACCAAACTGAAGGACTGGTGGGTGATAAATCAATGAAAAGAAAAAGGCCAAAAAAGAACAAAGACACAGCGGGTAGAGAAGCAGTAGACAAACTTGACATGCTGATTGAAAGGTACAGAACCAAATTCTCACAGCAGGGTTCTAACAAACCCGACGGTGACAAGCAAGGTTCAAAACAACTTCGAAGATGGTTCCAGTCGTGAGTTTTTGTTACAAGTTTTAAGGCATTTCATGACAGTTTCTTCTATAGAGCTGATGAGGCAATCCTTTAAAATGTAGATCTACTAGCTACAAGTTTTGTACAATTCTAGATTGAAAATTCTGGCTATCAAAAAAAGGAAAAAAAAAAATTGTAGTCGTTGAATCCTACTGCCTTTCATAAGTTGAATTTTGCTATCAGTTGAGAAATTCATTGGACATTTGTGACTTATCAGATGTGGAATTAGGTCTCGTACAACTGTTTTCGTGTACACTTTTGTTTGTTTATCCATTCACCAGATTCTCTTCTAAATGTTTGAAAGCAAACGCGGACCCCTTTTAACCCAGGTACATAAAGCAGAACTGCCCCGTTTTTCGACCCAGATTTTTCATTTTTTTCTGTTTCCTTGAAGTTTGATTGATACAAACTTAAAACTCTTTTCTGAAAATAAACCAATTTCTAAAATTAATTAAAAAGATAACTCAAACGCAACAAGTCCTTCCAGCTTCTAGCATTAAATTAGTTATACGGCAAGAAATGCTATAATTGACAGCTTCATCATTAACTTATCACAAAAGGTGGCAGGTGATATTTGCTGAGTGTGACTTTGATGCTATCAGTTTGTTACAAAATTATGCAGTACTTATCCATTACGACAAATAAGTAAGAAGATCAACATCACTATTAAGACTTGTATTGTTGGATCTAAGCACAATTTTAGAATGCATATTTGTTTTTCATGGCTGCAAATTCACTATAATGAATTTATTTTTATTAAAAAAAAGGCACTATTTTTGTTTTTAATATAACAAATAACAATAAAAGGCCGCATTAGTTGAAAAGAGAGCACATAATATATATGTATCATATAACTTAATGGATTGTGACTCGTACTATAGTTTTAATTTATTTCTTTTTTATCATATAACTTATATAATACTTTCAAAAATTGTTTATGCATACCATAAAAAATAAAACTAACTATGATTTAATGCTTGTGAAGGCGTGGTTTATAATGAAAAATTGAGTTAAGATAAATTATTTGGATCTTAGTTACAAATGTAATTGTCACATAAACTACGGTCATGAACGAAGGAGCTACGGCATTCAAAATGATTTTTTTTTTTTATGGTGAATTGTACATACATGTTGCAGATATATCGTTTCGTTGAATTTTTTTTAATACTTCAATTAATTCATTTGTTCAATTCTTTTAACATTTCACAAGCTGTGTAGATAATGATAGTTTCCTATCTTTTTCTCCGGCCAGCATCATACTCATTTTTAAAAGTTAAAAAAAATTAATTTTAGTACTTAATAATTTTTTTTACAAAATTCAGAAAAGAGAATAATTTTTCAAAATTTAATTATGAGAATAAGTTTTATACTTACAATTTCATACATATCCTGATATGTATTAAACAAATTCAAAATTATCTTTATTCAATTAAGAAATAATATTAAGATGATTATTATCATAATCATCGATTATATTGAGATAACAAAATTAAAAAAATACAATAAGCATCAATTATTTTATATGCATGTCAAAAATATTATATACGCATATATATACATATATTAAATAAATTTTATTTAATGTTGATCCTATTTCGGTCATGTACATGCTTATAACATTGTAAAAGTGAGATTTGCTAAATACATGCAAATATTTTTAAAATTCACAATATTTTTAAAAATAAATTTTATCAAACGTTTAATTAATTTTTTATACAACTGATTTTTTTTACAGCACAACTAACAATAACCCTATCAAAATCTTTAGCATTGATAAAATGTTCAAACATGCAATCACAATAAATTTCAATTACGCAAAACAATGACCAAACAAAAAACTAGTACTTCTAATTCCTAGTTAGTTCAATTATTGAACAATAAAGGTCAAAAAGTTTGGGCATTTAATTTTTTCCCACGATTAAACAGGATATGAAGCTTCCTATTCTCCAATTCAATCACCTTGATTGCTACGTTGACTTTTGTTTGAAATTTGGTGCAGAATTGACAGCCCACGTCGGTAGTTAAATTTTGATTTTATGGAAAAAATCATCTTTCAAAACTCGGCGTGTTTTGTAGAATGTGTTTACATATTCTCATGATGAGTTTATTTAAGTGAATTAGCCATGACTCATTAAATTATCATCACACAAATTAAATCTTTATCATCTGCAACGTAAAAATTATCACTTAAATATAAAATTTATGACTTAAATTGATGGACATATAATTATAATTTGTTACAAGAGTTAGTTGAATTCATGAGTCAAAACCAAAACCATACAGAAATTTTTAAAATTGCTTTGTAAATTATATATATATATATATATATATATATATATATATCGTCAATGTTGCCATGCATTTTAAATCAACACCATCTCTTTTATCACGCATAAATTAAGGGTATATAGTTAAAAACAGAATGGCTACTGCTTGGCTGCAGTATAAAAGCCACACTGCAACCTCTCTTCTTCTCACTTACGCTCACTTTCTTTTTCCACAACACTTCACATTTTCTGGTTACCTTCAAAAATGGCAGCTAGCTCCGGTTCCAAGTCAATTTTCATGTCCATTGTCCTGTCCCTATGTCTCCATTTGACACTCAGCAGTGTTACTTATGACAACAAGGCTCTTATCATTAATGGGCAGAGAAGAATTCTCTTCTCTGGCTCCATTCACTATCCAAGAAGCTCACATGAGGTTAAAACTCAAACCATTTTCTCTCACTTTCCCTTTTAATATTTTCCGAGAAAATGTGCTTACAAACGAAACAATGTATGTGATTATGAACGCATAATGCAGATGTGGGAAGGCCTTATACAGAAAGCAAAAGATGGTGGGTTAGATGTTATTGACAGTTATGTGTTTTGGAATGTCCACGAGCCTTCTCCTGGCAATGTACTTTTCTCTTTAAAGCTCAGTTTGTATACTTCCTCTCTGTTTTTCCCCCGCTATTTATTGCATACTCTTGCACTTTCTGCCATTTTTGTTACTCTTTTGTTCTCATATTCTTATGGTATTTAGTCAATTTGTTTTTTGAATTTTAGTATAATTTTGAGGGGAGATACGATTTGGTTCGGTTCATCAAGTTGGTGCAGAAAGCCGGGTTGTATGTGCATCTTCGAATTGGACCATACATATGTGCAGAGTGGAATTTTGGGTGATGACTTTTTCTTTTTCATTACAAATAAAGGTTTATCTTTGATACATTTATGTTCTTAAAATTCATCACTTATGTTCTTTCTTTCAGTGGGTTTCCTGTTTGGTTGAAGTTTGTCCAAGGCATCAGCTTTAGAACTGATAATACGCCTTTCAAGGTTTGCATGTAACAAAGATAATTGATAAAAGAAAAAGAAAAGAAACGAATGTTTGTTTGATTAGTATCTTACAGGCTTTGTTTTGTAGCATGCAATGCAAAATTTCACCCAAAAGATTGTCCAGATGATGAAGGATGAAAAGTTATTTAAGTCTCAAGGTGGACCAATAATCCTATCTCAGGTAAATTTAAGGCTATTAAGGAAGCAATAGGCTAAAATACTGCTATATTTCATGTTCATTCTACATATATTTGATTGTTTCATATATTGTGTGTAGATTGAGAATGAATATGAACCTGAAAGAGAAGAATTTGGAAGTGCAGGTGAGGCTTATATGAAATGGGCAGCTGAGATGGCTGTTGAGTTAAATACTGAAGTCCCATGGGTTATGTGCAAAGAGGAAGATGCCCCAGATCCTGTGGTGAGCAGATTGTTTCACCAAGTTGTTTGATTTTTTATTTTTTGATTTTAGTCTTAATTTAGGTTTATAAATGATCAATGGGAAAATTTAATTCATCTTCTTCTAAATCATGGTGACAGATAAACACATGCAATGGCTTTTACTGTCACTCTTTCTCTCCAAACAAACCTTCTAAACCGAAAATGTGGACCGAGGCTTGGACTGGCTGGTAAATTTCATGCACATCATTTATCTATAATTTCATTTTTTCTTTTTTTGTGATTTTGAAGTAAAATTTACTCGCCCTTTGCATCTTTTTGTAGGTTCTCAGATTTTGGTGGCCAAAATTACCAAAGGCCAGTTGAAGATTTAGCATTTGCTGTTGCTCGATTCATCCAAAAGGGCGGCTCTTTTGTTAATTACTACATGGTCAGTCAAAATCAAATTTCTTATTGCATTTGATACTGAGTTATAGCAGTAAAATGGCAAAAAAGATGTACATTTGCATTTGCTGGGCATAAATACTTTGATTGTCAAAGCAGAAAGAGATAGCTCCCTTTATACTTGATTCCCCAGAAAGCAAAAGGAATGTATGTATTTGTGTGAACTTTGCATCTGATAATGGTTAAAGTTGTACTGACAAATGTAAAACCAAATTTCCATTTCTTCCTTTCATTTTTTGTACGACTGCTATGAAAAAGAAAAAGAAAAATAATTATTCCTTTCAATCATTAAATTGCAGTAGACTTGCCACAAAGATGATTGGTGTCATATATTTTCATCACTAACTGTAGGATCAGCTTTTAACTTCCCATAAACTTCACAAGATGATTCCTGCTGTATAATGTAAATGTGAAGTTGTTTTACAGTATCATGGAGGAACAAACTTCGGAAGAACTGCCGGAGGCCCTTTCGTTACTACAAGCTATGACTATGATGCTCCAATTGATGAATATGGTCAGAGCCTTTGAGCCCCTTTATTTTTTCAGTACTGCACAATTCTAATTCATAAATAAGTAAATTTCTTGGACTTGCTACTCATATCAGCACTTTGACAATATCGTAGGCTTGATCAGAGAACCAAAATATGGTCATTTAAAGGAGCTCCATAAGGCTATTAAATTATGTGAAAACGCTTTGCTCACTGCTAATTCCACTGTCACATCCTTGGGGAATTATGAAGAGGTTTGTCTCTTGTCCATACAAAAGTGTGTGCAACAAGCAACTTCAAATTAGAAAAAAGAGTTTGTTTTATAAGTAGCTTCACTGTGGATGTAATTGACGCATTATAAGCTATTTTCAGGCACATGTATTCTCTTCCGAATCTTGGCAGTGTGCAGCATTTTTATCAAACTACCATACAGAGTCAGCTGCGAGGGTGACCTTTAATAATAGGCAGTATAACCTACCACCTTGGTCTATCAGCATCCTTCCCGATTGCAAAAACATTATCTTCAACACCGCCAATGTAAGTACTTTGAACAACTGCCAACAATGAATGCTAAGAAAGCTCAAGTTATTCAAAAATTCCACATGCAATTTCTTATTAAACACGCACTAGGAAGAATAATTTGAAATTTCTTTGTTGCAGGTGACAGGTCAAAGGTCCCATGTTCAAATGTTGCCCACAAATGTTACTTTTCACTCATGGGAGACATTCAATGAAGATGTATTTTCACTTGAAGATGATTCAACAATCACAACAGTTGGTCTCTTGGAGCAGTTGAATCTCACGAAAGATACCAGCGACTATCTGTGGTACTCAACTAGGTAAAGATAGAATTAATATGTTTCAATCGAAACATTGTTTACATGTTTTAAACAAAATGATGTTTCCAGTGTGAACATAAGTTTCTCCGACTCATTTTTACATGGAGGTGAGCGTCCCACGCTCAGCGTGCAATCAAGAGGCCATGCCCTGCATGTGTTTGTAAATGGACAGCTCACAGGTTTTCTTCCCATAGCAAATGCAACTGGATTATTCAGTGCTTTATTGCCTGTGTTCGGATGATGATATACAGTCTTGCTCTAATGATTAGGCTCTGCCTCTGGGACTCGAACATACAAAAGATTCACTTTTAGAGGAAATGTTAGCCTTCATGCTGGAGTCAATACAATTTCACTTCTCAGTATAGCAGTTGGATTGCCGGTTAGTACCATGATCATCAGTTTAAATGAAGATACGTTCTTATTATCTAAATGCAAATGCAGCCTATTTTTGTGCTGGCAGTGTTTTTTTATGACACCTAAGCTTTGGCTGTAGTCCCATTCAATCAGATACTTCTAACATTTTAAATTAATTAAACTCTGAAATATCTGCTGTTTGTTGTTCAAGAACAACGGTCCACATTTCGAGTCATATAAAACAGGAGTCCTTGGACCAGTTGTTTTACATGGAATAGATGAGGGAAAAAGGGACTTGTCCTGGCATAAATGGTCATACAAGGTTTGCAAATCTTCCATCTTTACTCATGATTTATCATTTATTCAATCATTCTTGTTCTTAGAAATGCTCCTTTTTTTGTGCACAGATTGGTCTTCAGGGAGAAGCAATGGTAACTGGTTTAGGTTCTCAAAGTTCCATCCCATTTGTGAGTTGGGTACCATCTTCCTTAGAGCACAAGAAACAGCAACCATTGACATGGTATAAGGTAGGGGACCAACCTAAGTTCTGTTAACATATATGTTTCCATAATATTGATTTTGATGATAACAAACAAGATTAAGAATGATTAATTTTTTAAGCTCAAATTATGTTTTATACATTTTAAATAAATCATTCATTTTACATTATAAAGGTTTTATATTTTGGAAAAATGATTTATGAAAATATACATGTATCCAAATGGAGTATGTATGTATGCAAGGGGAGTCTATTTTAAATAAATTTTTTAACCTTGCATTGATTTAAGGTGAGCTTTTTATAACTAAATTAAATCTTTGTAATGTATTTTGTCATCATCAAAAAGGGGGAGATTGTTAGCTTTTTTAGCTATAGATATTGATTTTGATGATAACAAATCATATGTATTGATTAAACAAAGATTTATGAATTGTGTTTTTATAATAAGAAAATGAGGCTATAAAATCAAAGTGTTTTGGACTAAAATAAATGTGTTTTTAAATCTTTGATTTTATTTTTGAATTTCGAATTTGAACTTAAATGACAAGTTTTGAAATCTTTGATTTTAATAATTATTGTTATAAAATTTCGGACTTGGATATTTTTATAAACATTTGAAATGTTTTGGGCCATACTATTATTTATGAATATTTTGGACTAAAGTGAAAAGTTTTGAGAACTTTGAAAATATAGGTATTTTGTTGAAAAGGACCTTTGTGAAAAATAATAAAATTGTTAGGGCTAAATCATAATATCAGAAAGTTTTTAGAATAGCAAAGTAATATTTGGAAATTCTAAAATTGGATCTATTTGCAAAGTTTTCTGACGTTTTGGGTCATAATACAGTTTTATACAGTTTTGGGGTCAAACTGTAAAATTAAAAACTATTTCACTGTAGCAGTTACTGTAGCCGTCACTGTAGCAACCGGCTAACCGGTTATCAAATCCGGCGAACCGGTTTCGGGCAGCAAGTAACCTAAATATAACCGGCTAACCGGTTATAAAATCCGGCGAACCGGTTTCGGGCAGAATGTGTGCAAAACGCAAGCGGCGAACCGGATGTGAAATCCGGTAAACCGGTTTTCTGGGTTTTCGAGACAGAATGCAACCAAAATGCAAGCGGCGAACCGGTTGTGAAATCCGGCAAACCGGAAGCGGGCAGAATGCAACCAAAACGCAAGCGGCTAACCGGATCCGACAAACGGCAGACCGAAAGTTCGAAATTTCAAATTGTGTGCTGTAACGGTAACATGAAGCGGCTAACCGGATTCCATATCCGGTAAACCGGTTCCGGCCAAAAATGAACATAACGGCTAGTTTTTGAGTTCAAACTATATAAACTCAAAACCATTTCATTTTTGGCAACTCAAGCAAGCATAAACAAGAGCACACAACATATATTGAGCTTCATTTTCGTAACTCATCATTTATTAGCTCATCTTTGTTCTTCAATTTGTATATCAACTCTTAGAGAGAGATTCATTGTTGTATTCATTATTTCTCATCAAATTGTGAGTGTACAAGTGAGGGAAACACTTGGGTTAAGAGATTGGGGATATAATCTCTTGTTGTAAAGGTTTATTGACACCTTGAAGTCAATTGTAATTGGTTGAAGCCTTGGAAAGGCTTGGTAGTGAAATCCTCAAGCGGGTGAGCTTGGAGGCGTGGACGTAGGCGGGGATAGCCGAACCACGTAAAAATCCTTGAGTTCGTTTTTCTCTTCCCTTACTCTTTAATTATTGTGCTTGCATTGAATTTATTGTTTTCGAATTTATTAAGGCATTAGATTAAATTGTTGTGTGGATTTGCTAGGATAAGTTTTAAAATTCCAATTCACCCCCCCTCTTGGGTTGCACACTTATATTTCATTTGGTATCAGAGCGAGGTGCTCTTGTGTAGACTTAACCGTCTAGAGTTAAAGATTCGTAGCAACCCAATTTTGTTCAACCACCATGGAAGGCCAATCTATCACTAGACCTCCATTTTTCGATGGAAATGATTTTCCTTATTGGAAAACTAGGATGAGAATTTATTTACAAGCTTTAGATTATGAAATATGGGAAATAGTTTGTAATGATTTACTCATTCCTAGGAAGAATGTTTTAAGTGAGTTGGATAAGAAAAATTTATCTTTAAATTCCAAGGCTATGAATGCTTTATTTTGTGCTTTAGATAAAAAGGAATTTCATAGAGTTTCAAATTGTTCTAATGCTTATGAAATTTGGAGAAAACTTGAAATTGTGTATGAGGAGACTACAAACGAGGAGGAATTTCATGAAGTGTCGAATTTGGCTCTCATGGCAATTGGAGATGAATCGGATGACGAGTTTGATGAGGTAAGTGATCTTCCTACATATGATGAATTACATGACGCTTTTAAAGAAATGCATGATGAGTTGATGAAAATCGGTAAGAAGAATGCATGTTTTAAAAAGAAAATGGTAGAGCTCGCAAATGAAAATGAATCTCTATGTGCAAAGATTACATGCCTAGAATTAGAAAATAAGACATTGCATGATAGCATGACTTTGCTTGAGAATTCTAGCACTTCACATGAGCACTTAGAGTCACACATGAATGACTTGAGAAATGAAAATGATGCCTTGCAAAAATCCAATGTTTCATTAAACGAAAAGATCAAAAAATTGGAATTAGATAATGATATGTTACATGATAGAATTGCATCATTCACATGTAAACAAAGTACTTCATATGAGCATGAGAAGTCACATGGTGATGAATTAATGAAAGAAAATGAAATGCTCAAGAAAAAGAATATTGAACTTAGTAGTGTGATTCTAAAATTCACAAATGGGCAAAAGATGTTGGATAACATGCTTAATTCTCAAAAATGTGTTTTTGATAAAGGAGGACTTGGGTATAAGCCTTACTTGAAACAAAAATATTATAAGAATTATTTTCTTAAGGCTACCTCCACATGTGATCATAAAATTGCTTGTCATTATTGTAATCAAAATGGTCATATGAAGCTTGATTGTCCTATTAAAAGAAAAGTTTATTATGGTGTCAAATGTATTTGGGTTCCAAAAGGAACTAAATCTAACACTCAAGGACCCAAAAGTATTTGGGTACCAAAGGGCACAACGTGAATGTTTTCTGTGTAGGCACCACAAACAAGGAATGGTGAAAAGTTCCTTGATGAAGCTCATGAGGATAATCGCTTGATCATGGTCTAAGCAAAAAATGATGAGTAAGATTGACTTAATCATTTTGATAACAATTATTGCCTTGTTGATTATAAGTGGTGGTCTTTTAAGTTTAGTAAGTATTGCATAATTCATTTGGTATCTTATTGAATGAAGCTCGTTAAATGAATTTACGAGAGTATGCTTGTATGTTTACATGATTATCATTGTGTTTAACATTGAGTGTTTTATCATGATGCATGGTTATATATATATGATTATAGCTTGTCAACTCATCATGATAGCTTTGTTTGATTTTGATGATCATATAATGCCTAAGCTTGATAAATGAGTGATATGCTTGAATTATTAATCTTTGAATGTTTATATGTTTCATAATTGTGATAAATATATGCATGATGAATATGTTATAAATTTGAGTTTTATGATTGGATGTTTATTATATTGATCCATGCATTAAAATGGTTTTTGAAAGTATTCGGATCATTAAAATGGTTTTAAAATTGTTTGGAAAACAAAGGAGTCTTTGAAAATCTTAGTCTGCGCAAGCTGTAATGAATTGGTCATAACTCTTTCTAGAGAACTCAAAATTCCGCTCTGTAAAATTTATTGGAAAGCTAACTTAATTATCTTTCCAACGGTATATAGCTTGAATGTTAATTCTGTCTCAATCAATACAGTTTTTATTCCGAAGATGACCATTCTGCATTTTATTAAGTTTTGAATATGCTTCATGATTGTATGCTTGTTGGATGAATTATTTGTTTGATATGATTTCATATGTTTGGTCTTGTATACATATATGTTTCATGCACTAATTGACGTTTTTGAAAAGTTAAATGATTTTTAAAATTGATCAATTTTTAAGTAAAAATTTTTTGGTTTATATAATACAAGTCTAAGAGCTTGCAAAAGTTCAAAAATATTTTCCAAAGCTTAACCGGTATACCACTTCTAATCAACCGGAAAGCCGTTTTTCATTTTGGAGTTTTTTGGACCAAATCTGGATAACCACACTTTTAAAACCGGTAAGCCGAATTCATTTTGGTGCTCACTGGAGCACAACCGGTCAGCTGGTTATGACAACCGGAAAGCCGGATTGGCTTTGCACACTTGCTGGAAAAATGCGGACAACCGGATTGGCAATACCGGTAAGCCGTTTGAGAGAGTTTTATTTCTGGACAAAAACCGGTCAGCCGGTTATGGCATCCGGAAAGCCGGATCTGTACAGCTCATTTTCTGGTCACAACCGGCTAGCCGGTTAGTGAAATCCGGCAAGCCGGATTCGTGAGCTGTTGGCTCTGTTTTTGCTTCTTCCTCTTCTTCTGTGAATTTTCTGCACTTGTTCTTCCTCTCTCTCAAAACCGTGAGCCACTCTCTTCCATTTCCAATCAATTCTTCTTCATTTCTCAACCATTTTTATGTCAAGATCAATCTCTTAAACCATTACCCATGCATTTCATCTTCATTAAACTCTTCTCTATCATCATTTCTTCACTTGTTCCTCATCATTTCTATACCTCTCATTCACGCGTGAACAGTGCCTCACCATTTCTTTGTCAAAGCTCTTCATCTTTCACTCATTTTCATCTTAAATCATCTCTTGGATCAATATAATCGGTTTAAACTCATCCATTTCACTCATTATTTTATAAAACCGAATTTGTCCATTTTGGGTATATGCACCTACATTTTCATATGCATAATTGCTTTCATTGTGAATTGATGATGATTAATGTTTGACATTTGGATGTTTTATATTTGGATATTGTGGAACTAATGTGCTTATCTTGACTTTATGATGATCTATATATTAGCATATGTTGATTTTGATGATTGTCATTATGTACTTATGTTTTACTTAAGTTTTATTGATAAAAAAAATGCTTTGATGATTCCATTGTATTTGGTGAAATTTGATCATATGGAATCTATGATTGGTGAAAGGATACATTTTTTTTTGCTTCCTTAACACATTGTTGAATATGCATTCCCTTGCTTTATGATTATGGAATTCTCGAATTTAATTGTTACAAGTATTGGGGGAATTCATATTGATTTTGATGATTCATAATTATATGTGTATTGCTTGATAAAACTTGTGGATTATTGAATATTGAAGTGTTGGTTTGCTAATGGTGTTGTTGGGTTGATGATGAAGTTGTTGACAAACCTTTTTGGAAGTGTTTTTCTCTCATGTGTATAAATGATTTTGCTCATTTTTAAGGGGAAACTCTGCCCAAATTTTTGCTCACCAAAAATCGGACTTGCATTTCTTTCTTCTCTCTTTCTGTTTTTGATGATGAAAGGGGAGATAATTTGAGAGTTTAATAATTTGGGAGTTTTTGGGAGTTTTAAGAATGCATTTGAAAATGTTTTACAAATGGAAAGATTTTTTTTTTTAAATGATTACTTGAGCAAAAATCTTTTTATTGACCATTTCTTAATTTGGCCATACATTTAGGGGGAGCATATAATATGTTTTTGAATAATATGCATTTTGAATAATTCTTTTGATGTTTGAAATTTGATTATGATAATGATTTTGATGATTTTGAGATATAATGATGATTTGATCACATAGTTGTTTTATATGATAATTTTATGTCATGAGTTGTTGATTTGGTAATAAATGAAATAATGGTTCATGATATTTTTGTGTGTTTTGGCTTGTATCATGATCTATAATAATTTGGATGTATTATTACTAAATCTTGTATTTGAGGTGATGCTTGTTGTCAGGGGGAGATTTTGTCAAAATTTCTATTCAGACAACATGGGTAACAAATTTGCTATTTCTATTCTTTTCCTTTGAAGTTTTTTTTTATGATGAAAGGGGAGAAGAATACATATTTTCAAATTTATAAAAAAAAATTTTTACTACTCTTATTCTTTTCCTTTATGTTTTTCTTTTTGATGATAAAGAGAGAGAAGAATAAATGTTTTTAAATTTATAAAATTTTACTACCCTTTCTCTTTGCCAATTAAATTTTTTTTTTTTTTTTGATGATGAGGGGGAGAAAAATGCATGTATTTAAATTTCTTATTTTAGCAAATTGGCAAATTGTAAAAGAAGATTTTATTTAGGGGGAGTAAATTTGTGGAATCATTCTTTAAATACATGAAATGTTTGTCATCATCAAAAAGGGGGAGATTGTTAACATATATGTTTCCATAATATTGATTTTGATGATAACAAACAAGATTAAGAATGATTAATTTTTTAAGCTCAAATTATGTTTTATACATTTTAAATAAATCATTCATTTTACATTATAAAGGTTTTATATTTTGGAAAAATGATTTATGAAAATATACATGTATCCAAATGGAGTATGTATGTATGCAAGGGGAGTCTATTTTAAATAAATTTTTTAACCTTGCATTGATTTAAGGTGAGCTTTTTATAACTAAATTAAATCTTTGTAATGTATTTTGTCATCATCAAAAAGGGGGAGATTGTTAGCTTTTTTAGCTATAGATATTGATTTTGATGATAACAAATCATATGTATTGATTAAACAAAGATTTATGAATTGTGTTTTTATAATAAAAAAATGAGGCTATAAAATCAAAGTGTTTTGGACTAAAATAAATGTGTTTTTAAATCTTTGATTTTATTTTTGAATTTCGAATTTGAACTTAAATGACAAGTTTTGAAATCTTTGATTTTAATAATTATTGTTATAAAATTTCGGACTTGGATATTTTTATAAACATTTGAAATGTTTTGGGCCATACTATTATTTATGAATATTTTGGACTAAAGTGAAAAGTTTTGAGAACTTTGAAAATATAGGTATTTTGTTGAAAAGGACCTTTGTGAAAAATAATAAAATTGTTAGGGCTAAATCATAATATCAGAAAGTTTTTAGAATAGCAAAGTAATATTTGGAAATTCTAAAATTGGATCTATTTGCAAAGTTTTCTGACGTTTTGGGTCATAATACAGTTTTATACAGTTTTGGGGTCAAACTGTAAAATTAAAAACTATTTCACTGTAGCAGTTACTGTAGCCGTCACTGTAGCAACCGGCTAACCGGTTATCAAATCCGGCGAACCGGTTTCGGGCAGCAAGTAACCTAAATATAACCGGCTAACCGGTTATAAAATCCGGCGAACCGGTTTCGGGCAGAATGTGTGCAAAACGCAAGCGGCGAACCGGATGTGAAATCCGGTAAACCGGTTTTCTGGGTTTTCGAGACAGAATGCAACCAAAATGCAAGCGGCGAACCGGTTGTGAAATCCGGCAAACCGGAAGCGGGCAGAATGCAACCAAAACGCAAACGGCAGACCGAAAGTTCGAAATTTCAAATTGTGTGCTGTAACGGTAACATGAAGCGGCTAACCGGATTCCATATCCGGTAAACCGGTTCCGGCCAAAAATGAACATAACGGCTAGTTTTTGAGTTCAAACTATATAAACTCAAAACCATTTCATTTTTGGCAACTCAAGCAAGCATAAACAAGAGCACACAACATATATTGAGCTTCATTTTCGTAACTCATCATTTATTAGCTCATCTTTGTTCTTCAATTTGTATATCAACTCTTAGAGAGAGATTCATTGTTGTATTCATTATTTCTCATCAAATTGTGAGTGTACAAGTGAGGGAAACACTTGGGTTAAGAGATTGGGGATATAATCTCTTGTTGTAAAGGTTTATTGACACCTTGAAGTCAATTGTAATTGGTTGAAGCCTTGGAAAGGCTTGGTAGTGAAATCCTCAAGCGGGTGAGCTTGGAGGCGTGGACGTAGGCGGGGATAGCCGAACCACGTAAAAATCCTTGAGTTCGTTTTTCTCTTCCCTTACTCTTTAATTATTGTGCTTGCATTGAATTTATTGTTTTCGAATTTATTAAGGCATTAGATTAAATTGTTGTGTGGATTTGCTAGGATAAGTTTTAAAATTCCAATTCACCCCCCCTCTTGGGTTGCACACTTATATTTCATTCCATCTCACAAGTTTTCCTATTATTAGTAAACACATCATTTGTGATATTAATGACATTTATAACTCACGCAATATATATTGTTGCAAGGGTAACATCACATGTTACTAGAACTTGTTTTTCTAGCCAAGCATGACATCTTCTGTGATGACAAAACTCGAGATCTTGATGCACACCGATGATGTTGCAGGCCTATTTTGATGCACCAGAAGGAGATGAGCCCTTAGCAATGGACATGAGTAGCATGAACAAAGGCCAAGTATTAATCAATGGGCAAAATATTGGAAGATACTGGACTGCTGTTGCCAATGGCGCATGCCGTAATTGCAACTACACTGGTACTTATAGACCTACAAATTGCGGATTTGATTGTGGCAAACCCTCTCAACAATGGTACAAAAATCTTAAAAAAAAATTTTCAAATTTCGATTGAACATTTAATTGTGTATTTGCCAATAGCTTCTCTAATGTTATATTCTCAGGTACCATGTTCCCAGATCTTGGTTGAAGCCAAGACAGAATCTACTGATAGTCTTTGAGGAAATTAGTGGGGATGCATCAAAGATTTCTTTGGTAAAACGTTTGGTGACAAGAAAATAATGTTAAGCCATTATTTCAAAAGCAGCTTCTTGGTCAAAACCTTACAGTAAGCAAAAGCAAACGGGGTTTTATGGTCTTTTTCGGGGGGGTAAAAATTTTTTTTATCATGATGTGGCAAGTGCTTCTCTTAACCGAAAAGGAACTTTTGTTGGACTCATTGCCCTTTTTGACAACTATTTATGGGCACCAAATTCTTTATTTTGAGTTGTGAGGTTGAAATTATAGTTTATGTAAAATTATTTATGGCTAGTACTTTTCTGCCGCTAATGCCCATTTTAGGGTTCCCCAATTGCAATATCTTTTTACTTAAGTATTTCCTGCAAGGTAAGGTTGGAATATAAGGACCAAGAATGCATAGCCCACTGCTTTATATATATATATATTGGTAAAAACTACACGAAGTCGAAAACTGCCTGGTATAAAAATTATTAAATTTTATAATAACCTGTTAAATCTATTAGGCTATGAGAAATTGAATCACAGGAGTATAATATGATAGCAAAATTTTATTAATTTTTATTGATTTTCTCTAATTTTTTGATGGTACCGAGAGTATGGATGGGTACCTTTAGGTTACGTAGTTGGATTGCCGAATTATTGTAATTTAAAACTCTTCTAAAATATAAAACTCGATGAATGATTATAATTTGAGAAAATTATTAGTCATATACTTTAAGTTTATCATGTTATATAAAATACTATAAAAATATTTTATTTTTATTTTTTCTATCATAAGTTTACAATTTGTGTTAACTATCTACTAAACTCTCATTTATAGTTAATGACATCACAATGGTAATTAGACATTAAACATACTAAATATAAAATTAAATCATAGTTTAAAATATAAAAATAAAAAACTATTTTTCAACCAATATTCAATTAAATACACATACAAACTCTATTTTTTCTTAATTAAAAAAATTCTAATTACTCTTCCCAATTTATTTTTACAAACTTAAATAATAAAATAGATCCAAAAATTACTCTAAACCCTAATTCATAAACACCAATCAACCAATTCCTTAAATTCAATTTCATAACTAGAAAAGTAAATTTTTTATTTAATTATTTATGGTGGAAAGTAAAAAATACCCTAGCATTCAAGGTTATAATAGTAATTTTACTTAAATTCGGTTAAATATTCTAATGTTATTACTAATGTTTTATTGGACTTTTGATAAAAATTATAAACTTGTGATGAAAATCAAACAAATTTAAAATTTTGAAGTACTTTTTTTTAATAATAAGGTGAACTTAATATATATGATTGATAATTTCCCTAAACGTTTTATGTTAAATTGAGTTTTAAGAGTCAAATAATTAATTTATTATAATTTTGATAATTTTTTTAGTAAAAACTAATGATTTAGTGATGAACCATATGAATTATAAATTTACGGTGGAAACACAGATAACTTAAAAAGTTTCATACCATTTTTTTTTACGGTAATTTAAGAGAGGATGCTATTTCCGTTATAATTAATTAAAAAAATAGTTCAAAAAATAAAAGAAATGAAAGCGGGTAAATTGATTCAGAGTCTGCATGAGTGAGAAAATTGGCGAACGAATTGGGACTTGGCAGCCACAGTGAATTGATCCCACGGTCATTAGCGCTCCCGACCAAACCATAGCTCCAAAAGTCAGGGTTGGACCCCACTGAATACGCTGACGTAATAAATGAGGTATCACAGAAATGACAGGATGCTTTATTCTCCCCTTGACGTGACGAAAACTACGTTCCTTTTTGTCAAGCAATAGTGCTACCTTTAATTTTTTTAGGTTAAAGTTAAACTTTAATTTTAATCTAATATTAATTAATTTTTGGTTACGAAAAAAAGTCACAAAATAATTTAATTTCTTAATTAAAAAAATTATATAAATAATTTTGTATCAATAGTATCATCATAGTTTACCGTCATATAACATGTTATTTTTTTCTTTAAAATTTAGAATTTACTAACATAAAAAAGTAATAGAAAGATTGGAATAGTAATTTTTGTTTATTTATTTTTAAACTAATATTTTATTTATTTGAACGAACAAACAATTTAAAAAAAAATCTCCAATGACCTAAGTTCAAATTATATCGGATTGTGGGCAGCTGCTAAGCTACTTTAATCTAAAAAAATAAATAAAAAGTGATGCTATGATGTAGCTTAATGGTGCTAGCAAGGACTTGGAATATCGATGCATACGTGGCAACACCTGAAAGCAGCACGTGAGTTTTGTGAAAATAAATCTGGTCACATAGAAATCCAGAAACAGAGTCGAACTCTCTCGTTCTGTTCCACAACTTTAATGGGAAAATTTCATCAGCTTCAGCTTAACTTTTCAATCCATTACAGCTACGTAGACGCTGACGTGGATTCTCGTCGATCCCTACTTTTCAATCGTCATAAATCCCCCTCAGCTGCTCTATAATTTCAATCCTACCCTCAGTGTCCACGTTTCAACCATTTTAGTTTCAGTTCTCAGTCGATCAAGGCTGATTGGACATCCGCGCGGTTTTAATCCTGCAACGCGAAACAGCAAATCAATTGACAATTAAACAGCTAAGGACGCGTTTGGATGGGAATTTCTTGTTGGAAATATCAAATAAATTTATAATGTATTAATTAATGAGACGCATGTAAACTATAAGAAATATATATTCAAAATTATCTAAGCACATTTTTTTATTAAAATGTATTATTTTGTTTCCTTTTATTAAACTAAACTCATTTATGCTTTTAGAGGTTGATAGATTTTAATTTTAAATAATTAAAAAATATATTTTAATTTTCTTTTTTAAAAATTAAATTATTTTTAATTCTCTTTTAAATACAGAGTGACCAATTAAATAAAATTATTTAAAAATTATTCGGCTAAACTCTAGAACCAAATATTTAAGAAAGTATGTATTTTATATTTTTTTAACATTCAATGTAAGACACATGGCAATACTATAAAATTATCATTTTTACAAAAAAAAAACTTTTTCAGGGTGTCCAAACAAAGCCTTAGAAGAAGATAAAAACTGGGAGTTAAATTTGTATCACAATCTGTGTAGTGTCATTTGGTCATGACTTTTGTGTATTCTGGTTCAGTGGTGTAGTAGCTGTTCTCTTCAACCTCAATGGCCAAACCCAAAGCTCCAAGGCGGACTCTTGAGTCTTATACAGTCAAATCTATCAGCAAAACTATTAAACGTAAGTTAAACACACACACTCAACTAAAATTAGAATTAATTTTAATTTTGATTGTATATAATTGAATTATTGGTTTACCGAAGACGTATTTTATTATTTTCAGCCGGCGACTGCGTTTTAATGCGTCCATCGGAACCTTCGAAGCCGTCCTACGTGGCGAAGATCGAGCGGATCGAATCCGACGCGCGTGGAGCCAACGTCAAGGTGCACGTCCGCTGGTACTACCGGCCGGAGGAGTCGATCGGCGGCCGCCGTCAGTTCCACGGCTCCAAGGAGGTGTTCCTCTCCGATCACCACGACATTCAGAGTGCCGACACAATCGAAGGCAAGTGTACGGTCCACAGTTTCAAGAGCTATACCAAACTTGACGCCGTCGGAAACGATGACTTCTTCTGTCGTTTCGAGTATAATTCCTCCTCCGGAGCTTTCAATCCTGATCGCGTCGCTGTGTACGTAGCCATTTTTTTTGAATTTTTTATCTTTTAGTTTGTTAATTCTGTGACGATTAGTTTAGTTGTGTTTATTTCTTTTTTGTGCAGCTAAATGAAACTTATCATTTGTTAGAATATTCAATTGTGAAAGCTAGGAATACAATTGGAGTTTCAAGATACAAATTGAATATAATTTAGTAGAAAACAGCCAATATTGTATTTTGAACTTTTTCCTAGGAATTTGTCTGAAAAATGTTTTTACTTTATCGTGAGAATTTTGTATTCTTCTTTTTTCGGGAACAAAGAGGTGTATCCGAGTTTTGTTACCTCAATTTTAAGTGTGTGGTTTTGGGTTAATGTTGTGTTAGTTACGGTAAGTTCTTCTTCTTCTTCTTATTATTATTATTATTTCTCTTTTTGTTTGGCAGGTATTGCAAATGCGAAATGCCTTATAATCCTGACGATCTAATGGTTCAGTGTGAAGGATGCAGTGATTGGTAAGTTGTTGTGTTTTGTGAAGTTAACTAGCCCTCTTGCCCTTTTACGTGTTCTTCATCCATTACGGTGTACACAAAATTTGATATTTTAAAACAATTTCTCTCGTGAATAATTGAAGGTTTTGATTATTACACAAATGGATTTCTGTTTTTCATGTTTTCTACCTTTCAACTTTCTGCTGCTTGATTTTGTATTTGTTAGAAACTTAGTTTAGGATGCTGATGACTACTTGCCACACCATAATCAGTTTTTTTTTTTTTTTTAAGTTGGTCTGGATATGTCGAGAAAGTCTAGGAATATTTTCCAAATTTTGCTTATTGTTCATTGTATTCTGTCTGGTTATATCCTGAAATGAAGGGTTCAGCAAATTGGAGGAGGGAGTTGGGCTTCAACTATTCACTTGTGAAGACCTCTAGGTTCTCATGTATTTTGTCATTAGCTTGTGTTTAAATAGAAGTACAAATAATCCTGGAACTTTAACTTCTTACTATGTTTGAAGTCTACTTTTAACTCTTCTTTGTCTGTATTCATTTCTCAGATATTAGAACGAACTATCTGCAGAACGATTGCTCCCAAAAAGAAAAAAGAATAAAATAATTGTCATTTCTTTTATAAATGGTGTTGTTTAATAGTCTTAATAAGATGCAGTTTGCTTGGTTATTAAATTTAATTAGCTGCTGTGTAAAAACTTTGCAGATGAAAATATACTGAAGCCTGCACATATCAATATGGCAGGTCATAAATGGAAAGTCCAACTGCAGTATCTATGGAGATTAGTGATTGTTTGGAAAGTGGAAAGGCCCTACAGATCAATTTGAAGCTATATATAAAACAATTGAACCCTTTCTGTAGTGTCTGTCGTGATTGTGGAAACTTAGGAGCAAATCTGAAAAGTAGAAAGGATTTTAGCAATATGACCCTAGCACCTGATGATGAACTGATTGATTCACCATACTCAGCCCTTTGACTTCATTTAGTAAGTGCAAAAGTTATATATGTAGGACTGTCTCTGGAGAACACCTCGTGGGATCTAGGTTTAGTGGACCAGAACTGAATAGTGAATATTAGCATGTATGCTTTTTGAGTTACTTTTGGAAATACACACATACGAATGAGGGGTTATATAGCCAACTCCTTACATCTTCCTGTTGTTCTTTTTCCTTCATATAGCCAACACCTCCCATCTTCCTGTTTTTCTTTTTCCTTCACTTTCTCTGGTTTATTGTGTTTAATTAAGAAAACTCTCATTAGGTATCCTATTCACACTTCTGCTTCTGCACCTTATTTAAATATTATTACTGAGAAAACCCAGATTTCACTATGTCGTTCATGAAGAAAGCTTCTGTTCTTAGTCTCCGACTGCAAAAGAAATTGCAGAATTAAGAAATTAGAGTAGGTATTTGTTCGTTAGATTGGGGCTTAATGTTGTTTTTTGGTATTTGCTTGAGCATGGCTGCAAAATTTAGCAATGGTGACAAGGCAGAAGGGTCATATATCTTACATGAAAGTGATTCGAATTTATGTCTATAGTATGTGGTGGTTGCTTTTACCGAATGGTATCAGATATCGGACACATCCAATTATAGAGCAGATATTTTTTATTAGACTTTAAACCGATACGGTCTTCAAGATGCTACTTGTGATTCAGGTTTCATCCTAATTGTATAAACATGACTGCTGAGGAAGCTAAAAGACTTGATCATTTCTTCTGTGAAAGTTGTTCAACTGAAGGTCAAAAGAAGTTGCAAAATTCTCAAGCAAATGGCAGGCACTCAGATGCAAAGGTATTCTAATAAATTGATTGTATTACATGGCTATATGTGAACCTATGTTTTGTCTGTTTCATTTGTGTTTATTTGTTTTTTGAGCTCCTAGCAGATGTTCTTAAATGCTGACTAATTTATGTAAATATGGTGTCATTTAATAATGATAAATGTAAGGAATACAATGCCAAGCTCATTAAATGAACTACTGGATTCAGACAACACTTGTATTCTATGACAAGGTAAAGTAGTGGATTGCTAACATGCATGTTTGTTGATGGTGTTTCAGGTGGAAACAAAACGACGCCGCAGGTGAAGGGTAGGGACCATAGCAAGCTGAAGTAGAAACTATGACAATCTGAAACATCTTTCCCTTCTTAAACTTTGTGTGGGCTTGCAGACATGGAGACAAAAGATATCTATTTGCCTGACAAACTCTAGTAAAGTAGTAATGGCGAGTCAGCGGGATGGGGGTAGGCAAACTGGTCTTAAAAACTTTGTTCTTGTATATTTGTACTACAGTAAACTTGGTTTTTACTTGGATTTATTTGGTCGTCTGTAATTATGTAAAAGTTTAGATCCTCCTCCGGTCTACCTGTCCTAGTTTCTTGTTTATATATATATATATATATATAACATAGGTTTGTGTATAATACAACTATTTTAACTATATGAAAGAGAGCAGTAGATAAGAGAGTAGCAACCGTGGCTTTGTATCTCTTTCGCTTTTAGCCTTATTATAAGAAGTTGGAGATGGTGAGTTTTTATGACTCTCCTATCCCTATTCCCTCGAATCCGAGTCTCTTGGGCGGAAAGCCCAGTATCCGAACCACCTAGGCTGCAATGGAATGCTAATAAGAAATTGACAGGCACCGGAAAACTTGCTTGAGAATTGAACGTTAATGCAGATTGAGAGAATCCTTCTACAACCAACGTGCAAGATCATGTCTTGATCAATAGAGACGCTTCGTTCCTTAAATCAATCTGTGTTGAGATTATACATGTCTCTCTCAGTTTGTCGACAAATTACACATAATCATGCAAGCCTTTTATATTACATGACGTTTTGAGTACAAAATACGATACAAACTACTCTAATTCAGTTTCCATAGCAGTTTGATACAATGATTCATGAAATACACACATACATATGGATCATCAAAAGAGGACGGGCAAAACAAAGTTAAAATCCTTTCTGCCTTTGTGAATGTATCTTAGAACTTTCTTTTTCGCCGTACCAAGATTTGTTCCTAACTTGTCTTCGCTCTCTTCCATACAATGACAATCCCATAAAGATCAGAAGATGCCAGCAAGTTCTCTCCATGGTTCCAAGCGACTGCAACAACTGGAAAACGGTGACCCTGCAATCACAAATTCAGGTCAATTTGACACCAGTTTAATCAATAAAAGCAGAAAACTGAAGAGCTAATGCACAAGTGAGACAGACCTGCAGCTTGTTCACGCACGAATGCTTTGGCTTTGCTATATCATAGAAGTACACATTTGAATCCTCACTTCCTGCAACTTTATGTTACAAGCATGTAGCAATGTCAGCAAAGACAAAGACATTTATTTATTTGCTAAGCAAAAGATATATGATTCTATAAGTGATTTCCATTTGTAGAAAATTCTGTAACTCAACATCATTATATTGACATCTCTTCTCCCTACATTTGATTTTAATTTGTAGTTTCCACTGAAACTTACTTGTTCCAATAGCTTATTGTAAAACACACACACACACACACACACACACACACATATATTTATTATTATTTTAATTTTTGACACAATTTAAGATGAATTTTGAGCCATACTTGAAAAGACCATATCCTCCAACAAAATGTGGGGAAAATAAAAATCCTTATTGCATAAACAATAGTTGCACACGAACCTATGTATTCTCCTTTTTCAAGGGAAAGCAACGGGCAGAATGAAGCTCGAATGCTGTGCACTCTAGGAGCTAATTTAAGTGAGCAACGAAAAGTAAGATAACCTTGAATTTCCAGTGCTACACTGTAACATCAACATACCAACACCAGCCTACTGTCAGTGCTTTGAATTAAACTCAAAAACAGAAGGCATGTTCTTGCTTCCTAACCTGAAGAAAGACAAATTCCCATCTTGAGTACATGTCAGCAACACAGGACCCCCTGCCAACAGAGAGAAACTCCGATACTGCACAGTTGTGACTGGACATTTGCGCTTCCCGGTAGTTCGATGACGATGAGAACGGGATAATGCACCCGAGTGGGATTCCATACTTATTGAGTATATGCATCCCTAGATGTATTCCCCATTAAAATAATGTCTAAATAGGACCATAAGAGTTCATAAACACTAAAGATATACAAGTAACACAAGATATACCTGTGCATCCCCACAGAAAAGGAGCTGACCAGTGTGATCATGATCCATAGAAGTAACTTCACCGTCAACAACCAATTTTTTAATAATTCTCCCAGTGCTGAAATTGAATACCTGGTGTAGACATAATTATAATTTACCATTTGGATGATGGAATTAGTAGACATAACAAAAGCAGGTGAGTCTAGAATCCTGAGGAATCATTTTAACTGGCCAAGTAAAAACAAGAACTCGGAAATTTTAGCTTCAAACAACACCAGCATGAAAAGTAGCAAAACTCAGCAAAAAGTAGCAAAACCCAGCAGGAGGGAGACACAAAAGGTAAGTTCTAATATGCTGCTGGGAAGATTTTTTATTGACAAAGGTCTATTTCATTTCTGATTACTACACATGGCACAGACTATTCTCCTATTCAACCAATAGTCAACACACATTTCATGATTGAAGGATTAAACATTCATTTTCTTATATATGTGAGATAATATAATATCAACACCATTGTCTTTATCTGTTTCATAACCATATTAGTAGGAACTTCCTGGGTCTTTTCAGGTGTTACTTCTCTAGGGCATCACATACAACATAAATTATTATCAACATTTAGCAATGAAAGCCTAATTAATCCATTCAGTTTAACCATAAGACACAGCACTTTGGAAGGAAACTGATTTCCTTGTACAACATCTATTAGCACCACACCCAGTTGATTTATGTCTATCCAAGTGAGTCACGGCAGATCCGTATATCACAGTTCGTGATCAAGAACCCATAATTAAACAAAGTGTTTTAGCTAAATTTTGCAACAAATCAAGATAGCAGAATACAGCAATATCAACAAAACCAACATGGAGAAACTATGTATACAATTCTGAGAATAATATAATTTTTCTTTCTCAAAATGCAGCAAGCAAAGGTAAGCAATGATTACAGTGATCTCTTTGTTTGCATTGCCCACTGAAAGGAAGTTGTTATTTACCTGCATAGAGAAAGGTTAAAAAAAATAGAAATTTCAGAGCTAATAAGGTTTTAAAAAATCCAAACAAAGGTAGTTAACATTTGATTTGCCTATGCAGCGTGTTCACACACACACACAGAGACAGAGAGAGAAAAATTAAAATCTAATGCATCTCAATCCAATAATGGATATCGAAAATGAAATTTACTATATTTTCAGAGTGAGATACAAGTTCAAGATGATTAAATTGATAACAAAATTGGAAAAGAAAAAGAAAAAGGAAAAAGCATTGGTGCTCTAGGATTTCTTATGTGGGGTTACTACAGGCAATTTGGTTCAGATGAACCAACACTTGGTTGGTCACAAGCAAGATCATTCTTGAAAATGAGAAACTATTAACTTAGGTAACATTTATCATACAAATGGATTGGAATGATTTGAATAGAATAAACAACAATCAGTGTAAGACTGTACTTACAGGGTGAAAACGAATACACAGTTGAGAAGAGACTCCATATATTACTCGAATGCAATCTCCTTTTGTTAACTCCCATACTCGCACAGTTTTATCCATGGATGACGATGCAATGTATTGATTGTTTGATGAGAAGTCAAAGTCTGAAAAGATGTTAGCTACTCAGAAAAATTGAGCTCCGGTAAATATAAAACATGGACTCAATTTAAAATTGGTATATTTAACACCAGTGATGGCCAGACTCATATTATATATAAATTATGGGTGGGTTGAACATTCATCTTTCTATCCCCTAAGCAAAAATATTAAGTTGAGCAACTTATAGAAATATTTTCCTAAAATACCATTCAATGCATGGAAATTATGCAATGAAAATTTAAATACAACAAAAGAAGTCACTGAAAGTAGGTTGTTGCATGACTACCCCAAAGAAAAGGTCTTTAGAGAGAGTAATGATGCATCCAGAATTCTTAGGACCTAGTTTCAATATTTTATAGCTTTTCTTCACTGAACAATAGTTCTAAATGTAAACTTTGCTGAGAGGCATTGAGAGAGATCCACACACAGAAAGTTAAACTTCATATCTGTCCCATATCAATCTCAGTGGTGGCCACCCGCAATATTTATTTCCAGTCTACAGAAAAAGAAATGGGAGTAGTCTGGGCAGAATATTCTAAGGTGCTCTTCCTCTGGTTGGCATATCTCTTGTAGTAGACAATTCCAATCAAAGCAAATAGACAATATAAAAACTAAATCCACAATGCTCTGCTGCTCAATATAAGAAGACAATTGATAGACCAGGTATCCACAGTCAAATCTAAACAAACTATTTCTACTCAAGGAACAAACAGTTATGCTTAAGCTTAGTCAGTCTCACACACCACTCATTTCATTAAATATTACAGAGGGTGTCAGATGGCAGTCACACTTTAGATGACAGAAACAGAAGACAAGCCATGCCTGCAAAACTTTTCACTTTAAGATATAAGAAAGACTATAGAAACAATACCAGTTAATCCAACCTGTGACATCTTTTGAATGCCCATTTAACAGCTTGATGACTTTAGGTGGGTCAGAGACGGTGCAAACGGTCAAGGTTCCATCAGATGCCCCATATGCAAGTAGATCAGAACTCATGTGCCCAAACTTCAAAATGGTAACTGCATGTTTAATCAATTAGGTTCCTTCTTTTTGGAAGATTAAAACTTGTGCTCAAATTAAATGAAACACAAGAAAGGTTTAAGGAAGAACATGTACCAGCTGCTTTGCACTGATCAAAGATGCAATGCATGCCAACAAAAGAATAAGCAGGTTCAGGCCCTTGACGACGTGGCTGATCACTATCACTTGCAGTTGAACTGAAACTTGTTCTATGACTTGAGGCTAAATTTCCACTTCTCAGATCCTGTAGAAAAAGGAAACATGAAACTTGCTATGGTTACAAATAAATAAAATGAAATTGGACAGTTTCTTTGCTATCAGCATGCAAAATTCTAGACATTTTGTAATCCATTAATCTTAAGTGAAACTAAGCTGAACAGTCTGTCTGCTATTGGCAAGCAACTATTGCAGGTACTTTGTAATCCATTTTACAACTGAAGTGCAACATCAAAATGAGATAATTTCTCAGTGTCTGGATATACAGGCAGCAAGACACCATTAAAAGAACCAATATTCAGAATATGTCTTTTGCAATCATCCAATAAACATTTTCTTCCAGATTATAAAGAGCTCGAGAAAGTTTTAATGTAGACTACTGTAAGAAGCCATCAGCAGCACATATCACCGATTCATATTCAATCTTCCAAACATTTGGTAATTTGGTATGTAGATGTTTGAGTGCAATTAATCATTCTGCTTAATACATACTAAAGAAATAGCAATTTGAACATGCATATAAAAATATTGTATGCATGCATGGAAGATTTATGACAAGGGAAGAGACCTAGAGTAAAACCAAGAGTGGTTAATGTAACATACACAAAATCTCTCTTTCTTTTAAAAAAAATTTCACAAATTTCATTAAAATTGCACAAAAAATTATAGAAAGAGGCTGTGGTTAAACTGACTTCAAATATGTGATTATATTGGGAAGGAAGGGAGTTCATTCAGTAAAGGGTAGGTTTTCTCCTTATGCAGCACAAATTACTCGATACTTAAATAAATGTCTTAATACTGAATGTAGATTCCACAAACTTGTTCCTAGTTTCCAACAGCACTATAAGACGCAAGATGAGGTAAAAATAAACATTTTAAGGGAATAAGAAAAGTAATTCATCATATAAGTTGTACATACCCTGCTAGAACTCCAGCTGTCCACCTCATACAAAAGGGAGAGTGGACTTGAAGATGGAAGCCATCGCCCACTGATGCATCAACCAGTAAATTACCCTGATGTCAGAATTATGTGGGAACATAAATTTAAAACAGAACCCATAAATCAGAAATTTGCATGGTCATTAAAACTCCTTTGCAGCTTAGAATACAAGGCAATAAAAAATAAATCAAAAGTACACGGTCCCCTTGGCAAAAGCGAACACCAAAATAGGAAGAAAGTGCCCTCTACCCTCACTTCTTGTGACCTGTAAACTTAATACAGAGAGAAGCTCTCTCAATTCTTCCATAAATTTTCATTTGGGTATTATTATGTAGTTCATGTTAAAATATACAAAATCTTCCAATTCCTAACACATTCACAAATGTGGACCAGCTAAGCCTGAACAAAAACAAAAATCAAGAATTAAGCAAGACAGTGACATTCCAATTTGTGTATCAAAGAAATACGTTCAAATATGCATGGAAAAGATGATTATTCAAATTCAAAAAGAAATTTGTTCGCATTACTATTGTTCAATCTCAGTATCAACTTATCACCTTCCAAGACATTACAACATTCGACCTGATTCCCACTGTAATTATGATCTCCAGTTAGGATTGAAAGCTTTTCCAGGGTTAGCCAGAGAGATCATGATCAAAAAAATACAGTGCTCATACTCATCAAGTAAAATTTCAGCAACCTGTTTCCAGGAGTACTCTGGTAGCTTGGTGTTAGCGATTCCCAATTTCTTGGCCTGCGAATGTAATTGCGATAGGCCACATACCCCTTCCCATTGCATCTCCAATCCTTTAATACAGAACAATGTGGGAAGCAATTGCTTAATCATCAAATAAAATTAATATACAGATCAGAATTGAATGTAGATTCACCAACCGGAAAAGGACACGCGTTGAACTTAAACACTCATAATCATTTAAAACTTAATGATAACGCGATAATTTATATTACGCTGAATTTAAATATCCCACGCGACAAAAAGGAGAAAAAAAAAGTTACCAGTCGGCGACGGACACCGGACTCGGCTTTGCGAAAGAGAAGGAGGCGTCGAACGCCGATGTAATCGGGATCGGAATCAGCTGTCGGCGGTTGAAGCATACAACTGAACAGTTCCGGATCTATTACATTCTCTTTGTTTTCTTTATTTTTATTGTCTTTATGATTATTATTGTTATCGCTAATGTTGTCGTTATTAGCTTCTATCGGTGATGTTGATGTTGAGCTACTTAGCTGCTCCGCCATTCTACCGGACACGCTGTGCTACATCATCAGCGGCCGTTCGTACGGAGAAAGATCTGGCAAGCGTGTTGATCAGAATCAGGGGTTCTGGTTGATTTGATCAGTGGAAGTTTAAGTGACTGTGTTTGTTTTCTTAAAATTGTGTTGAATCAAACCGATCGATCAACGAATGAATCAAAATATTCGAAGACAGTTTGTGCTCTGTTCTTGGGCACTTTGAAATGAAAATGCCAACTCAGTAACTACGAGAAGCGGTTTTTACATTTTCTTTCGTTAAAAACGACGGCGTTGCATTCCTAAGTTGACTCCAAATAGAATAATAATATTTTCATTTTCGATGTACTTTTATATAATTTTGCAAACTTTGGATCACTGCAAAAAAAATTAAGGGTTTTATTAGATTTTACTTTGAGAAATTGGTTTGGAGACTGGATTTTTCTTCTCTTAAATTCAAAACTCCCTCTCTTGGATATGATTTCCCAAGTCCAAATTTCTAATCTGATTGAGGATATCATTTCTCAAGTTCAAATCTCTAACCTAATTAAGGATTAAAGAATAAGATCCTCACCGAAGGAATATAATCTAATTTTTTTAAAGGAATTGATATGAATTCTATTAAGTTTTTAAAAATTTGTTGTCATGTATTTTTTAACAATAGTTATATTTAAAATTTAACTTTATTTATTTATTAACTATTAATTAATACTTCAATTATTTACTTAATGTATGTTCAAATTAGAAGAAAATAATAATTCTTCAACTATAAAATGGTTGACCTTGATTGTCACTTTAATTATAAGATCATGCTATATTTCAATTATGGGATAATTGACCTTTATTGTAACTTTAATTATAAGAATATACTATCCTTCAATTATGGGGTGATTGACTTTTACTGTAACATCATATTATCAGTAGATGGGCAAATATTTGACCTGTATGAATCATATAGTTTTGCTTTATCGATAGGCAAGAACAACGTATACAAATAGCATTACATTAAAGATTGAAATTATCAATGACTCGGGATTTTGTATTTACTCCAGGATCAAGTTGTGTATGTATCTTATGAATCTGCTATTGTAGAATCATCAATTGGACTCCAAAATCTGTTCAAAAACCACATGGAATCAGCTTCCACGGCATACCCATTTTGATTGCGGTTCCAACCGTAGTAAGCGTGAGTTCGGCTCTTGATCTCAAAAATGGCATGGCCAACACTGGCCTCACGATAAGCTGAGTATGCTGGCTGTGGCTCCGTCATGCTGCATCGACGAGAAATATTAGTATCTGACTACAAACCCAAAAAATAAAATCCCCTTTATGTGAAAGAAGATTTGATTTTATGTACAATGATCTTACTTGGTTGCTAAGCCCTCATGATTGCCTCCATCACCAATGGTTATGTACACGGGTGCAGATAGATCCTTAACGGGACTGCAAAGACAATTTACAACATTGTATGCAATGTTGGAAACACGTTCCTGCAATTTCAATATGCAAGTTGTCCTGAGTAAGATCAGAAAAGAGAAATACTTTTCATATTTCCATAAGCAGAGATGAGTATCATTTTGAAAAACAAAAGAAGACAGAAAATTGCTTGCTTGCACATTCTAAGAGTGCTAAAGCTATCATAACTATACAAGGAGATTTGAAGAAACTAAAAATCAGTTTAGAACTTAATATCATTGAAGGAATACTTACAGATCGTTCATAGGCATGGACATGGCCTGCAAAGACCACATCAACTTTGTACTTCACAAACCATGGTTCGTACATTACTCTCATGGTTTCTCCTTCCATGTAATGATAGTTGTAGCTATTATACCAGGGGGCATGCATGAGAACAATCAACCATGGTGTCTGACTTCTGTTGACTTTTGGTAGCTCCTCTTCCAGCCATCTATTCTGAGGAGTGTATTTTCCTAGAGAAACAGAAAAATTTAGTCAGTAGCGGAAACTTGGAAGAAGTATAAGAGGCAGTTGCCAGAATTCAATTTATCATTGAAATTACTAAATACCAAAACAACGCTACATGGAGATCCAAAAAACTACAAAGAGATATGTCCCTATGAAGTGTGGACAAAACGTTCCTTTATCAAAAATTTCAGTTGGAAAAACACAATGTGTTCCCTTAGAGTGAATCAGGTACATCGACCTAAAGCAAGGAGCACAAAAATCACAAAGCAGCTAGAAGTTAGTCTTTGTTTAGCAGTTTTTGGATCACCAAAAATGCTCTCAGAAATCAGAACTGCTAGTACATAAATTTTTGTTGCATACATGCATCATGCACAATTGTGAAGTTAGAAATTTTTGTTAATAACTGTAGGTAATAACACATCCTTACCATATGCTGAGTATGAAGACAAGACTATGATGTAAGCTGAAGCTCTCTTTATCGAATACCAAAAGGGAACAGTACTTCCTGATGCTCTGTAAGGAACATGATAACGGTGGGAATAAGGCTTGAAAGGCACGGTTTCACCCTGCAACAAAGATACAACTCTTCTGTCTTACCATGTTCTAAGGGTTACAAATCTCAACAATAGCAAAAGCAGTAACGGTTATAGCATACTTTGTTGTGCGCGGAATGCGGAATCAAGCGCACCGAATAATCACAGAAAAATAAAGGACACAAAATTTACGTGGTTTGACAATATGTCTACGTCTACGGAAGCAAGAGAAAAATAATTGTATTATTAACAATTATTTGAGTAAAGAAATCTCACTTTCCCAGAACCCAAATACACCCAGTATTCTCACACACACTCTCTAATTGCTCACTCTCAAAAGCTTAAGAAACTTATAAGCTTCACAAATTTGGAATGCTTTCAAATGAATGAAATCCTTAGCTATTTATAGGAGAAATAAATTACTATGCTAAGAATAAAATAATTAAAAATATAATTTTAATTATTATTATTTTCAAATTCATCCTCTATTCCTATTCTTCATTTTCGGCCCAAATTGTTTTCAACTTCAAAGTTGGCCGGTGCCAACTTTGGCCAAATATTTCAACACGTTTCCAAAACTTGCATGCTAGCAAACCAAAGTTGGCTTTGGTTTGTTGACTTTTCAACAATTCTCTACCTCGGTGAAAATTTAGCCAAATCTGAGCCGACTACTAACGGATTGTGCATGTATCTACTAATCATGCTCACTGCTTGAGATATATCGGGCCTCGTGCATACCATAGCATACATAAGACTACCCACAACACTAGCAAATGGAACACGAACCATGTAATCGTGTTCCTCTTGAGATCTAGGATATGAAGAAGAGCTTAATTTAAAATGAGGAGCTAGAAGTGTACATACCGGTTTAGTTTTGTCATCCATACCGAATCTTTCTAGCACTTTCTTTAAATAAGACTTTTGAGTCAACCATACGCTCCCATTCTTCTTGTCTCTACGAATCTCCATCCCAAGTATTCTCTGTGCATCACCTAAGTCTTTCATCTTGAACTCAGAAGCCAATTGCTTCTTTAATCTTTCGATCTCATTTTTATTCTTCGAAACTATAAGCATATCATCGACATAGAGTGACAAATAGATGAAAGCTCCATCTGATAGTTTTCTAAAGTAAACACAATGATCGTGTTCACTTCTGGTGAATTTCTACCCTTGTATAAATTGATCAAATCTTTTGTACCACTGCCTTGGCGATTGCTTCAGTCTGTACAAAGATTTAATCAAACTACACACATGATTCTCCTTTCCTGCAACTTTGAAACCACAAGGCTGAATCATATAGATTTCCTCCTCCAAATCTCCATGTAAGAACACCGTCTTAACATCCAATTGAGCCAACTCTAACTCATATTCTGCAACTAAGGCAAGTAGGATACGAATGGAAGTATGTTTTACAACTGAAGAGAAAACTTTATTATAGTCAATACCTTCCTTTTAAGCAAAATCTTTTGCCACGAGCCTTACCTTGTATCGAGGAGTTGTTTAATTCGGAGATCCTTGCTTTTTGGTGTAGACTCATTTATTGCCAATAGCCCTTTTCCCTTTTGGTAACTTACAAGTTTCCAAGTCTGGTTTTGATGGAGAGATTTCGTCTTTTCCTTCATGACTAACTTCCACTGATTACTTTCACTGCTGCGTAATGCTTCACCGAAAGTGTTGGGGATGTCATCATCAATAACTGGAAGTGTATCGGCTACCACCATATCTTTAATAAGCCATCCGAGTTTCTTTATTTCTCTTTTTGGCCTCTTTGTTGCTATAAAATCATCATTATCTACATCATCAATTGTTTTTTCATTTTGTGGGACATATAAAAAAAACAATCTCTTCTTCAACTCCAGGTGTCACCTCTATAGTTGAACTCTTCTTCGATGTAGAACTAACTGGTACATATGGAGTTGCATCAAACTCCACCCGCTGCAATGCCTCTTTGGTCTTGTTCTCCACCTGTTGAGAACTTGAAGTTTTCATGATTGAAGCTTCATCAAATATGACATCTCTACTACACACAAACTTTTTATCTTCGAGATCCCAAAGCTTGAAGCCCTTTACTCCACCTTTGAATCCCACAAAGATAGTTTTTCTAGTACGAGGATCCAATTTACCATTTTTCACGTGATAATAAGCTGGACAACCGAATACACGAAGGGAATCATAGTCTTGTGCATACTTTCCAGACCACATTTCTATAGGAGTTTTACCTCCAATTGCAGCAGAAGACAACTGGTTTACCAAGTGACTTGCGTAGCTCACAGCTTCAGCCCAAAACTTTTTATCTAAACCAGCATTAGATAATATACATCGTACCTTCTCCAGTAAAATACGATTCATACACTCAGCCACACCGTTTTATTGCGGAGTATGTCTCACCGTGAAATGTCTTTTAATACCTTCGTTTTGGCATACTTGCAAGAATGGATCAGAAGTATATTCACCCCCATTATCAGATCGTAATACTTTGATCTTTCTGCCAGTTTGAGTCTCCACCAATTTCTTCCATTTCACAAAAATCTCTAGAACCTCATCCTTTGCTCACATAATGTACACCCACACACGTCTAGAGAAATCATCAACAAATGTAACAAAATAATGGCTTTCACCAATTGATGCAGTCTTGGTTGGTCCCCATACATCACTATGAACATATTCAAGGATCTCACGAGTATCGTGATTAGCTGTATCAAACTTGACCCTTGTTTTCTTGTCTACTACACAATGCTCACAGAAATTTAATTTACAGGTTTTGGTACATTTTAAGAGTCTATGTCTCATAAGAGTTTGCAAAGACTTCTCTCCAGCATGTCCCAGTCATACATGCCATAGCTTGGTGGTGTCACTGTGCTCCTTAACAACATTTGCTTCATCAGTTGTACCTCATTTAAAGTTTTACAGATTGTGACGCTGAAGCCCTTGCAAAATCACTATAGTCCCATGTGTAAACTTCATTATACCATCTTCAATGGTAACCTTATAGCCTTTAGCTTCCAAAGCACCTACAGAAATTAGATTTTTCTTTAAAGTTGGAACAAATCTAACCTCTTTGAGTTCTCTGACCATTCCATTAAATATTTTGAGCCGAATTGTTCCTATTCCCACTGTGCGACAAGGTTGATCATTCCCCATCACAACTGCACCAGATTTCAGATTACGAAAATCGGTAAACCATTCTTTAATAGGACACAAATGATAGGTTGCTCCAGTATCAAGTATCCACTCGCTCGAACTAGCCACGTATGCTGCAGGAGTAATATTTAATGAATAATCAGAGTTTTCATCTTTCCGTGCTATGTTTGCTGCCACTGGTTTCTTCTCATTTCTCTTTTGAGCCTTTGGATTATCTTTCCTCCAATGGTCTTTTTCATGACAAAAGACATACTCATCTCGATCTATATTTCTACTTCTCGATTTAGATCGAGAATTCTTTCCACCACGCTTCTTTTGTTTCTCCATCGCCCAATCTCTACTCACCAAAGCTTCAGACGATGCTCGTTCATAATTTTTATCATTATTCCGAATCTCCAAACTTGTCAATGCTGTGCAAACATCTTTGAAGATGATCACACTTTTCCTATATATCAAAGTAGTCACAAAATAGTTATATTCCTCTGGTAGTGAGTGTAACAGAATCATAACCTTGACTTCATCCTTAATATATTCATCAAGATTCTTCAAATCAGCAAGTAACTTTTCAAATCTTGAGACATGATCGTGCATTGACACCCCATGCTTCATTCGAAAACCATATACTTGGCTCATTGCATGAAGGAGATTTTCAGGACTTTTCACCAGGTACTTCTCCTCCAATGTACGCCATAAAGCCGCCGCACACTCTTCATCTTTCACCAAGTATTTCACCTCCTTGGTCAAATAAGATCTAATTTGACCACAAGCTTTCTCGTTCATATGATCCCAAATTTCTTCATCATACAAGTATCTTTTATTTTTCAGAACAACATCGAGATCGATTTGAATAAGGGCATCCATAATTTCGCACCTCCACATGCCGAAGTTGATTTTCCCATCAAACTTTTCAACATCGATCTTCTGGCCTCCTATAACAGGTGCTAAATAGCGATTTGACAAATCTCACCTCCCACCTGAAGTATCTCCAGAAATAGTCTCGATAGATCTCTCCCCAATTTTGGAAGTTTCACATTTTACCATTTTCTCAACGAACTATTTCCACTTGAAAAACAGTCTCTATGATATTAATTTCGCGTGAATAAATGCACCAAGAAAGTTCCTAGGAGACTGGACGGGAACTCGGTTCCAATTAAAAATCAGAATCCTTAGGCTCTTATCGCCTTTGTTGACAAAACTTTCCTAGACATGTAAAAATACACACTACTTACAATAGACTGTCTCCCAAGTACAAATGGCCGTCTCCACCGTATTCGTAAACAGTACCGTATATGTGAATAGTATCATATAGTACCGTATACGTAAACAGTACCGTATACGTGAACAATGTCGTTTACATGAACAGTACCATATCCCCCAAGTACGAACCGTCAGCTCTGATACCGGCTTGTTGTGCGCGGAATGCGGAATCAAGCGCACCGAATAATCACAGAAAAATAAAGGGCACAAAATTTACGTGGTTCGGCAATATGCCTACGTCCACGGGAACAAGAGAAAAATAATTGTATTATTAACAATTATTTAAGTACAAATTTGAGTAAAGAAATCTCATTTTCCCAGAACCCAAATACACTCATTACTCTCACACACACTCTCCAATTGCTCATTCTCAAAAGCTTAAGAAACTTATAAGCTTCAAAAATTTGGGATGCTTTCAAATGAATGAAATCCTTAGCTATTTATAGGAGAAATGAATTACTATGCTAAGAATAAAATAATTAAAAATATAATTTTAATTATTATTATTTTTAAATTCATCCCCTATTCCCATTCTTCATTTTCGGCTCAAATTGTTTTCAACTTCAAACTCAAATTGTTTTCAACTTCAAAGTTGGCCGGTGCCAACTTTGGCCAAATATTTCAACACGTTTCCAAAACTTGTATGCTAGCAAACCAAAGTTGGCTTTGGTTTGTTGACTTTTCAGCATACTTTTTCCAAGTTCTAATTTTATTTCATTTTCCAGCCCCAATCTAAAGAATAATTGGCAGGCCTAGCTCATGAGACATGGAGACCCCTTAGCCCCTAGGGAAGCCGAAGATGTGAACCATTCTCATAAGTAGGCAGTGAAGCAGTAACGATTAGCTCCAATGGAAGATTTAACAGATTAGGAATCTAGCTGCAATAGTTTTTCAGATTGAAGAAAACACTGCATGATTGAAAATAAATTGTCTGAGAGGTATACTACATAGCAATTCTTCTGCTAAACAGATATCATAGAACTGCTGATTCATGTTAGGAAATGGAAAATTGATAAATGTGTCCTTGCCAAGGATATCTTAAGATACGCTTATGATTTCTGGGTAAAAGTCAATTTCGTGATTTCCGGCTGTCCATATCCAAGGTTGATAAGCGGCACTTCTTTCAACGAACCTTCCCCATGTATCCCACCTATTATTATCGTGACAAGGATAGGTGTCAGCATAAAGATAAGTCGCCAACAAATAACAGAGTCTGCCCTTTTCGTGGATTCCTCTCGTAATGAGTAAGTGTCACATTTGAATCATAACTCTGACCAAGATCCCCTGCAAACCAAGCCCCAACAATTACTTGGACATACACGCATACATATAGATATAACAAGCACCAAAGGACAGATTTCGTTGAGCTCCTATAAGATTTTGTCAAAATCACTACTAAAAACCAAAACAAAGTAACAATTCCAAATTGGAATTACCAATGAGACCAAATGAATATGGGACATCAGGGCGAACTTCAGGAGGAGTCACAAACCAGAATTGTCTTTCGGTGTGTCCAATCCCAACCACATAGTAATATTTAGTATTGAACTACCAAGAATTCAAACAAAGAATAAAATCAACATAATACTCAAAATGAAAGTTCTTCAATTACAAATAAATTTACAATACAAAATATTCACCTCCAAATGTCTGATAGTGCAGTGATGAATGTAACCAGAAGTGTGATTATAGTATTTATAAGTATAAACTTTGCCCTCAGCCTGTTCCTGGCTCATCCACCGTAACCCACGACACTATCAATGCCTTCCCCACAAGATCCCCTTGAGTTATATGAACCAAAAAAAATATTAAAATTATCTTTGAAAAAAAAACCGTACCCTTTATTTAAATTAAGAAAAGAAACAAACTTACGAAGATCAGAGACAATAAAATGAAAAGGATCAAAGAAAAGGAACCTGTTGAGGAGCATTATAGGCAGGAGGGACTTGAAAGACATCAGCATCAAGGGGCAAATCAACGGCCTTTTCAACTTTCCTGATAAAACTGCTGGTTTTGGCTCCATTAACAAGCAAAGCTGCATTCAAAACCAAACACAAAACGGCAACAACAAGAGGAGAAGAGAAATCAAGCGAACCCATTTGAGTCTCTCTGTAAACAACTCAACACATTGTTGTCGTCTTATTATATATATACATATATATATATATATATATATATTTGAAATTTACTGTTTTAACATAAAATTACGAGGAATATTCAGAGGGAAATACGAATGATACACGACAACGTCAAGGTCAACTTTTATTTTTATTTATTTTTGAATGCCAGTAAGATTCTTTTTGGCTGAACTTGAACCGTATGTCATTGCTTCAGGAGAAAACTAAAGAATTAGCGCATGGAGGGGGGAAGAAATATCAAAGCACGTGAATAGGAAGTGATTGATGAGAGTTGACTTGGACTTGGGTGTAACGGAAAAGTTGTAAACACTTATTAATACGGGTAATTTTTATCCCACCCCCAAAGGTTTTGATATTTGACATCGTGACACCAAATGAATGAATGATTTTCCGCGTACCACCGCGTAACCATTCTGTCCAAATCAGCCGTTAAATTAAACGATTTTGCCTTTAAATTTGTTCAAGTGACGGATATGTCCCTAATTTGAATTGCATCGATTGCAAATATACTGAAATACCCTTGCAACTAAACAAATTTTTCATTACAAATATAATTTTTTTAAAACTAATATAAAAAATAAAATCTAAAGCCAATTGAACAACTTCCCGCACTTTACAATAAACAACAACCAAATAATGGGCAAAAAAGAAAGAATTATACATGAGTACTGCTATCTACCCCAAGTTAATCTCGAGCATTACCATTAATGACATTGTTTTAATTAATTCTAATTTTTTAAGATAAAGTTTAACTTTTGCATTTTACCTTTTCCTTTTTCTTCCCAACTACAAACTCATTTGTCTTCCTTCTAGCCTACACAATTTAGTTCTAAAAAAATAAAAAGTAATATCTTATTGGTCATGGCTATCGCGTGATGGCTGAGAATGATGGTAGTAGTTGTCGTCATGCGATTGCTTAATTTTCGGAGCATGGAGTTATGGGAGTTGTGCTCTATGGTTGAAGTTGTGGCTGCCATTTTATAAGTGATTATGGCTGTCGCATGATAGCTCTACTTGGTGGCAGTGGCTGGAGAGAATTGTGGTTATAAACATGACAATCTAAAAGATAAATAACATTTTCTTTCATTTTTTAAATTTTGATTTGATAACATTTTTTTATTATGAAAATAATAATTTCATCACAACCTAGGTGGTGGTGGTGGGATGGCTGGGGGTGGTGGCTAGAGAGAGCTGTGGTTGTAAACATTACAATTTAAAAGATAAATAACTTTTTTTTTATTTTGCTTAGGTAAAATGGTGCATTTTAAACTATCGAAATTTAATTCGTAATTTGATACGGTGCAAATAACATTTTCCATTATAAAGATATCCATCGAGATGAAATTGAATTCAATTTTATTTTAAGTCATCAGCAAAAAATAATCCAATGCCTCTACAACTTCATCTAAGAGGAAGGGAGAAGAAACTAAAGATAAATATTAAAAGAATAAAATTTATTTTCAGAATATTTGAATCGATTAATTAAATGGACAGTTATACCCTTTGTGCCGTTAAGTTAACAGCAAAATTCCACAATTGGGGTGCGCGGTGGTACGCGAGAAAACGTTTGCGGGCGCCGTGTCAAATGTCAAGACACTTGGTGGGGGAACCAAAATTTTCCCTTGTTTGTATGGAAGTCAAAGATTTAGATGGAAAAGCGGCAAACGCCAAAGCGCTTCTTTTTATGACAATTAAGATTTAAGAGGGTTAAATCCGACATTTTGTAATCTTGGATTTGTTTCTGTACCCACGCTCCCATTCTAGATTTTAAATTATTTACGCTCTTATGATTGATTTGAAGACAAACGTTTTATTATGATCATAAGATATAATCCCAACATTTTTTTTTAATTGGATGTGTCTAATGGAAATAAATCGTGGATGATCTTGTTGTGACAAGAATTACATAATAGGATAAATTAAATGTTAATAGATATATTAGATTGCATTAAATGGTGACACATAATGAGGATTTGCAATTAATTTGCTTTTTGGATAATTCTATTGGAAATGCCAAATAATTCTGGTTGTCGGCATTGCATATAGTCATATGGCAAATAGATCATTTACTAGATTTCATTTACTTTGACCCATATGACCATTACAAGGGCATAATGGAAATCTTGGATAGAGTTTGCGAGAAGTCTAAGAAAGAAGGTTGATTGGTATGTAAATTTGTATCGTCCCATTATCATAAATTCTTATATAAATTTATTTTATATAAATTAATTTATCATAATAAAATTAATTGAATTAAATATCTCTTGACCTATATGATTTATTTATATTATTTTACATTTTTATTGAACCAATAAATTAATATTACATCAATTTATACAAGATAAATTTATAAAAAAATTTGTGACTGAATTCATGCAGTTATTTTTATATATTCTCCTTTTTAGTCACTTTCATCACCAAAAAAAAAAACAAAATTAAAAAAAAAAACCGCCTCCGTTCCATCACTCTTCCTTGTAGCTTTCGCTTGAGCACCAAACTTATAATATAGATTAAATCAATTTCATCTCCAGCTAAGGCAGCAAGCCAGCAAACTAGCATAAAATATTTTATATCCGATGACAAAACCAATACAAAATGTTTATACTATGACAAGCAATATATGAATCGATGGATTAAAATATTATATATATGTTAAGAATATATAACAATTACAATGATATTATCAGAAAACTATTACCAAATAAACTAATTCATACAATTAAATTATTTAAGTGACCTTTTTTAATCTCAAATCGATTATTAAAAGATTTTTCCTACAAATACAATATATTGAAGTCTTTATTAATATATATTATACCGTATTATAAAATCTCAACGACAATTGACATGAGTAATTATCTTTAAATATTTATGTGTTTCTTAGCACAACACTATCATATTAATATTAATATATATAATCATTCTTATATGCAAGTACCTTATTTTTTTAATATGGACGCACTCTTAAACTATGTTAAAAAAATGAGGACATTTGTATTAGAGAGTAACTCTTATGTATGTGTGTGTCTGTTAACTTATGTTTATGTTTTTTTAATAAACGAATAGTGATGATAAAATCCTCCATGGGTTTGGGGTCCATGAAGCCCCACCCCAAATGAAAAAATTTTAAATAACTTTAGAGAATGGGGTGGGAAGTGGGGAAAAAATCCCTAAATTCTTAACGGGGTGAGGTTTGATTTTATACTCCCCACCCTAATCCACATTATATATAAATATATTTTTAATTCTTATTTAATAATTTTTATTTTATCAACTATAATGTTAATTAATAAATTTTAATTTTATGTAATATAAACATGATATGAATAAAAGAAAATCCTACAATATAATTCTTTTTTAACTCTAAAACATTATTATGTTTTCTTTTCTCTTTTAAGATACTGCTCTCTTCAAACATTTTTCAGTTTTGATAGAATTTTGAGATACTATTTTAAACTTTTAGAGATTTTTTAAAATAACTTAAATACTTTATAATATGATAATGATTTTATTTTAAGTCTCTAATTTTTAATTTACTGAAATAATATATTTATAGCTACTATAAAATAGGTAAATGAGGAATGAGGTGGGGATGAGAAAATCATTCTCCACATGGAGATTCCCCATCCACACCCAACTAAATTTATTAGGGAAAGAGGTGGGAAATGGAGACAAAAAATTTTGATGGGGTGAGAAATAGGTAGGTCTCTCCACTCCCACCCCACCCACCCCATTGGTATCCCTATGAACGGATGAGAGTAAAAGTTGCAAAATTCAAAATGCAAAACTTGGGAGCGTCTTATCAAAGCAAGTAGTAACTAGATAGAGTATCAAAAGAGAGAAAAGTCCAAGAAAAAAGCTTTGATTGATTTGTATCGCCCACATTATCATCATCTCCTTCAATTGATGACTCATGAAAGTGCCTTTTAAAAAATCACTTACTTCCACACACTTTTCATGGAGCGTGTGTTCAACAAAACATACTTTATTGAGAGAATTAAAAAATAAAAAAGAATAATTGTATTTCCTTTTAATTCAGTAGTTCAATAAGTTCACATATTATATCTCTGTTTCCAGTTTTAAAGTCAAAGTTTTGTTTTTAATGGTAAGGAACGACCTCCTACATAAATTTAAATATCATCCATTGATGATTTTATCCAAATTCTGTTGTAATTAAGAGTGATAAAACTTAATTCTTTTCCCTAAGAAATCACCACACACTGATCTTATTACGGTAAGAATGGAGAAAACCAAGATAGGAATCAAAAAATAGAACAAAAGTATAGAACCAGAGATAGAGATTAAGAAGAATGGAAATGAAATGAACACAAAAGGAATTATAGAGGTTCGGTTTGACAGCCTACATCCTCTTGAGAAACAGAAGTCATAGCTTTTCTTTTATGCTTAACATATTACAAGTCTTAGCGAAATTGATACAAGGAACATTCTTTTGCTAAGTATGGGCATGGAGGCTTTATATACAACTCTTAGGAGATCCAGATAGGTGTGCTGCACGCCAACTCTTATTCAACCTAGAGAGTTCCCGCCAAGTCTAACCGTTGGTAACAACTTTTTAGTTTGAAACGACACTAGTAGCTGCCATTTAACTAAAGCTTGATTTTGTTGATGCTCATGCAAGTCCCGTGCATTACTTAAACTCTTCGTATGATAGAGTCTTGTTGTCGTATGGACAGCGTTATCTATTTGATCGCTTTGTCATTTCTTATTCAATTCCAGAAACGACAAAGTCGTCTCCTTCATAAATTCCTAATTCAAGTTCACAATTAACAATCTCCATCTTGAACCTGAATTATAGCACTCCTACATCTTCTTCTTCTCGAGATTCTGTATCTTCATTGTCTACAACTGCCAGCTAAGTCTAAGCAGTGCCCAAACTTGGCCATAGGAATTGGTTTTGTCAACATATCAACAACATTGTTACTGGTATGAATCTTCACAAGCTTCATAGTGCCTTTAGAGACTTCCAACCTTATGAAATGGAGCTTAATGTCGATGTGCTTGGTTTTTTCATGGTGGACTTGGTTTTTACTCTGACTGATAGCACTTTGAATGTCACATAGAATTGTTATGGATGATTGCTCATACCACAATTCATTTATCACGCCCTTTAACCATATTGCTTCTTTGAAGGCCTTTGTAGTAATTATATACTCTGCCTCTGTTATAGATAGGGTCACTACACTTTGGAGTAAGGCTTTCCAAGTTGTGCAGTTATTAAGTGTGAATAAAAATGCAGTGAGTGATCTTCTATTATCCATATCTCCTGCAAAGTTAAAGTGAACAAAACCCTTAACCAGATTGTAGTTTGCTCTCTCCCCTTCATATAACAAACTATAGGTTGTAGTTCCTCTTAGATAAATCAGTATGTTAGCTTATATAGCTATAGATATTAATTTTGATGATAACAAATCACATGTATTGAATAAACAAAGATTTATAAATTGTGTTTTTATAATAAGAAAATGAGGCTATGAAATCAAAGTATTTTGGACTAAAATGAATGTGTTAGAAAACCTTTGATATTGTTTTTCAATTTCGGATTTGGACCTATTTGAAACTATTTATATGTTTTGGGCCATACTATAAGTTATGAATATTTTGGACTAAAGTGAAAGGTTTTGAGAACTTTGAAAATATGAGTATTATGTTGAAAAGGACCTTTGTGCAAAACAGTAAACTCTTTGGGGTCATATCATAATTTTAGAAAATTTTGAGATGAACAAAATAATTTTTAGAATTTCTGAAATTGGACCTATTTGCAAAGTTTTCTATCGTTTTGGGTCATAATACAATTTTATATAGTTTTGGGATCAACCTGCAAATTTGGAAAATAATTTCACTGTAGCCATCACTGTTTCACTGTAGCTTTCACTGTAGCAGTCACTGTAGCAAACGGCTAACCGTTTATTTTTTAACGGTTAACCGATAACGTCCAGAAAGCTTGTTTTGTCCAGTTTTGTTAAAATGATGATTCTGGAACAAAACGGTGAACCGTTTACGGAAAACGGTTAACCGTTTATTTTAACCTCTAACCGTTTATTGAGAAAGGTTAAGCGAAATTTGTTTTGCAGGTTACTGGAACAAAACGGTGAACCGTTTATTGAAACGGTTAACCGTTTATTTGAAATTTAGCCCAACGGTAACTTTTGACCAGCGAAACGATTAACCGTTTATAAGTTACCCTCTAACCGTTTTCGGGCTGACAAGTGCATAACGGCTAGTTTTCAAGCTCAAACTATATAAACTCAAAGCCAATTCATTTTTGGGCATCCAAGCAAGGAAAAACAAGATCACACAACATATATTGAGCTTCCATTTCGTAAATCATTTGTTGAATCATCTTTGTTCTTCAATTTGTATATCCACTCTTAAAGAGAGATTAAGTGTTGTATTTTTCATTTCTCAAATTGTGAGATTACAAGTGTGGGAAACACTTGGGGTAAAGAGATTGGGGATATAATCTCTTGTTGTAAAGGTTCATTGACACCTTGAAGTCAATTGTAAAAGCTTGAAGCCTTGGAAAGGCTTGGATAGTGAAATCCTCAAGCCCGGAAAGCTTGGAGGCGTGGACGTAGGCGGGGATAGCCGAACCACGTAAAAATCATTGTGTTCGTTTTTCTCTTCCCCTTACTCTTTTAATATTGTGCTTGATTGAATTTATTGTTTTGATTTGATTAAGGCATTAGATTAAATTGTTGTGTGGATTTGCTAGGATAAGTTTTAAAATTCCAATTCACCCCCCCTCTTGGGTTGCACACTTGTATTTCAATTGGTATCAGAGCGAGGTGCTCTTGTGTAGACTTAACCGTCTAGAGTTAAACATCCATGGCAACCCATAGTGACTCAACTTTCATGGAAGGCCAATCCACTACTAGACCTCCATTCTTTGATGGTAATGACTATCCTTATTGGAAAACTAGGATGAGAGTGTTTTTACAAGCCTTAGATTATGAAATATGGGAAATAGTTTGTAATGATTTACTCATTCCTAGGAAGAATGGTTTAAGTGAAGTGGATAAGAAAAAATTGTCTTTAAATTCCAAGGCTATGAATGCTTTATTTTGTGCTTTAGATAAAAAGGAATTTCATAGAGTTTCAAATTGTTCTAATGCTTATGAAATTTGGAGAAAACTTGAAATTGTGTATGAGGAGACTACAAACGAGGAGGAATTTCATGAAGTGTCGAATTTGGCTCTCATGGCAATTGGAGATGAATCGAATGATGAAGTTGATGAGATAAGTGATCCAACCTATGATGAATTATATGATGCTTTTAAAGAATTGCATGATAATTGGATAAAACTTGGTAAAAAGAATATATGTCTTAAAAAGAAGATGATAGAGCTTAAAAATGAAAATGAAACATTTAGTGCAAAGATCACATGCCTAGAATTAGAAAATAAGACATTGCATGATAGCATGACTTTACTTGAGAATTCTAGCACTTCACATGAGCACTTAGAGTCACACATGAATGACTTGAAAAATGAAAATGATGCCTTGCAAAAATCCAATGTTTCATTAAATGAAAAGATCAAAAAATTGGAATTAGATATTGAAATGTTACATGATAGAATTGCATCATTTAAATGCAAACAAAGTACTTCATATGAGCATGAAAAATCACATGTTGATGAGTTGATGAAAGAAAATGAAGTGCTTAAGAAAAAGAGTAATGAGCTCAATGAAATTGTGTTAAAATTCACAAATGGTGAAAAGAACTTAGAAAAATTGCTCAATACTCAAAAATGTGTATTTGATAAAGGAGGACTTGGATATAAGCCTAATTTGAAACAAAAATATTATAAAAATTATTTTGTTAAGGCTACCTCCACAAGTGATCATAAGATTGTTTGTCATTATTGTAATGGAAATGGTCACATGAAAAATAGATGTCCAATTAAGAGAAATGTATATTATGGAGCAAAATGTATTTGGGTTCCAAAAGGAACCATTGCTAACACTCAAGGACCCAAGACTATTTGGGTACCAAAGCACACAACTTGAATTTCTTTTGTAGGTGCCACAAACAAGGAATGGTGAAGAGTTCCTTGATGAAGCTCATGAGGATAATCGCTCGATCATGATCGAGGAGAAAAAGATGAGGCAAGATGATTTAATTGTTTTGGTAACAATTCTTGCCATATTAGTTTTGTTGAGTGGATCATGATAAATGGATAGTAGCTTGAATTTGTGATAATATGCTTGTATGTTTACATGATAGAATTATCATTGTGCATAATGTTGAGTGATTTATCATGATATCTTGGTTTGATTTTGATGATTATGTAATGCCTAACCTTGATAAATGAGTGATATGCTTGAATTATTAATTTTTGAATGTTTATGTGTTTCATAATTATGATGAATATGCATGATGAATATGTTATAAACTTGAGTTTTATGATTGGATGTTAATTATATTGATCCATGCATTAAAATGGTTTTAAAATTGTTTGGAAAACAAAGAAGTCTTTGAAAATCTTAATCTGCGCAAGCTGTAATGAATTGGTCATAACTCTTTCTAGAGAACTCCAAATCGAGCTCTGTAAAATTTATTGGAAAGTTAACTTAATTATCTTTCCAACGGTATATAGCTTGACCATTAATCCTGGCTCAATCAATACAGTTTTTATTCCGAATGTGACCTTTCTGCATTTTATTAAGTTTTGAAAATGCTTCATGATTGTATGCTTGATGGATGGATTATTTGTTTGAATTAATTATCTTTTGGATGTTTTATATTTGGATATTGTGAAACTAATGTACTTATGCATTACTTAAGTTTTGATGATAAAGAATGTGCATTGATGATTGCATTATATATATATGAAGTTTTGATCTTATGCAATCTATGATTAGTGAATGAATGCATATTTTTGTACTTTATCGATGTATTGTTGAATATGCATTACTTGCTTTAAATGATATCAAAAAGAGGAGAAATACATGATCATTGATATCTTGGTGCATATGAGAGTATAAGTTATATTAAAATGTCACATTAGATCTTTGATGAGTTTAGTTGTCATGATTTATAAAATATGATTGATAATTATGGAGCTTGGATAGTTCATAATATGCATGCTAATTGGGTAAAGAAATCAAAATCTCCTTGTGAAGAGCAATTTTCAAAAATTCGGCATTAACTTGGGATGATTTGATTTCTTGATGATTTTGATGATCGATGATTACATATGTGCATTGCTTGATGAATTGATGGAGTTATTGGTTTGTTATAATTGTTGAAGCTTATATCTCTTTTTAACCATGTTGTGAATTTGAGAATTTGTTCTATTTTGGATCATATGCTTTTTGAACATTTTTATTGTCCAAATGGGGAGACAAAGTAATAAATCTTTTTAATGATGTAAATTTGGGGAAATAACATGCATTTTGAGCATTCTTTTAAATGGTTGATATATGATTATGGAAGTCTCGGATTTAATTGTTGCAAGTATTGGAGGAATTCATATTGATTTTTATGATTCATGATTATATGTGTGTTGCTTGATAAAACTTGTGGATTATTGAATATTGAAGTGTTGGTTTGCTAATGGTGTTGTTGGGTTGGTGATGGAGTTGATTGCTATGATATTTTGGAAGTGTTTTTCTCTCTTGTGTATAAATAATTTTACTCATTTTTAAGGGGAAACTCTACCAATTTTTTGCTCACCAAAAATCGGACTTACATTTCTTTCTTTTCTCTTTCTCTTCTTGATGATGAAGGGGGAGATAATTTGAGAGTTTGATAATTTGGGAGTTTTTGGGAGTTTTAAGAATGAATTTGAAAATGTTTTATAAATGGGAAGAATTTTGCAAATGCTTACTTGAGCAAAAACCTTTTTATTGACCATTTCTTAATTTGGCCATATATTTAGGGGGAGCATGTAATATGTTTCACTTTGGTTAAATTTTTTAAATTGGCCATACATTTAGGGGGAGCATATAATATGATTTTGAATAATATGCACTTTGAGTATTCTTTTGATGATTGAAATTTGATTATGATAATGATTTTGATGATTTTTTGATCATATAGTTGTTTTATATGATACTTTTATGTCACGAGTTGTTGATTTGGTAATAAATGGAATAATGATTCATGATATTTTGGTGTGATTATTTGTATATGAAGTTGGCTTTTATCATGATCATAATAATTTGGATGTATTATTACTAAATCTTGTATTTGAAGTGATGCTTGTTGTTAGGGGGAGATTTTGTCGAAATTTCTATTCAGACAACATGGGTAACAAATTTGCTATTTTTATTCTTTTCCTTTAAAAATTTTCTTTTTATGATGAAAGGGAAAAAGAATACATGTTTTCATATTTATAAAAATTTTGCTACTCTTATTCTTTTCCTTTATGTTTTATTTTTTTTATAATAAAGGGGGAGAAGAATACATGTTTTTAAATTTGTAAAAATTTTCTACTCTTTTTCTTTGCCAATTAAGTTTTCTTTTTGATGATGAGGGGGAGAAAAATCCATGTATTTAAATATGTTAATTTAGTTAATTGGCAATTTGTGAAATTTGTGGAATCATTCTTTAAATACATGAAATGTTTGTCATCATCAAAAAGGGGGAGATTGTTAACATATATGTTGTCATAATTGATTTTGATGATAACAAACAAGATTAAGAATGATTAATCTTTTAAGCTCAAATTTTGTTTTATACATTTTAAATAAATCATTATTTTCACATTATAAATTTTTTATATTTAATGGAAAAATGATGTTATAAAATATGCATGTATCTAGGGGGAGTATGCATATATGCAAGGGGAGTTTGTTTTAAATAAAATTTTTAACCTTGCATTGATTAAGGGGGAGCCTTTTTATAAATAGATTAAATCTTTGTAATGTATTTTGTCATCATAAAAAAGGGGGAGATTGTTAGCTTATATAGCTATAGATATTAATTTTGATGATAACAAATCACATGTATTGAATAAACAAAGATTTATAAATTGTGTTTTTATAATAAGAAAATGAGGCTATGAAATCAAAGTATTTTGGACTAAAATGAATGTGTTAGAAAACCTTTGATATTGTTTTTCAATTTCGGATTTGGACCTATTTGAAACTATTTATATGTTTTGGGCCATACTATAAGTTATGAATATTTTGGACTAAAGTGAAAGGTTTTGAGAACTTTGAAAATATGAGTATTATGTTGAAAAGGACCTTTGTGCAAAACAGTAAACTCTTTGGGGTCATATCATAATTTTAGAAAATTTTGAGATGAACAAAATAATTTTTAGAATTTCTGAAATTGGACCTATTTGCAAAGTTTTCTATCGTTTTGGGTCATAATACAATTTTATATAGTTTTGGGATCAACCTGCAAATTTGGAAAATAATTTCACTGTAGCCATCACTGTTTCACTGTAGCTTTCACTGTAGCAGTCACTGTAGCAAACGGCTAACCGTTTATTTTTTAACGGTTAACCGATAACGTCCAGAAAGCTTGTTTTGTCCAGTTTTGTTAAAATGATGATTCTGGAACAAAACGGTGAACCGTTTACGGAAAACGGTTAACCGTTTATTTTAACCTCTAACCGTTTATTGAGAAAGGTTAAGCGAAATTTGTTTTGCAGGTTACTGGAACAAAACGGTGAACCGTTTATTGAAACGGTTAACCGTTTATTTGAAATTTAGCCCAACGGTAACTTTTGACCAGCGAAACGGTTAACCGTTTATAAGTTACCCTCTAACCGTTTTCGGGCTGACAAGTGCATAACGGCTAGTTTTCAAGCTCAAACTATATAAACTCAAAGCCAATTCATTTTTGGGCATCCAAGCAAGGAAAAACAAGATCACACAACATATATTGAGCTTCCATTTCGTAAATCATTTGTTGAATCATCTTTGTTCTTCAATTTGTATATCCACTCTTAAAGAGAGATTAAGTGTTGTATTTTTCATTTCTCAAATTGTGAGATTACAAGTGTGGGAAACACTTGGGGTAAAGAGATTGGGGATATAATCTCTTGTTGTAAAGGTTCATTGACACCTTGAAGTCAATTGTAAAAGCTTGAAGCCTTGGAAAGGCTTGGATAGTGAAATCCTCAAGCCCGGAAAGCTTGGAGGCGTGGACGTAGGCGGGGATAGCCGAACCACGTAAAAATCATTGTGTTCGTTTTTCTCTTCCCCTTACTCTTTTAATATTGTGCTTGATTGAATTTATTGTTTTGATTTGATTAAGGCATTAGATTAAATTGTTGTGTGGATTTGCTAGGATAAGTTTTAAAATTCCAATTCACCCCCCCTCTTGGGTTGCACACTTGTATTTCACAGTATTCATTTCATAGCCCTCCAGTATTTGTTCCCTGGATTAGACATACACCTGCTGACCAGGTTTACAACATATGACAAATCAGGTCTTGTTAAGACCATTGCATTCATTAGGTAGCCTACTGAGCTAGCATATGGAGTTTTCAACATTTCAGTTTGTTCTAATTCAGTGCTTGGGCACTGCTGACTTGATAACCTGAAATGAGTTGCCATTAGAGTACTCACTGGTTTACAGTTCAGTATTCCAAACTTCTCCGAAACCTTGTTGACATATTTTTCTTGACACAGAAACAATGTCATGGCTATTCTATTCCTTATTATTTCAACACCTAAGATCTTTTTGGCTGGACTAATGTCTTTCATGTCAAACTTAGCTCTAAGTTATTGCTTCAGTAGATCAAACAACTTCATGTTTTTACTGGCCAGAAGCATTTCATCAACATATAGTACAAGATAGATCACTTCCTCCCCATAGGTCTTTCTGAAATATACACAACAATCACAACTAGATTTTTGAAAGTTCAGTTCCTGCATGTAGCTGTCAAATTTCAAGTACCACTGCCTAGGGGACTGCTTGAGCCCATAAAGAGATTTCTTTAGCAAGTAAACCCAATCAGGATGTTTAGTATCACAAAACCCTCAAGCTGTGACATTACAATCTCCTCTTGTAGATCACCATGAAGGAAGGTTGTTTTAACATCTAATTGTTCAAGATGCATATCATAGACAACTACCAATAATAGAATAATCCTTATTGATATATGTTTGACTACTGGTTAGAAGACTTCAGTGCAATCAATCTCTTCTCTTTGGGTAAAGTCTCTGGCTACCAACCTTGCTTTGAATCTTTTGGGTTCAACATCAAGGATCCAATTTTTTATTTTGTAGACCCATTTGTAGCCCACAACTTTTGTTCATTCTGGTTTTTGAATCAATTTCCATGGCCTTGATCCAGAGAGTCAATCTTATCTTCCATGGCCTTAATCCATTAAGCTTATTCTTTACTTGCTACAGCTTCTTCATAAGTTTTTGGCTCTTATTGGTCAACCTCATGTGTTGTTGTCAAGGCATATGCTATTAAGTCAGCATATCTCAGTCTCTCTGGTGCCCTAACTTATCTCTTTTTTCTATCCATTGTAAGCTGATAATCTTGTATTGAGGTGTGCTCTAGTGATTGAGCACTAGTCCCATATGAGCCTTGAGTTTCTCCAATGTGACTTGTGTTTTGACCATCCTCAGTTTTTATTAGCTCCACCTCAAAGTGAGGTGTCTTTGCCCTTGAGATTTTCTGAATTATGCTTTGTGCAAAGGTCTGACGTTTTAGCATCTCAGACTGATTGAAAATTACATCCCTGCTTATTATGCACTTATGAGGCTTAAGATCTACACACCACAGTTTGTAACCCTTAGTTCCACTAGGATACTCTAAGAAAGCACATTTCAATGCCCTTGGTTCAAGTTTGCCTTGCTTAATATGAGCATAAGCAGTGCAACAAAAAATTCTCAACTTAGTATAGTCAGCTAACTTCTCTGACCAAACCTCATAAGGTGTTTTAAGTTCAATTACAGTTGAGGGGCATCTACTTATCAGGTAACATGCTGTACTCAAAGCCTCAGCTCATAATGTTTTTGGCAACTTTGAATGAAACAACATGCATCTAACTCTTTCCATTAATGTTCTATTCATTCTTTTTGCCAAGCCATTTTGTTGTGGTGTGTGCCTTACTATTTTGTGCTTAGGATCCCATTCTTTTCACACAAATCATCAAACTATTTATTACAAAACTCAAGTCCATTATCAATTCTGATCCTTCTAACATTCCTATTAATTTCAGTTTCAATCAAGGTTTTCAGGCTTTGAATCTATTAAAAACCTGATCTTTTCTCCTTAATGGATACACCCATACCATCATAGAGAAGTCATCTATCATAGACAAAAAATAACAAGCTCCACCTAGAGATCCAATCTGTGCTAGTCCCCATAGATCCGAGTGAATATAATCCAAAGTACTCTTAGTATTGTGCACTGCAGTTTTAAACCTGGTTCTTGAGAACTTTCTTAGGACACACTCCTCACAGAACCCAACAGTACTTATCTTATCACTCTTTAGAGCTTCCTGATTTTCAAGTTCTTTCAGCCCGCTTTCACTTACATGACCCAACCTGAAATGCCACAATAATGTCTTATCTTGTTCCTTGGTTTTCCACTACCCCAACATCCCCAATTATTATTGTACCTTGCAGTACGTATAAACCATGCTGCATTACACCCTTCATCATTATTAAAGTCCCTTTAACAACCTTTAGGGAGCTTGATTCAAGTTTGATACAACACACTGCCTTATCTAACATGCTTAGAGAAATTAGGTTTTTTTTAAGCTCTAGTATATGCCTTACATTATCTAGTTTTCTAATTATACCATCAGACATTTTCAATCTAGCAAAGCCAATACCAATGACTTTACAGGAAGCATTGTTTTCCATCAAGACTTTACCTCATTCAAAGGGCTAATAGCTACTAAATAAGTGTTTATGAGGACACATATGATAAGTGCAGCTAGAGTCAAGAACCCATTTACCTTCAGTTTGCATGTTTGAGGCTACCAGAATACCAGCAGAGTCATATCCCTTATCTGAATCTTCAGAAGCAATAGCAGCATTTCCATTCATGTTGTTAGCATCTTTAGGCTTAATCTTTCTCTTAGGGCAGTCCCTTTTGAAGTGACCTTCCTTGTGGTAGTGAAAGCACTTTAAGGCTCTGTTCTTAGACTTTGATCTTCCTTTCTTTTTCCCTTTCTAGCCATCTTGCTTTTCCGATCTCCCTCTTACCGTCAACCATTCACCATCTCTTATTTCTGATTTCTTAGAGCTTTCTTCGGAACTCAAAACTTCTTTAACATCTTGTATAGCCAGAGATTGTCTTCCATACAAAAGAGTGTCAACAAAATGTTCATAAGAATGTGGTAATAAAGATAATAGTATAATGGCTTTATTGTCATATTCAATCTTCACATTAATGTCTTCAAGATCTAAAATGATCCTATTGAAAGCATCAATGTGAGTAGTCAAGGAGCTGGCTTCGTCCATTTGAAGCGTATAGAGTCTTTTCTTTGTACTCAATCTTTTTGTCAAAGATTTCTTTGTGTACAAATCCTCTAGTTTCTTCCAAAGACCTGCAACTGTTGTTTGGTCTCCCACTTCTCTCAGTACTCCATCTCTCAGGCTTAAGATTATAGTGTTATGAGCTTTGTCTATGGCTTTTTGTATGTCTTTATCTTTGACATTGTTGATCTTTTTTGAGGTTCTCAGATCCTCCAACACTTCTTCAATTCCCTGATGAACCAGCAACGCTCTCATCTTCAACCTCCAAAGATGGAAGTCATTTTCCCCCGTGAACTTCTCCACGTCAAGCTTCTGTATTGCCATTCTTACTCACAAGATTCAGAGATGTGAGCTCTGATACCAATTTGTTGGAATTAAGAGTGATAAAACTTAATTCTTTTCCCCAAGAAATCATCACACACTGATCTTATTATGGCAAGAATGGAGAAAACCAAGATAGGAATCAGAAAATAGAACAAGAGTATATAACCAGAGACAAAGATTAAGAAGAATGGAAATGAAATGAACACAAAAGGAATTATAGAGGTTCGGCTTGACATCCTACATCCTCTTAAGAAATAGAAGCCATGACTTTTCTTTTATGCTTAACAGATTACAAGTCTTAGCAAAATTGATACAAGGAACGTTTTTTTGCTAAAAATGGCCTTGAAGGCTTTATATACAACTTTTAGGAGATTCAGATAGGTGTACTGCACACCAGCTCTTTTCGGGGTTTGTTAAAACAAACCCAAAGAGTTCTTGCCAAGTCTAACTATTGGTAACAACTCTTTAGTTTGAAACGGCATTAGCAGCTGCCGTTTAACTAAAGCTTGATTTAGTTGATGCTCGTGCAAGTCACGTGCATTACTTAAACTCTTCGTATGATAGAGTCTTGTTGTCGTATGGGCAGCGTTAGCTGTTTGATCGCTTTGTCATTTCTTATTTAATTCCGAAAATGACAAAGTCGTATCCTTTAGAAATTCCTAATTCAGGTTCACAATTAACAAATTCAATAGACAAAATTTAAAATCAAAATATAAGGTTTAATGTGATTAACTTATCGACTAGTTTGGTCTTTTTTTTTTAGAATATTACATTTGCAGATATTAGTAGAGTAGCAATTATAAATTTATCTACATCTCCATCTGAATATGTAGTTCGTAATGGGTTGAATAGTTTTTTTTTTTATATTCCTTACTAATGCATAGACGAACCTTTTCCAAGGTGTGAATATGAAATAAGAAAAAAGATGAACACAATTTATTAAAGAGAAAATTGTTTGGGAATTTGGTAATCTAAAGGATCTAATGAAAAAGGCCTAAAAGGTCTACCTTTGCTCATTGGTGCTGCCATTTATGTTCGTGCGCTCAAAGTTATGCACAAGATTAAATCATTCAGTTTAGTAGTTGAATCTCGTCGGTTCATTTTTTGGGATTAACCTGATCCATTGATTCTGTTTATGTGATGGTCATACATGGAGTTAGCATTTGTCACATCACTTACATGATTATTTTAATAAATCATGTGGTGGTAGGTACTTCATTCGTTGTTCCTCGAATCCTCAGCCACTTTCTTTGATTTTTCTTTAAGCATTTACGTGATCAATAAACATTTAAGCAACCTTAGTTTTTCTCACTTGAAAATGACATTATTATTATTATTATTATTATTATTATTATTATTATTATTATTTTAAGAATTTAAAATTGACATTATTGAGACCAAAGAGTGAGGGGGGAAAAGTGGGAAAAGCTCTTAGTTTCTAATTATCTTGTAGTTAAATCATCTAGAACCATAAGAATTCATAGTCAGAGTGGAATTTCAATAAGTGATTTTTAAGATTTCGTGTAACAACAAAAAATAATGTGTAACAACAAAAAATAATGCCAACTTTGTTCATAATATTGTTACTTACAAGAGATTCAATCTCAAGGGAAATATATTTATCAATTGGAATTTGGTCATTCAAAAAAAAAAATAAAAGAACTCTTAAGATGATATCTCATAAAACACAACTAGAATATAAAATTACTGAAATACTAACTAAAAGAACAATTTTCACTCTTATGTATATACAATTTAAACATGTTTCTATGGGTCTAGCTATTGTGCCCTTGGTGTATGATACCCCACATTTTGTCCATACATGAGTTACCCATTAGATCTAATGCAAAACTTGTTTCAATGGCATAGATGTATTCTCTTTGGTTTTTAACATTGACATTCCTATTGTTTTTCAAAAAAGCAAAATAGTCAAAAGTTTGACAAATAATTTTGGATAATTTTTAAATTTTATATTTTGATCAATTGATCTAATTTACTATTAAAATTAATGACAATATAAGGCCAATAATTTAAAAAAAGTTTAATACATTAAATCTTTTTTTATTTTTTCAAAATAATATAATATTAATTTAATTTGTAATAAATAATTTAAATATATAATAAAATATGTTACTTTATCAATAATATTAAAAAAAATTTAGAAACAATATAAAATCTATTTAATCAAGAATAAATACTTTAAATATATAATTAAATTTTAATTTATCAATAATAATATGACCAAATGACAATGTTAAAAAATTTCATAATAATCAACTATGGTTTAGTATTCAAATATAAATAAAAAAGTATACTCTTAAGTGTAAATGGTAGAAATATTTTGGACTTATATATTAAAATTTTAAAACTTCTAATTTTTTCACTTTTCAGCAAGGGGTTCTGTGCACAAGGACACCGTAGCTTCATCCTATTTTTATAGACAAAGTAAACAATTTTTTTTATTTTTAATATCCAACACTCAAATTCCTTATATATAGACAAAATGGGAACTACCGTGCGTCAAGTACAAAATAGCTAGACTCTATATATGTCCCAAATTTAAATGAATGAAAAATATATATTATTAAATGTTTATGTTTATTACAAAATCATAAAGATGAGAACTACCTTATAGTTGTTGTAAAGTGCAATCCTCTCACGTGAACAATATCAATCATGAGCCCAAGTGATTCATGATCAAATTTGTGAGAGAACTACAACTTACATAAATTTTTAAGTTAGCAAGCTCCAATCTTAAATACAACTCTCAAAATTTGCTACATTGCAGTTCAATGTAACATTAGCACTTAGCAAGACCCATATATGTAGTTAGCAAGACTTTCTGTGTATCGTCCTTGAAATGTCGGTCGCCCACGTTGCTCACGGCGGGTATAACGAATGTGGAAGAAGAAACACGAGATATTATTGGATGGGCGAATCTTTACCTTCCCTCCTCATCATTATCCCATTTATATTATGTCACCTTTTTTTTTTTTTTTTTAACCCAACTTCTCCAAAATAAGGCAGGCCCATTTGAACTTTTTAGTAACTTTTTGCTTCGCTTCAGTTTTTGGTCCACCCAATCTTCTTTACTAGTTTGAAATATCCACTCTCATATATATTTTTTTTAAATTTGACATAATATTAAAATATTTAGTTTGAGTAATGAATAGCATGTATAAAATGTATTTCATTGCTACTCTAGTTTGTATGCATGGTAATTTTTTTTAAAGTATTATCAATGATCAAAATTTTAGTGAGAACAAACATTATCTTTGAAAGAAAAACCAGTAGGGACTGTAAAACAAGGGTCATTCTATAATGCCGTAACTAAATTTACGGCATTGATGCCGTAATGGATGTAGACCGTTAGATTTAAATAAAAAATCTATATCATTAATTCTAAATAAATAGGTAACTTGTTACCTAGGTAGCAGGTAATTACTCTTTTTTGTTCAGGTTTCAGGTTACATTTACCAATTTTATGTGTGATTTACAAGTTTTATGAAATTTTTATGAATTAATGTTGGTTTACAAATTTTATGCAACATTTACAAGTTTTTATTTTATTTACAAGTTCTTTTTACAAATTACAATTCTAACATTAATTTACCTATTTTTCTATTAATTTACTATTTTTATGTGTGGTTTACATATTCTATGTATTATTTCACACTGAATGTGAATTTACTAGTTCTATGTCATTTTTCTAAATTTTTTTTTATAAGTTCTTCATACAAATTATAACTCCAGCATTAATTTACTCATTTTTTCATCAATTTACTAGTTTTATATGTGATTTACACATTTGTTTATTTTATTTCACAATTTATTAGTTTTATGTCAATTTACTACTTCTATGTCATTTTTATAAGTTTTTGTTTTGTTTACAAGTTCTTCGTACAAATTACAATTCCATCATTAATTTATCATTTTTCATTAATTTACTAGTTTTATGTGTGGTTTACATATTTTTTTGTTTTATTTCACACTTAATGTGAATTTACAAGTTCTATGTCATTTTTATAAGTTTTTGTTTTGTTTACAAGTTCTTCGTACAAATTACAACTCCATTATTAATTTACTCATTTTTTCATCAATTTACTGGTTTTATGTGTAATTTACACTTTTTTGTTTTATTTCACAATTAATGTCAATTTCCTAGTTCTATGTCATTTTTATAAGTTTTTATCTTCTTTACAAGTTCTTCTTACAATTTACAACTCTTACATTAATTTACCATTTTTTTCTATTAATTTACTACTTTTATGTGTAGTTTACATATTGTATGTTTTATTTCACACTTAATGTGAATTTACTAGTTCTATGTTATTTTTCTAAGTTTTTGTTTTGTTTACAAGTTCTTTGTACAAATTACAACTCTAACAATAATTTACTCATTTTTCCATCAATTTACTAGTTTTATGTGTGACTTACACATTTTTTGTTTTATTTCACAATTAATGTCAATTTACTAGTTCTATGTCATTTTTATAAGTTTTTGTTTTGTTTACAAGTTCTTCGTGCAAATTACAATTCCAATATTAAGTTACCATTTGTTTCGTTAATTTACTAGTTTTATGTGTGGTTTACATATTTTTTATTTTATTTCACACTTAATGTAAATTTACTAGTTCTATGTCATTTTTAAAAATTTTTATTTTGTTTACAAGTTCTTCGTATAAATTACAACTCCAACATTATTTTATTACATTTTCTATCAATTTACTAGTTTTTTTTCTATTTTTTATTTTTTTTAATTTTGTAGACCAATTTACCATTGTAACGCTAATTTACCCGTTTTACCTTCAATCTACGAGTCATACGTGTAGTTTATAAATTTTTTGTTTAATTTCACATTTATTTGGAATTTAGGTTATTTAGTTTAAGTCAATTGCTTCAACTTAAATCCAACATGAAAATGGTTAAAGAGTTGGATTATTGCCATTTTATGATTTAGATAGAATGATATAAGGGAGGGCATGAGTTGAGTTTGATAGGGTTAGTGAAATTCTAACATAGTCTATTTTTTAATAAGCTGAGATAAAATTTATCCAACTTAATTAAAAAACTTGTTTAATCCAATTTTACCCAAACCTTATATTGTCTGGTTAAGTTGATTAGGTTAAAGGTCAAATCAAAATTTTAAATTGAACAATGAAAATGATATGAAACTTATTAAAATCAAATATAAATCTTTTATAACATGAAATTTTGATTCACTATCTTGTGTACGTAAAAAAATTTAATAAATTAACTATCTTTAAATTAAGAAAATTTCCACAAAAAGCATATAAACTTTATTTCTCCTGCATATTCTTTTCCAATTCCAAATTAAGACTTTTTAGATAATTAGCTAGCACCATATACAAAATAAAATGAAAGTAATATATAATTATGTGTCGTTAAGTATTCACTAAAAAAATTAAAATCAACTTACTTTTATATTAATCTTATAAAATAATACATTTACTTAAGAGAGTGTGACTTTAGTTTTGGAATTGTAGTCTAAAGCAGCAAATGCAAGAATGAAATAGCCTTTTGTATTAAAAGATTAAAAAGAATAAAAAATTGATAAGCCATTTAAGTCTTTATAATTTTGCAATTAAGATTAACACATTATCATTTTCCTTCTTCTTCTTCTTCTTTTTCTTATTATTATTATTATTATAGATTTGGTTGAGTTAGACTGGTTAATTATAATTTATCTAACCTAAACTAATTATTAATTAGGTTAGAAAAAACAGACCCAATTAAATCACCATAATCTGCTCATGGTGTATTTACCAATCAGTAATCGTTAGAGGAGTCAAAAAAGCCTGCCCGGACTGGACCCGGCCAATCCGATCCGGGTCATGCATATAAAAATCGGATCTAGGTTTGAAATTCTCAAACTCGGATATTTCTGAGCCCGGGTCCGGGTTCAACACAAAAAACTCAGAACCCAGACCGGATCCGGTTTTTTAATAAATTTTAAAAAATAAATATATTATATATAATTATATAATTATATAATTATAAATTTATGATATATTGGATGTTATTTAAATTTATTGTGTGATTATTGTGTTGTTGAATTTTATTTATTTATTTTACATATAGATTGAATGAGTTTAAATTAGAAATTGAATTAATTTAAGTATTAGAAAGTAGATTGAAATAATTTATATTTATCATTTGTGCAAAATTTACATTGTTAGTGTGTTATATATTTGTATTTGACTATTTTCTTTTTTAAAGTTTGAGATTGAAGGAGCTTATTTGATTATTTTTATTTCTATTGATGTGTTTAATTTGTCTTGAAATCGAAATAAATTATCATAATTTCTTAAATATCCTTTGTTGATTATTGTCAATCGGTGGTAATAATAATAATAATAATCATCATCATCATCATCATCACAATATTTAAAATAGTATTATAATTATGATTACTAATTTATTATTGTTATTATTTATTAATTTCATGATTTTTTTATGATTATTATTTATGAAAATATTATTGTAATCAAACTTTATAATAATAATAATAAGTTATTATTAATATTTTATTATATTATTATTTCATAAAAATATTATTATATTTATAATTTTATTGTTATTATTATCAGTATGAAATTATTTCATTATTATTTATTATAACATTATTATAATAATTATAATTCATTATAATTTATTAATATTTATTTATTTATTTAATATTACCTAATTAAATATTAATAAAAAAATTTTTTATTATTTTTTATTTATAAAAATTTTTTTTATATTATCTATTTTTTCCCTTCTTTTGAAAATAAAAGGCGGAAAAAAATACATTTCCCATTGAGTCTCAACGTTACTGTAGAAAAAAAAAATCAAAACAAAAAGCACCGCCTCTCCGCCCTTAATGTTCATTCCCAAATGTGAATTTCTGTCTCAAATCTCCTAAATTTTAAGCCAAGATTTACCAAATCGGAACCCGAATTCGCTGGCACGTGAACCGTGCAATCATCGATCATAATCCAAAAAGTTGGGAATGCAGATTGTCGAAGAGATGAGATGCAGATTGTCGTTCAGAAAGCAAATGGGCGAAATGGAAGCGTGGTGGTATCATAGGTGCAGCTACATTAACTGGAGGAACCTTGATGGCCATTACTGGTGGTATGAAACCATCTAAATTATTTTCTATCATTTTTGAAGCATTGATATTTCTGTATGAAATACTTTTATTGTCGTCATTCAATTGATATGTTTAGCATTTGACAGGACTAGCTGCTCCAGCAATTGCTGCTGGATTTAGTGCTCTTGCTCCAACATTGGGTACTCTCATCCCTGTTATAGGAGCAAGTGGGTTTGCTGCAGCTGCAAGTGCTGCAAGAACTGTTGCTGGTTCTATTGCTGTTGTTGTATCATTTGGAGATGAATGATCTATTACTTAGGCATCTTCAGGTGAAATCGTGATGTATTTGTTTGTGGCAGTCATCTACAGGATTTCTAGGGAACATATATATAAAATTTTACTCATGTTCAAATTGTGTCACATGTTATTGCGGTTTATTATTAGAGAACCCCCCTTGACTCAAGTTAAGGGCTGGAGGGTGTTAGGTATTATTTATTCAAATCTCTTCCCAAATGTGGATAAGGGCTCTTCTCAAAACAGAATGCTTCTCTCGATATGGTTGCGTACAATAATACAATTACTCATCTGATAGATAATTTCAAGTTGGTTGGGATAGTTTGGTTCTTTTTGAAATTTTTAGTTGTCTATTAGAAATTTAATGGAGCTTTTGAGGTAGGACTTACAGGGAGCAAAATGGCTAGGAGAATTGGAAGTGTTGATGAATTTGAATTCAAGGCAATTGGAGAAAACCAAAACCAAGGAGTGAGTATTGCGTTTTCCTTTAACTTTTGTAGAACCTCTATTGACTTTATTTTTTTGTTTAGTTTTTCATTTACAATTCATACCTCATTGCTCCCTTCTCTCCACACCCCACAAACCTACGCTGCCTTTTAAAAGTAAAATTTTTTGAATCAATTGTCTCAAATTCTTTAATTTTTTAACTTTTCTATCAGCGGCTAGTAGTAGAAATCTTGATCTCTGGAGTAGTTTTTGATCAGGAAGATTTTGTAAGGCCTTGGGAAGGACAAAATGACAACATGGAAAGGTATATACTCTGTTACCATATTCTATTTATTAGGAAATTTCAGCTCTTTCAATTTTTTGTTTCAACATGAGTTGTTCAAGAAGTAACTCGAGAGAGTACTTATAGGTATGTTCTGCAATGGGAGTCTAAGAATTTAATTGCAGTGAGCACTACGATTCAGGATTGGCTTACTTCAATTAATTGATTTTAAACCTTATTTTACTGACATTGTAAAGTCAATTTGAATAGCTTGATAGAATATGATTTGTAATGTCAAGATTGCTGCTACTTGCTGCAGGAATTGATATGGAGTTAATGAAGCAAGGTGCAATGATGACTGTGCTAAAAACACTTCTGGCAGCATTGGCTTGTCCAACAACTTTAGTTTTTGCTGCTAATCTTATAGATAGCAAATGGACAATTGTTGTTGACAGGTTAACTTAGTTCTGAATAACTTGCACTGAAATCCTTTGGGGTAAACATGGGTTTAAAAAAAAAAAAAGAGTCGTGAGTTCTAATATTCTATTAACACAATACTTGTAATTCGGAATGAGTCTGTGTTTAGATAAATGCATTTGTTTGTCTGTTGGACCAGCGTGACAATTCTGTTAATTAACTTGGACCAACCACATGGCTGGGCATTTTTGTACGAAAGAATTATTGGGCTTTTTCTATTTGCTCAAACTTGTGTAGTTAATGGTTTTTCAGCGGCTGTTGTATGAAGAATTATGTCAGATTAAAACTACTAAAACTATCATAATCTTCTGATGGACTGAAATTATTTTGTCAGTGAATTCAAGGGATCACTAGGTTGCTAAGAACATGTAAATACTGGATGGAATATGTTTGTTTGAAATTCCCTGCTCCCAACCCTGGTTTTATTTTCCTTTCCTTTGCTAAGAACATTTTGCCACTAGTTTTGCAAAACGCTCCGGAGCACATCTAGTTTCCATGGCTTTCTGAGTTCCCCTCACAAAATCATCTTCTTTGTCTTCATTTCGTGGTATATCACTACCAACCATTCAAAATTTAGCCTTCTTTTCTTCACTCAAAATTTTGAAACATTTTCCTAATTTAATTCTATCCTAAAAAATTAAAAAAAATATGACAATAAGTTATTGCTTGAAACATGTCTCAAATTTAATGGAAATTAATTATTGCACCTATGCTCACCACTTTTTTTCCTTGTTCCCGTAATATTTTTGCTTCTTGCTTGCTGCAATCAATTAAATATTTTAAAAAAAATACATATAATCAGTGCACGTTAACATTATTGTGATTGGCTTTACTAAATACTCATAAATTTACCAACAATCAAACACATAGTATTATAAGAAGACTTACAAATACTCAACGAAAGGCCGATTTTTTTTAAATTTTCATTTTCCTAGCTCACATTATCATTCTCCTTGAATTCATTCTCGTTACCCTCATCAACATTTTCAGCCATTTTCGAGTTTACAAGAATCTGTACGTGAAGATATTAGGAAAAAAATGAAAAATATCACAAGTTTTGGATCATGTAAAACAAAAGAAAATTTAAACCAAAAACAGTAATAAATTTATCCAAAAGCAGCAGAAAATTTAAACTAAAATTTGAAGAAAATTTATCCAAAAATAGTAGACAATTTAACCCAAATACAACAGCAAATGAAGCCCAAAATACCAGATAATTTTAACCAAAAATGGCAGCAAATCATCTCAAATACAGTAGAAAAATAAACTAAAAAACAGAAACCAATTAACCTAGAAACAGCAGAAAATTTAACCTAAAAACAGCACCAAATGAAGCCCAAAACACCAAAAACAGCAGCAAATCATCCCAAATACAGCAGAAAATTTATCCAAAAATAGCAAAAAATTTTACTAAATAACAACAGTATATTTACCCAGAAACACAAAATATTTAACTCAGAACCAGCAGCAAATGAAGCTTAAAACACCAGAAAAATTTACCTGGAAATAGCAGAAAATACAACCCAAAAACAGCATTAAATTTCTCTAAAAACAGCAAAAAAAACTAAAAAACAGCAACAAATTAACCAAAAGCAACAAAAATTTTAACCTAAAAACAACACAAAATGAAGCCCAAAACACCAGAAAATTTTAACTAAAAAACAGCAGTATATTTACCCAGAAACAGCAAAATATTTAACCCAGAACCAGCAGCAAATGAAGCCCAAAACACCAGAAAAAATTAACAAAAAACAGCAGCAAATCATCCAAAATACAGCAGAAAATTTATCTAGAAACAAAAGCATTTCAAACCCAAAATTTTTCTGCAACTTCACATAATTCTCTATCACTTCAATTATATTTGAGACAACAACCCACTTCCAGTTTTAGAATTATAATCCACTAATAAGAAAGCGTATAAAAGGCAGTCAATATTTTGATGAGACTTGTCCAGTATAAGCTGCATGGCATAGATAGTTAGATATTAAGTCCAAACACTACTCAATCTTGCTAAATAACCAAAAAACAAAATTCAGGCCTGTGTCATAGCAGCTAAAGTGTCCTTCTCTGTGTCATAGTAGCTATATCAAAGTTCCAGAAAACACATCAAGAATAAAGATGTTACTTTTGGATGTTGCTAATTAATAAACCATGAAACACAGAAAAAGCAAGGAAGACTCAGAAGTTTTAGTTTGGTAAACTAAACAAAGCTGATAGAATTTTTTCACAATTAAATATACATGTTTGTAATACATTTTAATTTCCAAATACTGTCAAGACAATAGAAACTGCAAACACAGCTATAATAATGTCATATAGCTTTTTATCGATTTAAATTTAGTTCCCATAAATTTTGTGACCTACTAACTGGAATTTGGAAGGGCTAGAGAAAGGTGAGAGACCAGTTCATTTGTTAGAGCGGGTCATTGATCTAAATTTTGTATGTATAAGTTCACTAAATAATACCAGATTAAATAATACTAGATTTCTTTGGTGTTCCAGAAGCAAATTCACGAGGACTAAATTTCAAGGCAAATAATAACATCTATTGCATGAAAGCTAGCAGTTGTTTCTAAAATCTAAATATATGATTATATGAATTAAGCTCGTGCATGTCAATTAAGGAAGAAAACATAGGAAATATTTCCAATGAGATTAACTTAACAATATTATAGAACAGGTCTAGAAATTGGATTTTCCATGCCAAAAAAGTACTGAGATCAAACTCCTATGGGTAGAGAAAACGTTCTGAAATTAATATTATTCATTTGTAAATGTATAGGCAGACATAGATAGGAAGCTGCTTGATTAGTTGTTCCTGTAACTGGATGGGACGCTTGATGACCGTCTTTATATCATCTGAATGTGAAAACCACCTACCATTCTAATAACCCAGCAGCAAGCATAAATGTGCATTAAGTAATAATCTGCTTTTCAGTTTTCACATGGAAATTAACCCATCATTCCTCCTTGGAGGTACCATTCTGTATCCACAAAGCCACCTGTGTAATGTGTGGATGAAGCGGGTGGGTCTTAATTTAAATCAGAAATTAAAATAATAAAATAATTGATCACGTAATGCCTATTTTGATTTTTCAAAATCAAATCAAGAAAAAACAAAACAAGATTAGGTAAAATATGGTAAAAGAAATTCCATGTTTATATTTGGCTAACCCAACATTACCTAAAATTGTTGAAACTGATGCTTCAGATTTAGGTTATGGTGGTATTGATCCATTGATTTGAGTGATGGATTTAAATCAGAAATTAAAATAATAAAATAATTGATCACGTAATGCCTATTTTGATTTTTCAAAATCAAATCAAGAAAAAACAAAACAAGATTAGGTAAAATATGGTAAAAGAAATTCCATATTTATATTTGGCTAACCCAACATTACCTAAAATTGTTGAAACTGATGCTTCAGATTTTTCAAAAGCTCAGGAGATTGAGTGATGGATTTCATCCATTGATTTACCTGATCTTGAGAGGCCAGGGCTTTAACTCTTGCTTCATCATCTTCAATCATATCAATCCAGGACTTTATAGGCATTGCTGAAGACAGCAATTTACCTAAAATTGTGAATTCAAGATTAGGTAATTTTTTCAAATATTAGCAATTTTTACTTTTTTAATTACTCCAAAATAGGCAAGCCTAGTTACTTTTTTTAAGTAATTTAATTTTCAATTGAAAATTAAGGTAAGAATCAAAATAGGCATTACGTGACTTATAACCAGTAAAAAATTCACCACACACACAGAAGTTAATATTTGAAAACTTTCACACACAGACGCTTAACACTTATATAACACCTACTTCAACTTGTCTCTGATACCAGTAAGGAAACGATTCAAGGTGTACGTGTGAATTTAAGTAATTATTATCAATTTAATGATAAAGGGTAGATCTTGGTGAACTACCGGAGATTTTGTCGGCTTTTCAACTTTTACCTTTTTAGTCTTTAAATTTATTCAGCAAGCCTAGCAACAAGGGTATGCATAAATAAACATACATTAAGGTTGGTTGCTAAACATACACAATACCAGAACTGGATCCCAGAACTGGTGCTCTGATTGAAGGGGGATAAAAGAAGGAATACAATTGAGGATTGAGATCTGGTCTCGTTGCCTCAGAGGAACGTACAACTTTTATGGCAGAATTGATACAGAGCAGTCTGCGAGCATGCTTTAAAGAAAGAAAGAAAGTGCAGAAACGTAAAAGTGCAGAAAAGTAAATGGCGTTAAATTAAAGTGCAGAAAAGTAAAATTGCAGAAATGTAAAGTTGCGGAAATGTAAAGTGCAGAAAATTAAATTACAAAAATCTAAATGCTTTAAATACATGCTTTAAAAGGTTACAAAAGATCTTTACATGTTGTTTCGGATCTTGGCTTTGTGAAAAAGAGAAAGAAGGAAAGAAATGAAAATTAGAAAAGCAAAATCAAATCAAGAACCAGAGTCTTGATGCCTTTCACCGGATTTCCTTTCTAGAGAGAAGGAGGAGAGAAATGAAAGGAGAGAGAGAGAGGGTTTCGAAAAATCTGAGGAATCTCAAGTCTTCCTCTAGATTTTATACATAGGGTTCCACTGTTCACTGTAGCGCGTTTTTAAGTGCACAGTAACTCGTGGAAAGTTGCACTGTAGCTCTATACGGAATACAGAAGAAATACAGAGAAAATACAGAAGAAATACAGACGGGTGAAGAGACATGTGCGCTCTCACTTGTGTCCAAAGGACCACCCGTTTACAAAATTAATACAAAAAGAAATACAGAGAAATACAAGGATCAGACAGGGTTTTTTTTTTAAGTAAATAACTAAAAATGCATACAGATTATTTACAATGCTTTACAGGGGGAAAAACAATCGTCTTCATTTTCATCCCCAAGAGAAATGAAGGGCTCTTTATCTTCATCTTCGGTGTCAGAGGATGCTGCAACAGAAGACTCTGATCGAGTAGTCAGTAACTGCTTCATGATATCGAAGTATTCATCTTCAGACTTTGCACCGGCGAGAAGGGCCTGGGCTTTAGAACGCTGTGCTAGAAAAGTGCTATGGGCTTTATTATCTTCAATACTGGGCTTTAGAAGACCATTTTGTTTAAGCCAATTGTGAATTATGGCTTCGGTCAATTTTGACTTTTCATCGAACTTGGACCACCATTTAATTTTAAAATGTCTTTGAATAATTAATTGGGTGTCAAGAGTACGATATTGAAAATTCCACATCCAAACCCAGGGGAGGAAGAATTTGGTACAAAAACAGAGGAAAGGAGGGAACCTCTTTTCGGACTCAGAAGGAACATAATTGGCTTTAAAGAGGTTGAAACAGTTTGTGGCATTAGGGGTTAGAATATCTGTGGATGGTCCAAAATAGGTCCACCATTGCTGGAACCAGTTTGGAAGGCTTTGTATGGTTATTTTGGTATTGAAGAAAAATAAGCAAGAATGAGAATGTTTTGGGTTATAAATGAAAAATGTGTTGAACCACGCCTGTTGGTAATCCCAATATGAATAGGATAAACAGTGTGGGATTTTAAAAAGAAAATTGGCGGGAAATTTCTTTTGAAAATGGAGTGGTTCACCCCACTGGCTTGGGCTAATAATATTCTGGATAGTGGCTGTGGAATAGGCCGGCTCAGAATGTGATTCAGTATGGTAAAAATGTTTGAATTTTACTGAACTAGTGGCTTCAAGGATGCTTTGGTAATATGAGTGAGGCTTTGAAAGATCCCATGGTTTGAAAAACCATCCTTTTGGGAAAAGTTTTGAAATTACTTTAAATGGATCAGAATCATAAAATCCATCTTCCATAGTTAAAACATTTTGAGAATGAGGTTTATCATGCCAATCCGATTTTTGGGAAAGCTTTGATTGTGAAACCACAACCTGGGAAGAAGTACTTCCAGAAGAAATTAATTCTTTGGACAAATTTCCAGATAAAGAAAGTTTTGGAATTTCTTTTGAAAAAATAGGTTTTTCAATTTTTGAAAAATCTTCTTTTGGTGAAATTTGGCTTTGAGAAAAATTTTGTATTGCGAGCAAAAGCTCAGGAGATTGAGTGATGGATTTCATCCATTGATTTACCTGATCTTGAGAGGCCAGGGCTTTAACTCTTGCTTCATTATCTTCAATCATATCAATCCAGGACTTTATAGGCATTGCTGAAGATAGCAATTTTTCTTTGGGTGAAGAGGGGTGAGAGGCTTTAGAGGGTGTCTGGGACACAGGATCTTTGAGGATCCCTTTCCCTTTGTCTTTGGTCTTTTTGGGCGGCATTATCTGTTTTGAAGAAATTCTCGGGTCAGAAAATCGGGAACAGAATTTTTGTCACCTTTAATAAATTCAATATCAAAATCAAAAAAACTTAAAATTGCTTGCCATCGTGCAAAAATCTGTTTTGATGCAATGTTTTGAACATCTTTTTCTAAAACATGTTTTGCAGCTTTACAATCAATTCGAAGTAGAAATTTTTGATTGAGTAAATCACTTTGGAATTTTGATATGCATAAAATAATAGACAAAATTTCTTTTTTAATAGTAGAGTAATTTTTCTGACAATCATTCCAATGTGCAGATGCATACTGTACTATTTGTTCTTTACTATGTTCAACTTGCTTGAGAATACCACCATAACCTAAATCTGAAGCATCAGTTTCAACAATTTTAGGTAATGTTGGGTTAGCCAAATATAAACATGGAATTTCTTTTACCATATTTTTTATCTGTTTTATAATTTGGGTATGATGTTCGGACCATGCAACCGGATTTTTCTTTAATCTATCGTGCAAAGGTTTTGCTATCCTATTGATGTTAGGACAGAAATCAAGAACATAATTTAGACTTCCCAAAAATCTTTGTAACTGAGTTTTGTCCAAAATTTTATCAGGGAATTTATCAGTGAAAGATAAAGATCTTTCAATGGGAGTGATAGTGCCCTTTGAAATGTAGTGGCCGAGGAATCTGACTTTAGTCTGAAATAAAGAAATCTTTGAGGAAGAAACAGCCAAACCAGCTTTCCTGGTTGCAAAATAAAAGGTCTTTAGGTGCTTGAAATGTTGGTCTATTGATTGTGAAAAAATCAATACATCATTAATGTAAACAATGCAAAATTCGGAATAAGGATTATAAATGTCATTCATGATTCTCTGAAATTCTGAAGGTGCATTCTTTAGACCAAATGACATAACAGTCCACTCATACTGTCCAAATGGAACAGTAAAAGCAGTTTTATACCGATCTTTAGGGTGGATTTGAATTTGCCAAAAACCAGACTTCATATCAAATTTCGAAAATATGAAAGCAGAATGTAGTTTTTGAAGCAAATCTTTTTTATTTGGAATCGGGTAACGTATCCACTTTAAAGCTTTATTCAAAGGTTTATAATTAATAACAAGTCTTGGTGTGCCTCTTTCAATTTCGGAATTTTTATTGACATAAAAAGCAGCACAAGACCAAGGTGATCTAGATTTAACAATTAAACCTTTGGCTTCCAAATCTTTAATTTCATTCCTACAATGTTGTTCAAGTTCCATATTCATTTGAATTGGACGGGCTTTAGTGGGTATTTGTCTTTCGTCAAAGGAATTTTCATATGGCAAATCTACCAAATGTTGTTTCCGATCCCAAAAGGCAGTTGGTAAATCAGCACAGATCTCTTTTTCAATAAGCTCTTTAAAATCGAAAATCTTCCTTTTTATAAAATCACTTTGTAATTGGGCTTCAATTCTTTGCAAATTTAAATCTTTCTTTAAATAACTCAAATCTTTTTGTTTTGTTTTCAATAAAGCATTGATTTGATTTTGATAAACAGAACATGCTTTAATGATGTTTAAATTTCTTGTTTTTGGCTTTTCAACAAAAGGGAAAACAAGTTTTTTATTTCTAACTTTAAAAGATATACCATTATAATTGACAGTATAAGGGGTAATTAAATTTATAAAGGGAGTTCCTAAAATAACGGTATGACGAATGTCATTTGTTAAAAGGAAAGAAGTTTTAAAATCAAATTCATTGTTATGAATAAGGGCTTCAGCTTTGGAGGTAATTTTTAATTTTGAATTATTGGCGACAGAAAGCTTTTCTTTTGTCTTTTCATGAAATTCTTTTGGCACAATAACTTCTTGAATACAATTTAAATCAGCACCAGTGTCAAATAAGGCAATAGTGTCAATCATGAAATCTTTAGAAAAAATTAAAGTAACTCTGATCAAATATTTTCTCATTGTGATTTGATTTAAAACAAAGAGAAAATCACCAGGTACAGACTCAATATTTTCAAGATTAGGATTTTCTCCATTATCATTACTAGAATGAGATTCATTATCAGAATGATCTTGAAGTTGTCTTTGTAAAAGAATCTGAATTGTTTCGTAATCGGTTTTTTGTTTTTCTTTCAAGTCCTTTATTTCAGCTTTAATATCTTTAATCTCTTTCTGAAGATCTTGAATAGAAGGAATAGGAGATTTTGAATGTTTTTTCTTTTCAAGAATTTGAGTAAGATCATAAGCATGCTTTTTGACAATAGGAACTCTAGAAGGTTCGAGTTTTTGATCAAGGGTCTTCAGGAGTTTATCCAAATACTCTCTATGAAGAGTAGGGTCAGTAATGTATTTGACTAATTCAAGAAATGTTTCTTGATCTCTAGTCAAAACATTAATTTTCTTTAAATAAGACTCTGACTCAGAATCACTATTGGATGAAAATGAGGTATCGGAGTCAATTAACTCGTCAACCTGGAGAGGCTCACTGTCTCCAGTCATGGAAGACTCATAATCAGAAGACTCAATAAGAAGAGAGGAAATTTTTGAAAGGACTTATTCATGAAGTTTTTTACTCATCCTGCAGTAATTTGCAGTGTGGCCTTTCTTACCACATTTGTGACATGTGGCTTCTCTGTAATTGAAAGGGGTTTTGCGCTTGAAGTCTTTCTTTTTAGAGAATTTGGGCTTTTTATAAGGCATCGCAGGTTTCTTATAAAAATAATCTCTAGAATTAGTAATGGGTTTCCCATGGCTTTTGGACTTGTAATGTTTTTTGTAAGGTCTCGAAGAACACTTACCATTACAATTTTTGGAGGGAGATGTAAATGGATCGTAATTGAATTGTTTACAAAAATCGCCTAGCTCATGCTTAGACTGTCTAAGTTCTCTTTTTAGACGTTTTTGTAACTTTAGATCTTGACAGATCTTTAATCCTTCTTTGTTGACGAAACTGACTAACTCGCCATAGGTAAGTTCGTCATAAGGAATACGATTATCATAAAGGGCTTTAATGGAGTTTCTTACCTTTTCTCCCAAGAGAGTAGGTAAGCCAGCAAGGAATTTTTCTTTCCAAGTAGTATGATTTGTATCATCTCTTAGAAAGAGTCGAGTAAAGAAGGTGGTTTTATAGTCTTGGAAATCACTAAGTTTCCTACATCTCAAATTGTGTAGTAACTCAGTATTTTTATCTCTTAGGTGTGAAGGATCACCTATGAAATGAAGGGAAATGGTTAGGATAAGAGTTGCGACCGCATCTTGAATGGGGCTATTATTTTCATCCATAATGGGGATTTGATCCTCATCGGTTTGAATAGCATTCAAGATGTCAGATTGCTGTTGTTTGGTGAGGAGATGATCCCACCAGCCTTTAAGTTGGCCTGTGAAACCGGCTATAAGGATTTCTACTATGGTTTTATCAGAGGTTCCTGATTGGGTTTTATAAGCATTGGCAGCCATAGTCATTTGTTGTAATAGACCAAGTATATTGTACTCAGACATTCCATCTATATTCCATTCATAGACAGAAGATGCATTAAATCGGGATTGATTTAGTGCACTAGGCCTGTTATCAATAGCTAGGTCAGAAGAAGAATGAGAAGTAGTAGGAAGTGCTAATTCCCAATGGACTCTATTAACCTTTGGAGTTGGGTCTTGAAATGCCTCTATATCAGAAGTGGCTATAGAAGACTGGTCATATTCTTGGTCAAGGACACCTACAGTATAAGACTGAATACTACTAGGCGTTTTGGATTGTGGTGTATCAGGAGCTATTTGGTTTTTAGAAGTAGAAGCAGAAGATGAAGCTTCGATTCTATCTAGTTGTTCCCTATGGCTTTAGCAAATTCTAACTTTGACTCTTGAACAAGCTCTTGGCTATGTTTCGAGACCTGGAACGGTCTGAAATAGGTTCTTTAAGCTTTTTCAAGGACTCGGTTTTGGAGGGAATTGGCTTTGAAACAGAAGTAACAGTTGTGGAGGACTGTTGGATTTGACTTTCTATACGGGTCAACTGCTTTCCTATGGTACTTAGATTAGTATTACAGAAATTATTCTGTTGGATAATACTATCTAAATTTTTATTAGAGTCATCGGATTTATGGACTTTGAAAGGAGAGGCTTTGATTGGAATAGGAGGTTCACCATGTGCTATGGTTATACTCCTGAAAGGAGGATGTTCAGACTCGATAGTGTTACTACTATCAGAAAGATTCCATTCAGGAATTTTCTTTATAGTAGTAATTGGGTTTGACTCTTTGAAAGGATAAGAAATATTATTGTTGGAAGCATACATTTCAAACCAATCGAAAAATAGAATATGGACTTTATGCAAATTTGCAAAATCATAATAAATTTCTTGAATTTCTTTTCTTTGGTTTAAAAAATATTTAAAAAACCAAAGTCTTTTTTCTTTATTTTTATCTGAATAAAAATCATTATGAAGAAGAGTTTTGTCAATTTTAAAAACTTTTTCAAGAACATTAATGACATTTTCTGTAACAACAGAAAAGGTAGGAGAAGTCGGAGGAGAAGGTTCTTTGTCTTCTTGTCTTTGAATTCTCTGACTATTAGTGTAGATGGGATGAGGGATACTAGTACCATAATTGACAGAATGGATAGAAGAACTAGGAATATCCGAAGTGGGAAAATGGGGTTGTTCTTTAGGAATATTTATTTCTGTTGGGATTTTTGAAAATTGTTTTTCAAAAGAATGCATACTAGAACAAGAATCTTTATCGGAATATCCAGAAAAATTAGATCTCTTAAAGGATAGTTTGACTTTACCGTCAGAAAACTGAGTCACATTTTGCAACTCTGTATTCGGCTCAAGATGTTTTGGAATCACCGGTTCAGTGGCTCCATCTAAAATCCATTCGTCTGGAAGATGAATGTCTTTCCATTGAATAGGCTTTGGGACAACCGTATTTGCTTTGGACAAATCAGTCTGCAAGAGAAGAGTTTCATCTCTTTTTGACTGGAATTTATGTTGCGTGTTAAACGCGGAATTCATTGCTTTATAGGAAATTTTGTAAATCAATGCAACTGGAATTGAACCCTCAATCATATGGTAATTGTGGGTTTTGATTTGCAAAATCATGCTTTTGAGGATATTTTTGTCTTTAAGGGAAACTGTTATGTTTGGGTAACAGTTGAAGTGGATTGGTCCTTTGCAAAGACTAGATTCTACACTACTGAGTAAAGAATCATCAAAGGACATGAACCTGCCATCACGGAGGACAGCAAGGATGGAAATATCCAATCCTTCCTTTGTTAAAGGCTTTATTCCGACTTGGATAAGACCAATATGAACATAATTAAATTTGTTCTCTTTTAAGGTTTTTAAAGTTTTTTCTGAAAACAGATGAATTGTTTCAAAAGGCTTTGTAAGTGTGATATCTCTTTCTTCGGTTTTTATAATATAATCACTCTTTAAAAAGTCAAGCTTTTTTGTTTTATAAATCATTTCTCTAAAGACTTTAGGTAATTCCCAATTATCAATTGCTTTATCAAAATCAGAGATAACAAATTCTTCAGAACTCACAATATTTTTTGAATCACTAGTCTTCCCGGAAGAAGAGCTAGAAAAAGAAAATGTTCTACAAGTGATAGTATCCATGAAGTACAATAATTTTCAAAATCTTGAATCCTATATGAATGGCTACAGGTATGGATTTATTGCCCTAAGCGGATGCACAGACTCCTAAGACGGGACTTATAACTAGTAAAAATTTCACCACACACACAGAAGTTAATATTTGAAAACTTTCACACACAGACGCTTAACACTTATATAACACCTACTTCAACTTGGCTCTGATACCAGTAAGGAAACGTTTATGTAGAATAAAATAAGGAAAATTATTATTATTATTATTTGTTCTTTACTATGTTATATATGAAATCTTGAATAACCAGACAGGGTTATTCACCACACACACAGATGATAATAATTACTTGAATTTAATTACTTAAATTCACATGTACCTAAAAGTTTTCAACTTGGCTCTTATTATTATTATTATTATTATTATTATTATTATTATTATCATCAACAGGAAGAATAAGAAGAAGAAGAAGAAGAAGAAGAAAGAGGAGGAGGGAGTGATTGAACAGAAGCACCCTTGAAAGAAAGAATGAAAGAAAGCAGTGATGGGTTCGTGAGAGCAGATCAGATTGATCTGAAAAGCTTAGATGAGCAACTGGAGAGGCATCTGAACAGAGCATTGAATATGGAAATCTTCTGATAATGCCACTGCTACTGCTATCGGCAAAGCTTCTAATTTTCTCAAGAGGCAAAGGCAGGAGTGCACTGGAACTTCTTAATTCCGTGAACAAATGCAGAAATTATGACTATGAAATAAAACTATGCAAACCCAAACACTTGCAGCGACTTCTTAATTCTTAGATTCAATGCCGTGAACAAATTATGACCATGAAAGAAAACTAAAATGCTTAGCAATTTGAACGAGACAGAGGATTAAATTTACCTTGCACAGGTGATGATGGCCAAACCAAGATAGAGGCAGCAACAACAGAGACTCAGCAATTCGAACAAGATAGAAAATCAACTCAAGAATGACTGCAATATGTAGACGTATGAGAGTTCCTCAAATTATGTGTCGTTTCTCTGGCTTGGGCTTCAGATTCAATAATCTTTCCCCAAAAATTTGCTTTCTGCTATGCTTTATTGACCCGTTTCATATCATGGCTCCAGGGTTGATATCTCTTTCTTAGTTTTGATCCACATGCACAACTTTTCTTTAGGAATTTAGGGTTTAATGAAAAAGATGAATGGGAGTTTCCCTTTTTAATTTTTTATTTCTTTAAAAGGTAAATTTTTTTCCTTTAAACTTACACCGGCCAAATTTTATCTTTAAAAAATACTTAACCGGCTTATAACCGGTTAGATTTAATTTAATTAAAATTTTATTATTTTATAATTTTCGTGAATCGTTGATTTAATCTAACGGTTCATAATAATTACGACATCGATGCCGTAATTTTGATTACGGCATCATAGAATTTTCCGTAAAACAAACATCAAATACGCCGTAGTTGTAGAAATTTTGGGGCACTTGCAAATTGGGTTACGAAGCATGTGTTTTTATCAGATTCTAAATGGACCCATTTTATAAAGACGTGGCCTTGTTTTGAAAACGGGTACACGAATAGAAGAGGGGCCTTTGGGCCTGGGGCTCAACTGAATCCTAATTTTAATTTCAATACTATTTTTTTGGCCCTTTTGATTTTGTAGGATCACACCTCATCAGTTTCCTCAAGACTAGGGGTGGGCATGGGTTGGTTTGGGTTAGATTTTAAGTCAATCCAAACCAAACCATAAAAATTTGGATTCAACCCAAACCAACTCAAATAATTTTAACCCAACACAAACCAAACTATTTGGGTTTGGTTTAAATTTTATTATCAAAATAATTTTTATTTTAATGAAATTTAATTATATCAAAATTATAATAATTATTCATTGTCAATAATTATTAAATTGATATTAAAATATAAAAAAATATAGTGGATAAAAATTATAAATTTTACAATAACTTAATCCATAAATTAAAGAATACTAGAAAAATTAATTTTAATCACAAAAATTATTATTTCTCAATAAATAAGAACGTACACTTTAATAATAAACTTTCACAAACATGACATTAACAATCTAATAATAAATTTTGTAACTTGTTTTTATTATGTAATATTTGTTTTTATTTATCGTTATGTTGTCTACTTATATGCTTAATTTTACTTTTGTGAAGTTTGTCTAGTAATGACATGCGGTTTCTGTGATATTCTTTTCTTTTCTTTTCCTTGAATCTTTTATAATTTATGTGAATTTTTTTTTTCAAATTCAGATGTGAAGGTTAAGTTACAGTAAAAGATCATAAATTTACAACTAGGATGATATAATAGGAGGTGATATATATATTCGTTCCAAAGGGTGAATGTTGGGTTATTCTGTTTGAAGCGATAATTTTTAAAATATCAGTTAAATTATTGTAAAATTATTTTTTGACTTATTAATAAAAGTGAGGATAAGTTGAGATTTACAATAATTTAGAGATATTTTAAATATTCCTATTCCAAAAAAGAAGTAACTCGGAATTAATACTAACTCAAAATTAATCATATTTTGAATGACTAAGTCTTGTAGCTATATGTAACAATTTTGAATAATTGTGAAAACGTCACGGAAATCATAGCAATAAGTCTCATCTTTTTTTATAAAAAGCCAAGTAAATCCCGCCTTGACGAATATTAGATGATATAATGTATTAATTAAAATGTTAGAAATTCGAAAATTTAAAGAAAGTAGAAAAAAAGAATAATGACGCAGGCAAGAAATGCACATATATGAAATATAAAAATTCGGAAACTATAATTTTCTTATCATTAATTTTTTTGTTCATTAGGCTTAGTACTCTTGATCTTGGAAACAATAACTTCACGGGCAAACGCCCCTAATAGTATAAGTTTACAATATTACCCTTATTTTCAACTACTCTTTTATTTATATTTATTATAAATTAAATAAATCACATGAGTAGCAACTAAATAAAAAATAAAGCATTAAAAATAAGAAATATATGTTTTGATATGAGTAAAAAAATTAATAATAAAAATTTTTGTACTTATTTATTTTGTGAAAATTTTCTTATAACAAATATATAAGAAAATTATTAGTAAAATGATAAAAAATTATTATAAGAAAACTTGAATGACAAATAAAAATTTATTATAAGATCAATAATAAAATATTTTACCTATACTTTTTACATTTAATTTTAAAATATTACAAAATGTTTATTATAAGAAAATATTCACAAAATAAATAATTACAACAATATTTATTTAATTTAAATTTATTTTTACTATTATTTTTATTTTCTAACTGTTGACAATTGATCACACTGCAAAAAATTTAACAGTGGCCTTTTACTTATTTATGTTCATTTATTTTGTTTTCATTTATTTCATTTAAAAATTTTGAGTGTTGGGGTTTTGTCCATCACCCATGGGTAAACCATACCCAACCCATAATGAAATGGTTTTCTATATAAAACTCACATCCAAACTATTTTCATAATTTACCCAACCCAAACCATTTAATTTGGTTTGGGTTTGGGTAAACCCATGGGTTGTGGGTTTATGCCCACCCCTACTCAAGACATTTATTTGCTTTACTTCATCACCAAGTAAACGTAAGCACTAAGCTTTATAGCCCGTATTGACTGGAAGATTGGAATACTAACAAGTTGTTTAATTAATTAATTAATTTTATTGAAGAGTAAGGAGAGTTCATTTTTGGTTATGTTATACATAATCCAACAACCCAATTTGTTAGTTAGTAATTTATGTAATTTTTTTACCGTATTTGTTTAATAGAAATACATTGAAAACAATATGAAAAAATATTATTTCAATTTGTGCATCGTTTGCTTTCTTCTTTATTTTTGTCCATTTTTTATTCACTTAATTTTAAAAATTTTATAAGTTCATTCATTGTGATAAGATCACGAGATAAGAGTCTTAAGTTCATAAATATTTGGCCATGTAAGGGTGACAAGCTCCCCATTGGGCCTACCGAACACCACCAAAAAGACCCTATAAACAGCTACTGCAAAGGGTTGTACGAGAAGCTGCCCTCCAACAAGCTCATGTGTACTTGTCCAATAGCAATGGACAGTCACATAGGGAGTGCCCAGACCCAGAAAGAACCCATTATATTTGAATTCACAATAATATTAGGTCCTTACTTAAAACTCTTACCTGATTTAGAGAATAGTAAATCACACCTCGATACATTCAAAAAGATCAGAAACGCCCTAGATGATTCTTCCACAATCGTTGGATTTTCATCCAATAGTTGTGGAAATAACATGATACATAATTTTATATTTTCACAATCATTGGATTTTCCTCCAACGGTTGTGAAAGAATCATGCATCTCACATGATAATGTAAGATAACAATCTTCATGCCTTTAATAATCGTTTTCCTCCTTTTTAAACTTTGGACGAGTCTTTCCTGGTAGTTTAAGGGTACCTTAAGGACACAAAAAAGAAAGATGGGCTTCAACCCCATAAAGGGAAGCTCTCTAGAGTGAACAAGACTTTGAGGGGATACTTTGATGAAGTTTCAGTGGAGAAGGCCTACAAGGTGAAAGACTCTGAGGAGTTTTAAGCTAAACTTGAGGACTTGGTACTTAGACAGAAGAACATAGTTGATAATGCTTTTGAGCGCATCATGACCGATGAATGAAGTGTTGATCTGAGGCTGGTGGTGCCAAGAGTGGAGAAGTGGGTAGATAAGTCGGCTATCTTGAAGGCAATTGAGAATAGCAGGGCTTCCCACACATCTTGGTCTAAAAGCCCATAGAGATTAGCTAGGATACCTCAGATAAAGTCACCATAAAGTACTCCTGATACCGATGCTTATGTTTCTACTATTTCTAGCACTTTTGTTGGTCCCCCTATCCTAAGGGATAAAGCTGAAGATAACCATCCTACTGTGTAACCTTATTCGACATTATTGACGAGGTGTATGGGGTACCTCGGGTACCCTTAAGTTTAGATATTCACTGAGCTATCATTTAATTCATAACAGAACAACCCAATTTCATCAAACATATGGCGATTCCTCTGTATATGATTACTGCTTATCTCAAGCTTTCTTAGGGTTCCTCTTGGTGTATACGAGGAATGATTTTCTATCATAGGGTATCTCGAGTATTATGGGTACCCTTAATCTTGTCTCATCAGTATATCGTGAATTACCTAGACATGCTTGTTACTGTTACTTCATGGCAGAACAACCTAATTTAATCAAACATATGGCGATTCCTCTAGATTCTTGTTGCTTATCTCAAGCTTTCTTAGGGCTCATGTTGGTGTATTTGAGGAGTGACTTTCTGGTGAGAGATACCTTGGGTACCCTTAATCAGCGTATGGCGATTTTCATAAAAATGATTGTCGCAAATCTTCTCAAAACTTGTGTCGATTCGTTTTTAGAGATAATGGAAAACCTCATGATCCATCATTCACTCTAAACCAAAAATGCAAGACGAATAGTAATAAAGGTGGATGCTCGCCTACCCTTATATATGATGGTCGAAAATCTCATGATCCGCCATTCACGTGAAATTAAATAGACAATATAGATTGAGATAAAAGTAGCTGCTCGCCTACCCTTACGTGAGATAGTCAAAAATTTTATGGTCCACCATTCGGATAGAATCAAATAGACAATATAGATTGAGATAAAGGTGGCTGGTCGCCTACCCTTGTGTGAGATTGTCGAAACCTCATAATCTACCACTCGCTCAGAATCAAATATGACGAGCAAATAATAATAAAGGCGATTACTAGCGTGCCCTTTCGCTCGGTCTGATATTGAGTAGATTATCAAGATCAAGGATAGGTCAAGTACTTTAGGTACCCTAAAATAAGGTGATCTCTGGATACCATCTTGCGTCATAATAAACAATACTCAACGACATATATAGAGTTAGTTTAATGGTGAACATATTCTTATATCAGTTCAAGCTACTCATCCATATCAAAAAATCAAAAGACAAATACAAGAGCACACATTATCAAACTCTGTAAGAAAATGCATTTATAGATGGTGGCGATATGGATCATTATACGATACTATTTTGTTATCCTAAAGAGAATATGGGGGATCCCAGGATCACTTGTTATTGTGATTAAGAGCTTAAGAAACTGACCAGTTTGGTTTACTCTGGGTACCCTACATGGTCAAACATTTATTTCAAATACACAAGCATTAAAGAAAACAAATAAAATAAATAGAAAGAAGTATAGTGTTATCACTTTACTAGTAGGATTACTTTTCTTTGCTGTTCTTCAGAAATGTTGGAGCCTATTTTGATAGTCTTTGTTAGATTGGTGGCGCAAATCCAGAGTGCAATCAGGTCTTCAACCGGGGTACCCCGTTTCTCATATTCGGTATTCAAGGATCCAAGGGTGCCTCAAATTCACATCGAGGCCCAATCTGGTCACCACGGGGTAACTCCAACTCATCTGAAGCAACCATTTCTATTCTCATTAGCGAAGGTCCCGACTGCTTAGTGCTGCTCTCCGCTGCCTAACAAGCATTTGTTTGTCGCACCCCATATGCTACGCCTCTTATTGGGTTCGCCAGGGATATGGTCATCTCAAAAGGCATCATCACACTACCCGTTACTCTTGGAAAGGTCGTTCTTAATAGTAACTAAAGCAGTGGTATCCATGCACTACATCGCCATAAAAGTTCCGATCGCCCATGAAGTTATTACTATTAAAGGTGATCAACAGTCAGCCTACGATTATTATTTTATAGCCTCCAAAGTCACTTACCAAATAGTTTTCGATCCGCCAATGAAAAAGTACTTTACCAGTAGCAACCTTCAATGTAATTACTAAGGCATCGTCATGGGGGTACGAGATACCTTCAACATCTTTTTCTGTGAAAATGATCGGCAGTGGATGATGGGGTAACTAAGGCATTCTTTATTCGGTAAAGTTGACCTCTCCGCCAATATTGGTTGTTAACGACAATGATCTCCCATAACTTTTGATGGCCCTCCTAGACTGGCCAGCTAGAATCGGTCTGCCCGTGATCATCCGAACATACACATCTTTCTTATAAAAGAGCACACATTATCAAACTCTGTAAGAAAATGAATTTATAGATAGTGGCGATATGGATCATTATATGACACTATTTTGTTATCCTAAAGAGAATATGGGGGATCCCAGGATCATTTATTGTTGTGATTAAGAGCTTAAGAAACTGACTAGTTTGGTGTACTCTGGGTACCCCACATGGTCAAACATATATTTCAATCACACAAGCATTAAAGAAAACAAAGAAAATAAATAGAAGAAGGTAGAGTGTTATCACTTTACTAGTAGGATGACTTTTCTTTGTTGTTCTTCAGAAAGGTTGGTGCCTATTTTGACAGTCTTTGTAGATTGGTTGCGCAAATCCAGAGTGAAACCAAGTCTTCAACCGAGGTACCTCGTTTCTCATATTTGGTATTTATGGATCCAAGGGTGCCTCAAATTCACATCGAGGCCCGATCTGGTCACCACAGGGTACCTCTAACTCATCTGAAGCAGCCATTTCTATTCCCATTAGCGAAGGTCCCGACTGCTTAGTGCTGCTCTCTGCTGCCTAACAAGCATTTGCTTTGTCACACCCTATATGCTACGCCTCTTATTGGGTTCACCGGGGATATGGTCATCTCAAAAAGCATCATCACACTACCCGTTACCCTTGGAAAGGTCGTTCTTAGTAGCAACTAAAGTAGTGGTATCCATGCACTACATCGCCATGAAAGTTCTGATCGCTCATGAACTTAACACCATTAAAGGGGATCAACAGTCAGCTCGTGGTTATTATTCTGTAGCCTCCAAAGTCACTTACCAAATAGTTTTCGATCTGCCAATGAAGAGGTACTTTACCAGTAGCAACCTTCAATGTAATTACTAAGGCATCGTCATGGGGGTACGAGATACCATCAATATATAGATTGTGGCACAAGATAATTTTTTATCTTACTTTTTAATTGGCAACAATTTAGGTGGAAAATATTTTTTTAATTAGTGGCTAGAAACTTTTGTAAATTGGCGTGCAATATATTAAAGGCTTATAATTATAAATATAAGAATATATTTAATTTATGTTAATTATAAATATATTCTTATATTTTTTTAAATGTCAAAAATGTCATATTTTAGTGGGTCGTGTTAGAGGGTTCGAGTTGACACGACCCGTTTACCCGCTTAATAATCGTGTTATTGATTGGGTAAATGGGTTAAAAATTTCGACCCTAATCCGACACAGAAAAAAGTCGTGTTGATCCAGACTTGACTCATTTAATAATCGTGTCAAATTTAATGATCCAAACCAATTTATTTGTATTGGGTATTCGGGTCGTATCAAATTTTACCAGCTCTAGAGTGACTTAGTTCTTCAACTAGATGCAAAATGAGGTAAAAATAAACATTTTAAGGGAATAAGAAAAGTAATTCATCATATAAGTTGTACATAGCCTGTTAGAACTCCAGTTGTCCACCTCATACAAAAGGGATAGTGGACTTGAAGATGGAAGCCATCGCCCACTTATGCATCAACAAGTAAATTACCCTGATATCAGAATTATGTGGAAATATAAATTTAAAACAGAACCCATAAATCAAAAATTGCATGGTCATTAAAACTCCTTCGCGGAGAATACAAGGCAATAAAGAATAAATCAAAAGTATATAGTCCCCTTGGAAAAAAGAAACACAAAAATAGGAAGAAAGAGCCCTCTACCCTCACATCTTGTGACCCGTAAAGTTAATACAGATAGAAGCTCTCTCAATTCTTCAATAAATTTTCATTTGGGTATTATTATGTAGTTCATGCTAAAATATACAAAATCTTCCAATTCCCAACACATTCGCAAATGTGGACCAGCCAAGCCTGAACAAAAACAAAAATCAAGAAATAAGCAAGACAATGACTTTTCAATTTGAGTTCCAAACAAATAAGTTCAAATATGCAAGGAAAAGATAATTATTCAAATTCAAAAAGAAATTTATGCGCATTACTATTGTTCAATCTCAGTATCAACTTATCACCTTCCAAGACATTACAACATTTGACCTGATTCCCACTGTAATTATGATCTCCAGTTAGGATTGAAAGCTTTTCCAGGGTTAGCTAGAGAGATCATGATAAAAAATCATACAGTGCTCATACTCATCAAGTAAAATTTCAGCAACCTGTTTCCAAGAGTACTCTAGTAGCTTCGTGTTTGCGATTCCCAATTTCTTGGCCTGTGGATGTAATTACGATAGGCCACATATCCCTTCCCATTGCATCTTCAATCCTTCAATACAGAACAATGTGGGAAGCAGTTGCTTAATCATCAAATAAAATTAATATACAGATCAAAGTTGAATGTAGATTCACCAACCGGAAAAGGACACACGTTGAACTTAAACACTCATAATTATTTAAAACTTAATGATAACGCGATAATTTATATTACCCTGAATTTAAACATCCCCCGCGACAAAAAGGAGAAAAAAAAAGTTACCAGTCGGCGACGGACGCCAGACTCGGCTTTGCGAAAGAGAAGGAGGCGTCGAACGCCGATGTAATCGGGATCGGAATCAGTTGTCGCCGCTTGAAGCATGCAACTGAACAGTTCTGGATCTATTACACTTTCTTTGTCTTCGTTATTTTTATTGTCTTTATTATTATTATTGTTGTAGTCGTTGCTGTTGTTGTTAAATAAATAACAGTGAGTTAACAGTTAAGAATAGCAAAGAAATAGGAACTGGAAAAAAAAAGTAAGAACAGCAGGGAAAAGAAAGTAACGAAACAAAAGAAATAAACTCTGAGCTATCCATCAAGCACTGACAAATAATTTTGACAAACCACAACAACGTTCAAACTCGATAAAAAAATAAAACGTCAGAAGGAGAAAAGAAATTTTGAAGTGCTCTAGGTGCTAGCTGTTATTATGTGTAAGAGAAGATGAAGATGCTTTTTTATATATATGTGAGGATGTAACAGGAGCAGGAGCATAGTATTGAATTTCCAAATTCAATATATACCATTTAATTGTTATACACATTTGGGCTTACATTCACATACGCACATGAGTTCAATCAAATCAGTCTTAGATTTGCACCCTCCTATGCATGCGCGTGTAGAGAGAGCCTTTATCTTTATAATTTTTGCTCATGCATGGGTAAGTGTCAATATAAACACAAATCCCTTAGCTTATTTTTTCCTTGTGGGATAAACCTCATTTCCTTTTAAATTTTTAACTTCAAATGTACACTTTGAGAGACAATTTCTCATTCACCTAAGTATCATTTTGAACAAATAAATATAAACTTTCGAAATATTCACGGAGTAGAATCAGAACCTTAAGATTTCTCTCATTCATTAAGTGAAACCACTCAAAATGTGCTCTCAAAATATCATATTGAAAAATTATTAATATCGCTAATGCTGTCGTTATTAGCTTCTATCGGTGATGTTGATGTTGAGCTACTTAGCTGCTCCTCCATTCTACCGGACACGCTGTGTTACCTCATCAGCGGCCATTCGTACAGATAAAGATCTGGCAAGCGTGTTGATCAGAGTCAGGGGTTCTGGTTGATTTGATCAGTGGAAGCTTAAGTGAATGTGTTTGTTTTCTTAAAATTGTGTTGAATCAAACTGATGGATCAATGAATGAATCAAAATATTTGCAAACAGTTTGTGCAATTGTGCTCTGTGCTTGGGCGCTTCGAAATGAAAATGCAACTCAGGAACTACGAGACGAGCTTTTTACATTTTCTTTCGCAAAAAATGACGACGTTGCATTCCTAAGGTGACTCCAAATAGAATAATAATATTTTCATTTTCAATGTACTTTTATATAATTTTGCAAATTTTGGATCACTTCAAAAAAAAATTAAGGGGTTTTATTTTATTTTACTTTGAGAAATTGGATTCGGGACTGGATTTTTCTTCTCTTAAATTCAAAACTCCCTCTTGGATATGATTTCTCGAGTTCAAATCTTTGACCTGATTGAGGATTGAGGAATAGAATTCTGGGTGAGGGAATACTATCCTTTCCTGATTTGAGTTTTCTTAAAGGAATTGATATAAGCTTTATTGAGTTTTTAAAAATTTACTATCACGTATCTTTTCATAATAGTGATAGGTAAAATTTAATTTTTTTAATTAATAACTATTAATCAACACTTCAATTATTTATTTAGTATATAATCATATCAGAATAAAATAATAATCCTTTAATTATAAAATTGTTGACCTTTACTGTAATTGTAATTTTAATTATAAGACCATACTATCTTTTAATTATGGGATAGTTGACCTTTACTGTAACTTTAATTATAAGGTCATATTATCAGTAGATTTAAGTTTTTTCATCTTATGTTATAACTCATACGATTAAAGTTTTTTCATCTTATGTTATAACTCATACGAATGTTTAAAAGAAATTTGGTGAGTAAATTTATTGTCTAGAAAGGACTAAATAACAACTGGCTGAAAGCCAAACATTTGACCTGTATGAATCATATAGTTTTGCTTTATCGATAGGCAAGAACAACGTATACAAATAGCATTACATTAAAGATTGAAATTATCAATGATTCGGGATTTTGTATTTATTCCAGGATCAAGTTGTGTATATATCTCATGAATCTGCTGTTGTAGAATCATCAATTGGACTCCAAAATCTGTTCAAAAACCACATGGAATCAGCTTCCACGGCATACCCATCTTGATTGCGGTTCCAACCGTAGTAAGCGTGAGTTCGGTTCTTGATCTCAAAAATGGCATGGCCAAAACTGGCCTCCCGATAAGCTGAGTATGCTGGCTGTGGCTCCGTCATGCTGTATCGACAAGAAATATTAGTATCTGACTACAACCCCAAAAAATAAAATCCCCTTTATGTGAAAGAAGATTTGATTATATGTAAAATGATCTTACTTGGTTGCTAAGCCCTCAAGATTGCCTCCATCACCAATGGTTATGTACACGGGTGCAGATAGATCCTTAACGGGACTGCAAAGACCATTCACGACATTGTATGCAATGTTGGAAACACGTTCCTGCAATTTCAATATACAAGTTGTCTTGAGTAAGGGCAGAAAGGAGAAATACTTCTCATATTTCCATAAGCAGAGATGAATATCATTTTGAAAAACAAAAGAAGACAGAAAATTGAACGCTTCTGAAGCACATTCTAAGAGTGCTAAAGCTATCATAACTATACAAGGAGACTTGAAGAAACTAAAAATCAGTTTAGAACGTAATATCGTTGAAGGAATACTTACAGATCGTTCATAGGCATGGACATGGCCTGCAAAGACCACATCAACTTTGTACTTCACAAACCATGGTTCATACATTACTCTCATGGTTTCTCCTTCCATGTAATGATAGTTGTAGCTATTATACCAAGGGGCATGCATGAGAACAATCAACCATGGTGTCTCACTTCGGTTGACTTTTGGTAGCTCCTCTTCCAGCCATTTATACTGAGGAGTGTATTTTCCTAGAGAAACAGAGAAATTTAGTCGGTAGCAGAAACTTGGAAGAAGTATGCGAGGCCGTTGCCAGAATTTGAGTTATCATTGAAATTACTAAATACCAAAACAACACTACATGGAGATCCAGAAAACTACAAAGAGATATGTCCCCATGAAGTGTGAACACAACGTTCCATTATCAAAATTTTCAGTTGGAAAAACACAATGTGTTCTCCCTTAAGAGTGAATCAGGTACATTGACCCAAGGCAAGGAGCACAAAAATCACAAAGCAGCTAGAAGGTAGTCTTTGTTTAGCAGTTTTTGGATCACCACAAATGCGCTCAGAAGTCAGAACTGCTAGTTAAACATAAATTTTTGTTGCAGACGTACATCATTTACAATTGTGAAGTTTGAAATTCTTGTTAATAACTGTAGGTAATAACACATCCTTACCGTACGCTGAGTATGAAGACAAGACTATGATGTAAGCTGAAGCTCTCTTTATCGAATACCAAAAGGGAGCAGTACTTCCCGATGCTCTGTAAGGAACATGATAACGGTGGGAATAAGGCTTGAAAGGTATGGTTTCACCCTGCAACAAAGATACAACTCTTCTGTCTTACCATTTACTGACGGTTACAAATCCAACAATAGCAAAAGCAGTAACAGTTATAGCATACTTTTTCCAAGTTCTAATTTTATTTTATTTTCCAGCCCCAATCTAAAGAATAATTGGCATGCCTAGCTCATGAGACATAGAGAACCCTTAGCCCCTAGGGAAGCCAAAGATGCGAGCCATTCTCATAACTAGGCAGTGAAGCAGTAACAATTAGCTACCAATGGAAGATTTAACAGATTAGGAATCTAGCTGCAATAGTTTTTCAGATTGAAGACAACACTGCATGATTGAAAATAAATTGTTTGAGAGGTATACTACATAGCAATCCTTCTGCTAAACAGATATCATAGGACTGCTGATTCATGTTAGGAAATGGAAAATTGATAAATGTATACTTTCCAAGGATATCTTAAGATACGCTTACGATTTCTGGGTAAAAGTCAATTTCGTGATTTCCGGCTGTCCATATCCAAGGTTGATAAGCAGCACTTCTTTCAACGAACCTTCCCCATGTATCCCACCTATTATTATCGTGACAAGGATAGTTGTCAGCATAAGATAAGTCCCCAACAAACAACAGAGTCTGCCCCTTTCGTGGATTCCTCTCGTAATGAGTAAGTGTCACATTTGAATCATAACTCTGACCAAGATCCCCTGCAAGCCAAGCCCCAACAGTAACTTAGACATACGCACATACATATAGACATAACAAACACCAAAGGACAAAGATTTCGTAGAGTTCCTATAAAATTTTGTCAAAATCAATACTAAAAACCACCACGAAGTAACAATTCCGAATTGGAATTACCAATGAGACCAAATGAATATGGGACATCAGGGCCAACTTCAGGAGGAGTCACAAACCAGAATTGTCTTTCGGTGTGTCCAATGCCAACCACATAGTAATATTTAGTATTGAACTGCCAAGAATTCACACAAAGAATAAAATCAACATAATATTCAAAATGAAAGTTCTTCAATTACAAATAAATTTACAATACAAAATATTCACCTCTAAATGTCTGATAGTGCAGTGATGAATGTAACCAGAAGTATAATTGTAGTATTTATAAGTATGAACTTTGCCCTCAGCCTGTTCCTTCTGCTCGCTATTTTCATTCCAATAAACCACTGTATTAGTGCCTGACTCATCCACTGTAACCCACGACACTATCACTGCCTTCCCCACAAGATCCCCTTGAGTTATATGAACCTAAAAAAATATTTAAATTATCTTTATAAAAAAAAAACCATACCCTTTATTTAACTTAGGAAAACAAACAAACTTACGAAGATGAGAGACAATAAAAGTGAAAAGGATCAAAGAAAAGGAACCTGCTGAGGAGCATTATAGCCATGAGGGAATTGGAAGACATCAGCATCAAGGGGCATGTCAATGGTCTTTTCAACTTTCCTGACAAAGCTGCTAGTTTTGCCTCCATTAACAAGCGAAGCTGCATTCAAAACCAAACAGAAAACGGCAACAACAAGAGGAGAAGAGAAACCAAGCAAACCCATTTGAGTATTCTCTGTAAACAACTCAACACACTGTCGTCTTGTTACGGTCGATATACAGATATATATAGAAACTTACCGTTTTAACATAAAATTACGAGGAATATTCGGAGGGAAATACGAATAACATACGACAACGTAAAGGTCAACTTTTATTTTATTTATTTTTGAATGCCAATAAGACTTTTTTTGGCTGAGCCTGAACTTGAAGTCTTGAACCAGGTGTCATTGCTTGAGGAGAAAACTAAAGAATTAGCACATAGAGTGGAGAAGAAACATCCAAACATGTGAACAAGAACTAAGAAGTGATTGAGAGTTGACTTGGACCGGGAGTACTGGAAAAGTTGTAAACAATTATTAACACGGGTAATTTTTATCCCACCCCCAAAATGTTTTGATATTTGACATCGCGACCCAAATGATTTTCCGCTTACCACCGCATAACCATTCCGTCCGAGTCAGCCGTTAAGTGAAACGACTTTGCTTTTAAATTTCCTCAAATGACGGATATGTCCCTTTTTTGAACTGCATTGATTGTAAATAAATATCCTGAAATACCCTCACAACTAAAAAAATTTTCATTAAAAATACAGTTTTTTTAAAACTAATTTAAAAAATAAAATCTAGACCCAGTTGAACAACATGCAATCCACACTTTGCAGTAAGCAACAATTAAAGAATTAGCAATGAATTGTTAAAAAAGAAAAAAAAATTGTAGATGAGTGCTAAATTTTCATTAAAAATACTATTTTTTTAACAGTAATTTAAAAAATAAAATCTAAACCCAATCAAACAGCATGAAATCCACACTTTACAGTAAGCAACAATCAAAGAATTAGCAACAAACTGTTAAAAAATTAAAAAAAATCGTAGATGAGTGCTACAATTTACTTCGAGTCAAACACCAAGCATTACCAACATTAACACCGTTTTGATTAATTTTATTTTTTTATTTTAAGTTCAACTTTTGTATCTTATCTTTTTCTTTTTTTCTTTTTTGTCTTCCCAACCACAGACTCCATTTATCTTCCTTTTGGGCTACACAATTTATTTGTAGGGATGCTTTGTGATTGGCGAGGGTTGTAGCTGTAAAAATAATGATAAAAATATAAATAACATTTTTTAATATAGTTTTACTTAAATAAAACAGTACATTTTTTTAATGAAGTTTTCAAATTTATTAAAAAAAACAATACGTTTTAAAGTGTCAAGATTTAATTCAATGCAAATAACATTTTCCATTGTAAATACATCTATGGAGATGGAATTGAGTTCAATTCTATTTTTAGTCATCGTCAAAAGACAATCCAATGTCTCTAACACGTCATCTAAGAGAATGGGAGATAAATAATCAAAGAATAAAATTTATTTTCAGTCTATTTGAATCGATTAATTAAATGGACAGTTACACCCTCTGTGCCGTTAAGTCAACAGCGAATTCAACAATTGGGGTGCGCGGTGTCAAATGTCAAGAAACTTGGTGGCGGAACCAAAAATTTCCCGTGTTTATAGTAGTCAGAGATTTTGATGGAAAAGCGGCGAATGACAAGGCGCTTCGTTTTTTGACAATTAAGAGGGTTAAATCCGACATTTTGTGTTCTTGGATTTGTTTCTGTACCCACGCTCCCATTTTAAACTTCAAATTATTCGTGATTGATTTGAAGACAAACATTTTATGATCATAATATATAATCCCAACTTATTTTTTTAATTAGACGTGTCCGATGGAAATAAATTTTGGACGATCTTGTTGTGACAAGATTTACATAATAGGATAAATTAACTGCTAATGGATATGTTAGCTTGCATTAAACGACGACACATAATGAGGATTTGCTATTAATTTGCTTTTTGGATAATTCCATCGGAAATGCCAAAAAGTTATGGTTGTTGGCATTACAAATATTAGTCATATGGCAAACGGATCATTAACTAAATTTAATATAGTACTTGCACCATACGATCTCGTTATCGATACATATTAGGAATCTTGGAACGCCTTTATGAGAAGTCCAAGAAAGAGGCTTGATTGGCTTGAAAATTTGTATCGCCCCATATTGGATTCATGCGGTTATTTTTATTTGTTCCTTTTTTCAGTCGCTTTCATCACGAAAAAGAAAAAGAAAACAAAAGTTTTAAAAATTATAATAAATTAAATCAATTTCATCTCCAACACTCCAACTAAGGTAGCAAAATAATATAAAATGTTTATATACGATGACAAGTAATATAAAAATCGATGGATTAAAATGTTATATGTTAAGAATAAATAACAATTGTAATGGTATTATCAAAAAACTATTGCCAAATAAATTGATTCATACAATTAAATTATTTAAGTAACCTTTTTTTTAATCTCAAATCGATTATTAAAAGAATTTTCCTAAAAATACAATATACATGAGTCTTTGTTATAATATATATATATATATATATATATCACATTATGAAATCTCAACATCAATTGACATAGATAACTATCTTCAAATATTTATTTGTCTTCTCAGCATAACACTATCATATTAATATTATTATATATAATCATTTTTAGGTATGAGTGTCTTTATATATTTTAATATAGACACACCATAAAATAATGCGGTTTAAGAGAATTAAAAATTAACTCTCTCAATTCTTATTATTTAAAAACATGTATAAAAAAAGGAAAAATTATCATTTGTATATTCTTAGTTTACTCTGTTATCAAATTTACTACAACACTTTCAGGGTATATTAGTCGTCCACCATAAATTGATAAAATATATCTGTCGTCTACCAAAATGTTAGTTACTATTTGAATATGATGATGTCAAAAGAGTAAGATGGTATTTTTACATGATACAAGTAATAATTTAAAGGTATATAAGTGATAATAAGAAATTTTAATAATATACAAGTGATAATTTTTAAAGGTAAAATCGTTAATTTATTATGGGTTTGTTAACTTTCAAACAGTAGCTAATAGTTTAGTAGTCGGCATATAATTTTTGTCAATTTAAAATAAACGATTGATATACTTTTAAAATATTGTAGTGTTTTTGATAAAACATTAATTTAAGATATACAAATAATAATTTTCCAAAAAAAAAAAGAGTGTCCGGACTAGAAAACAACTCTTATCATATATGTGTGTATATACTCATATTTATGTTTTTCTAACGAACGGGTGAGAGTAAAAGTTGCAAAATTCAAAATACAAAACTTGGAAGCATCTGATCATAGCAAGTAGTAACCAAACGGACTGTCAAAAGAGAGAAAAGTAGGAGAAAGATTAAAGAAGCTCTGATTGATTTGTGTCGCCCACATTATCGTCATCTCCTTCAATTGGTAACTCATGAAAGTGCCTTTTTCAAACTCACGTACTTCCTCACACTTTTCATGGAGCGCGTGTCCAACGAAACATACTTTCTTGAGATAATAAAAAAAATTTTAAAAAATAATTCTATCTTCTCCACATATTATTATATCTGTGTTTCCAGTTTTAAAGTCAAAGTTCTATATAAATTTTAAATATCATCCATTGATGATTTTATCCAAATTCAATAGACAAATTTTAAAATCAAAATATAAGATTTAATGTGATTAACTTATCGATTAGTGTATTTTCTTTTTCTTTTTTTTTCAGAATATTACATTTGCAGATATATATTTTAAAGATTCCTTACTAATGCATAATCGAACCTTTTCCAAGGTGTGAATATGAAACGGAGACCGCACCTTAAATGTTCACGTGATCAATAAACATTTAAGCAACCTTAGTTTTTTACCCTTGAAACCGACAATCTTGAGATCGAAGAAGAGGGGGCGGAAAAGTCAAAAAAGCTCTTTGTTCCTAATTATCCTGTAATTAAATTATCCAGAACCATAAAATATATAATTACAATGTGATTTCAATCAGTTACTTTTCAGATTTCGAGTAACAACAAAAAATAATGCCAACTTTGATCATAATATTGTTATTTATAAGAGATTCAATCTCAAGTGAATATATATTTATCAATTGGAATTTGGTCATTCAAAGGAAAAAAAACTCTTCAGGTGATATCTCATAAAACACCAGTAAAATGTAAAATTATTAACAAAGAGAACAATTTTTACTCTTATGTATACAACTCTACATATTCTAAACATGTTTTTATAGTCAAAGTAAACTTTTTTTTTTTCAGATCCAACATTCGAATTCCTTACATATGGACAAAATGGGAAGTGTCGTGCGTCAAGTACACGGTAGCTGGACCCTATATCGGTCCCAAATTAAAATGAATGGAAAATATATATGTCATTAAATTTGTATGTTTAATTAGATATGTTAATAAAATCCGAATCTAGCCTGCATTCGTAAGGGTTTGGAATATCCGAATCTAGAAAAGTTCATATCCACTTATTAAAAAATATAGATTCGGAGGTGGAAATGTTAGATCCGCTTATATCTAGATCTAGATAAGATAACTTGATCTGATTAAATTAAAAACACACATTAAAAATGTATATTAAAAATTAAATTTATTTATAGATTTATGACGTTGTTATATGTTATTCATGTTAAATTATTATTTGCTTAATTGTGATTGAATTTTATTTAAAATTATTAAGTAAATTATATATATAATTATTCAATTTTAATTTTACGAATTTGAATATTTAAAATATATGTCTGCATCCGTTGTAGATATTACTCGTATTTAAATCTACATATTTTTTTATAAACTCGGATGTGGATCCGAATAGAGAAATGTAAATGCGAATCCAAATCCGATTTACCGAACCCTATGTTTAATACAAAATCTTAAATACAACTCTAAAAATTTGCTGTGTTACGGTTCAACTTAACATTAGCAAGACCCATAAATGATCGTTAGCAAGACTTTCTGTGCGTCGTCCTTGAAATGTGTGCCGCCCACGTTGCTCATGGCGGGTGTAACGAACGTGGAAGAAGAAACACTTGGATGGGCGAATCTTATCATTTTCACATTTATGTCATGTCACCTTTTTGGGCTTTTCGGGTTTTTTTTCTTCACAATTTTCACAAAACATGGCAGGCCCATTTGAACTTTTTAAATAATTTTGCTTCGCATCAATTTTTAGTCCACCCAATCTTCTTTCCCAGTTTGAAATATCCACTCTCATTTTTTTTTCCTTTTTTTTAAATTTGACATAATATTAAAATATATAGTTTGAGTAATGAATAGCATGTATAAAATGTATTTCATTGCTACTCTAGTTTGTATGCATGCTAATTTTTTTAAAGTATCATCAATAATCAAAATTATAGTGAGAACAAACATTGTCTTTGAAAGAAAAACCAGTAGGGACTGTAAAACAAACATCAAATACGCCGTAGTTGTAGAACTTTTGGGGCAACACTCGACACTCACTTGCAGATTTGGTTACAAAGCATGTGGCTTTATCAGATTCTAAATGGACCCATTTTACAAGGACGTGGGCTTGTTTTGAAAATGGGTACAATCATGTTAGAAGAGGGGCCTTTGGGCCTGGGGCTCAACTGAATACTAATTTTAATTTCAACACTTTTTTTTGGCCTTTTTGATTTTGTAGGATCACACCTCATCAGTTTCTTCAAGATATTTGTTTCCTTCACTTCCGCACCAAGTAACCGTAAGCACTAGGCTGTGTAGCCCGTACTGACGAGAAGATTGGAATACTAACAAGTTGTTTAATTTATTTATTTATTTATTTATTGAAGAGGGAGAGTTTATTTTTGGTTATGTTATACACAATCCAACAACCCAATTTGTTAGTTAATAATTTATGTAATTTTTTTTACCGTATTTGTTTAATAGAAATGCATTGAAAACAATATGAAAAAAAAATATTATTTCAATTTATTCATCGTTTGCTTTCTTCTTTTATTTTTTTTTCATTTTTTCATTCACATAAGTTTAAATTTTTGTAAGTTCATTCATTGTGACAAGATCATGAGATAGGGTCTTGAGTTCATAAATATTTGGCCACGTAAGGGTGACAAATCTCTCCGTTGGACCTACCGAGCCCCACCAAAAAGACCCTACTCCAAAGAGTTGTACGAAAAGTTGCCCGAGCTATTTTTAGAAATCTCTCCTGAGATTTGATATAATTTCACTTAAATTTTGAGATTAATTATATTCTCACTTACTTCCCCTGGCGTTAGTATATATACGGGTTGACCGTTAGTTGACTTGTGAAATGACTAAAATATCAAAACCAATTTGGTGAGACACAACATGTCTCCTAGGCGACAAGTACATGTCTCCCTAAATTATAGAATGCTTGTTTCTGTAATTTCAAAAAACGAATGCCGTCTCCCAGGTGACAAGTGCATGTCTCCCCAAATTACAGAATACTTGTAGGGGCTGGAGGGTGAAATCAAAAACCACTAAAATATAATTCAGTTCTCTCAGCAATAGACTATACTAGTCTCCACCAACCAAACTGGTAGTGTCTTTAGGGTGCACCAAATTTAAAATCTTACTACTAGTATAAATAATTAGTATAAAGCGAGTTAAGATCGATCCCACAGAGATTATACTAGCTGTATTTATTATCTACTCTAAAACAGGGCTTAAAATAGAATAATAGTAGAAATAATTAATATATATTAATCTAACTGAAGAAAATGCCAATTATAAATAAAAAGGGGGTGGTTTGAATTTTTAACTAGATTGCAAGAAATAAAGAAATTAAACTATGAAAATAAAAATTTAATAAAAACTCTAATTAAAGGATAAAGAAATAACAATGAGAAAAACTTTGGTTAAAGGATCATTCACCACCACCAAATATGCACATAATGTATCAATTCTATCATTAATTTATATTGAAACTATCAACCGTAGACAACAACAAGCTATGTTAGTCTCAATCTTTCCTTAGTGTGTCGTTAGGCAAAACAAGTTCTTCACCTAATCTCTAACCATTAAATAATTTAAAACAAACTCTTTAAATTTAAGATAATGAAAGTATTAAACAGAGAAAGATATTAGGTTGATCTAGGTAATAAACACACAAGCTTAGATTATTTAACCTAGGTTATGTTCTCCAATCGAAATCACTAATTCCAACCTACTACTAATGATTAAAATATCAAGATAATTACGAATCAAGAATTTTAATCTAACAATAGAATTTATTCAAGTCCTATCTAATTAGCCACTCAAACAAGACGAGAATAAAATCATAAATATTAATTATAGATGAACATAAATAATCTCAATTCAATAAATTGAATGATAGACATTAAAAATTAATCATATGATATGTTTGGAGTTTTAAATTCACCCTCAACCAAATAGAAAATCTAGCCTAACATAATTAAATTGGGAATAAGAGAATTGATAAAACCAATCATGAAGATTAATTCAAGCGGCTGCCTTTTTCTTCAGTTCCCTTCGACTACTGGTTTTTTTCTTCTCCTTTCTGGCTGCAAATTGTTCAATTTCTCTTAGTGCCGATTCTCCTCAATTCTGCCGCAAGTCTAGTTTTTATTGTGTGCCCTAAATCCTCACATGAAAATGATTAAAAGCAAAAGCCAAAGCCGCCACTTTTCTTTGGCAATTCACGTGCAAGGCCATTTCTCCTTTTTTTTTTTTTGATAATAAAGTAGATATTTCATTCAATTGGAACCATCAGACAAGTACAAAACATCGGCTGGGAATTCATCCCACCAGATGATAGATTCTGAGCTTTGTCAAGCTCTTTTGGCTAGAGAGTGAGCACTAGTATTACAAAGCCTTAGCACAAGCTGGAAATCTATCGATTGGAAGTCTTGCCTGCTGCTTTGAATTTCAGCTATCGTCCCTGCTCTAACTTACAATATAATAGTATATTGTATTTTATGTTTTTCGGTATTTTAGCGTGTATGTCATCGTGCTGTAGACTTAAAAAATAAGTTATATTTAATTGGACAAGTGGTGTGCTGTTACGAAGTATTTACCCTTCTATTATGATAGAATTGAGCACATAGGATTAGGAAACCTGTTTCTCGTCGCTTTGCTCTTTGCTCTTCTCTCTCTAAATTCAAACTTATGTCGGCGTTGTTGCCATTGCCCCTATTGCCATCATTCATTGCCGAACAGGCTGCCTATCTTGCCGTCATTTCTTGCTGGTACTGAAGTTGTTGTTTTTTTGTTTGGTTCTTTATACAGTTTCTTGAAACATAATGTAATAAAAACTGATCATTTTTGTCAAAAAGTGGCCATCTAGATGGTCAGCAACCAAATTTGTCAAAGAAAGAAAAAAAAATGAAAGAAGAAAGAAGCACACGGCACGGCTTTGAAAGAAAGAAAAAAAATAATATTCAATTGATGAATAGTGCCAAAGAGTTCTCTATAAATAGAAACGAACAGAATGAGCAAATGCATTCCATTTGAGAGAGAAATATTTCATTCCTTTAGAGAGTGATTTTAAGAGTCTATTGACTTGAGAGTTTGGCTGTATTAGGGTTTTGGGAAGTGAGTTAAAATACTAAAATACTTGTAATTCCTTTTCACTAGTAAAATATTTTCTTCTGTTTTCGCCCGTGAACGTAGGTTAAAAGTCGAACCACGTAATTTCTGGTGTCCTCTTTTACGCTTATTCTTTATTTTCTTACAATTTTACTTTAGCTGCGTGTCTGCTTCACCCACTAATTTCCTAACAGTAATATTAGAGCTATTGGTTATATTTTTTGGAGTCGGGTATTGTTCACGTAAGGGATATTGACATATACGATACTGTTTACGTATACGGTACTATTTACGTGAAATGGTACGAGCGATACTATTCGCGTATACGGCATTGTTCACGTATACGATACTGTTCACACATACAGTTGAGTAAAGCAACTGTGTGGTTTTTTGTACATGTCTAGAAAAGTTCTGTCACAAAGGCGATAAGAAAGCTGGATCCAAAATAGTGGTCACAAAGCTGGATCCAAAATCTAGAAGATGTATCTTCTTGGGGTATGCTGATGAAGTAAAAGAGTGTCGTCCTTGGGACTCCACTGCCCACAAGATCGTCATCAGCAGAGATGTTATCTTTATAGAAGATCAACTGCAAAGGAAAGATGAAGATAATAGCACTGTTAAAGAAAAGTCAGAGACTGTATCGGTATATGTGAAAAATAATCCAGAAGATTCAGATTCTTCTGAAGCAGCACCAAAGCACGAGGAACAAGAATCAGTCAAGTCCTAGGCTCCAGAAGTTCGTCGGTCAATGTTGAGTGTTAGAAAGTGCATATTTATAAAGGAGAAATCGTTATTTTATACATCAAGTATTGCTAACAACCGTTACTTTTATGTGTTTAAATTTCTTGTACTTTAATTATGTGTGTTTTATTTTAATTAAGTATTTGATGTATTTTAGGGGCATCATAGTCATTTTACAATAAACGAGAGATCAAATGGCAAAACGGACATCATTTTTGAACTCAGGACGGTCGAAAACCTTAGGAGGAGTATAAAAGGAAAAATGATACTGTTCACACGTACGGTACTGTTCACACGTATGGTACTATTCACATATACGGGTACTGTTGGCGTTACTGTGCAAATAGTGGCGGTTGACGTTACTGTGCAAATAGTGGCGGTTGACTATACTGTACAAATAGTGGCGGTTGACTGTATTGTGCAAATAGTGGCTGATGACGTGGCGAAATCCTGAGCGTCCAAACTGTTTTTAATCCGATGGCCATGATTTACTCGATGTAACTATAAAAAGGGGGCCTCCCCCCCTAATTTGGCACCTCTGAATCCATTTTTGGGATTCATTTTCTGTAATTCTCTCTCTATCTTGTACTTTCTACGTATTTTAATAAATTCCTATTTTGCCCCTAGTTCAACTATGAGTGGCTAATTTTCTTTCAAGCTTGGGTTGAAGGTGAAGTCTCAACATGTGTCATGGGCTTGATTTGGTAAATTTATTTTCTCTTCCCCTCTAGTTTTTGTGGATGTTTTGACTTCTCGTCGACAAATAATACTAATCTTGTCTAGTACTGCCCTGGTTTCACCGGCTCCCTAGTATAAGGTTATTATTATTTGGCACGATAAGCCCTTAGCACCATATTTATTAGAGCGTGGTTCGTGAGGTGTGGATTTCCCTCTCATGATTTAATTGGTATTAATATGGAATATTTAGCCCATGATGCATGTTGATACGGATCCAGATACCCAAGTACGTCATTTAATAGATTTACACTTCAATTTATTTCTGCCATTTTATTTCCAATTTCAGAATTTAATCTTGCCATTTTAATTTAAGTTTTAGCATAGTCTAAATCATTTTCCAACTTAAATCCAATCACCCATTCACTAAATTAATTCTATATACAATTAAAATCAACCTCCTCGTGGGATCGACACTCGCACCATTAAATCTATACTACAATAGATTCGTGCGCTTGCGAGTTCAATAAAATTTGCACAACAAGTTTTTGGCGTCGTTGCCGGGGAGGTAAGTAATTTTAATTCTTAGAATTAATTTTTGTGAATATTTCCATTTAATTTTCTTTTGTATTTTTTTGAATCTACACTTAGAGGTTAGTATTTCTTTTCTTTTTCTCTACTTTAAATTATGTAATTTAATTTTCAAGTTAATTTTTATTTCTTCTTTGTCATTTTTATTTATCTTATTAATTTATTTTTAGTTAGTTTATTTCACGTATTTGTTCTTGTGTTTTTATAGTAAGTTTGTAATAGCGCAACAAGGTTAGTATCGTAATTTCTCCTTCTTCTTTATTTGTTTTGCTCTTATTTTTATTTTTATTTTATTTGTTTTGTTTTCCATTTATTCTTGTATTTCTTGTATGCATGGTCGTAGGTCATTATTACCCAATCTTGAACCTATAGACCTTGAATTAGAAAAAACACTTCGCACACACAAAAACATTAAAAACAAAATGGATTTACAAGCACCACAGGAGAGGCCATTTAAGGATTACTTCAGTCCTTTAGCTAATTTGAGCACATCATGCATACGGTACCCAAATGTAGCTGCTAGGAGTTTTGAATTAAAACCTAGTATGCTAAATTGTCTCCCCACGTTCTATGGCCTAGAAAATGAGGACCCATACAATCATTTGAATGATTTTCATGCAATTTGTCAAACATTTAAATATGAGAATTTTTCAGATGATGATGTAAAACTTAGATTATTCCCATTTTCTTTAAAGGATAGAGCTCGTTCATGGCTTAATACATTACCTGCTAATAGTATTGCATCATGGGAACAAATGGTTACAAAATTTTTAAATAAATATTTCCCAGTTCATAAAACAAATGCTATTCGCAGGGAAATCTCGGAGTTTACCTAGAGAGATGACGAGCAGTTTTTCGAAACATGGGAGCGATTCAATGGGCTACTCTTGAAGTGTCCACATCATGGGTACGAGAAATGGCACCAATGCCAATACTTTTTAGAGGGCTTATTACCAAATGTGCAAGAATGGCTAATGGCGACAAGTGGAGGAGAGCTAATGTCAAAAAGTGCATCAGAGATTTGGGAATTCTTCCAACGACAAGCAGATAATTCCCAACAACGGAGTCGATCACTCAGGAATACCAGAAGGGTTAAGGGAGTGAATGAGGTTCACATTGGCGAATCCAATTCGGAAATCAAAGAAGTCAAAGCAATAATTGAAGATCTCTCTCGACAAATAGCATCGTTATCGACTGCTAAATCAACAGAGCCACATGACCTTGACTCATATCCAGATCAAGCCAATGCCATAGGAGTAATGAGAAAACCATCAAATTACAACCCATACTCCAACACTTATAACCCTGGATGGAGAGACCACCCCAATTTTTCATGGTCTCAAGGATTCCAACAAAATGGACCAGCAGCTCCAGCTCCGCCAATGCAACAAATTCCTCAAAATCCTCAAGTCTCTCAGCCACCATTCAGACCATTTAATCAGAATCAGAATTACTCTCAACCCAGATCGTGGGAGGATTCATTCCAAAATCTCAGGAATATTACTCATTCCACGATTGAGCAACAGAACCGCACCATTGATGGACTATGCAACGAATTGAGAGCGGGCTTCAACTCACAAGCTCAATCAGTTTCAAGCTTGGAGAAGATGGTGGGACAACTTGCTTCTTCAGTTCAGACCTTGGCAATGACTGTTGAGAAAGGTAAATTTCCAAGTCAACCAGTGCCTAACCCTAAAGGAGTGCATGAAGCAAGTACCAGTTCACCACAGCAGCATGGAGAGGTCAAAGCTGTCATGACCTTGCGAAAAGGAAAAGAAGTCGACAACAAAGTGGAGATGCCAGTGACGAAAGAAAACCAAATTGTACCTGTGAACGTTGAGGACTCATCACCGGAGGAAAAAGAAGACACCAACCCACGAGAATATGTTCCAAAAGCTCCATTTCCTCAGAGGTTAGCGAAAGGAAAGAAAGGAAAATCTACAGGTGAGATTCTCGAAATTTTCAAACAGGTAAGTGTTAACATCCCATTACTTGATGCTATAAAGCAAGTTCCATCTTATGCCAAGTTTCTTAAAGATCTGTGTACTAAAAAGAGAAATATGCATGTTCAAAAGAAGGCATTTTTAACAGAAAACGTTAGTTCTATACTCCAACATAAAATTCCTTTAAAATGCAAAGATCCAAGTTCCCCCACTATCTCATGTAGTATAGGGAACCACACAATTGAGAATGCTTTGTTGGATTTAGGAGCTAGTGTAAATTTGTTGCCTTATTCAGTTTTTGTGAAACTTGGACTGGGAGAATTACACCCAACTCCAGTGGTGTTACAACTTGCAGATCGGTCCACGAAAATACCTCGTGGTATTGTGGAGGACGTGCTTATCCAGGTAGACAAGTTTTATTTTCCTGTTGACTTCATTGTAATTGACACTCAACCAATACATGATTCACGGAAGCACATCCCCATTATTCTAGGCCAACCTTTCTTGGCAACTGCGGATGCTCATATTCAATGCAGAACTGGAAATATGCAGTTGTCCTTCGGCAACATGACTATGGAGCTGAACATCTTCAATATTGCCAAACAACCTCACAACACAGATGATGGAATTGTTGATGTGGACTTAATTGAAGCATTAGTTGATAACTCTTTTGTTTCAAACCTTAGTGATGATCCTTTACAAACATGTTTAACACACTTTGGTTTGGATTTTGATATTGACAGATCGGTCGATGAGGTCAACGCCCTACTTGACTCAGCACCATCTATGGACACTAATAAATGGAAGCCACGAGTTGAACAACTAGCGCCATCAGAGAAGAAACTCATTCCATCATCAGAATCACCACCGAAACTCGATCTCAAACCATTGCCCAACACTTTGGAATATGCATTTTTGGGGGACGAAAGTACTTTACCGGTAATCATCTCATCATCCCTCAATGACGAACAAAAAGGTAAGTTGTTGGATGTTTTAAAAGAACACAAAGGAGCATTAGGATGGACCATAGCGGATATAAAAGGTATAAATCCAGTAGACTGCATGCATTACATTCACCTTGATGAAAATGCTAAATCTACTAGGGAAATGCAACGTCGGTTGAATCCTAATATGAAAGAAGTTGTTAGAACAGAAGTCCTTAAGCTATTAGACGCAGGTATCATTTACCCAATTTTTGATAGTTCATGGGTCAGTCCTGTACAAGTTGTCCCCAAAAAGTCAGGAGTCACTGTAGTTACTAATGCCGATAATGAATTGATACCAACTAGAGTAACTACAGGATGGCGTGTATGCATTGATTATAGGAAGTTGAATTCTGTCACACGTAAAGACCATTTTCCTTTACCATTCATCGATCAAATGCTTGATAGGTTAGCAGGTCACGAATTTTATTGCTTTCTAGATGGCTACTCAGGATATAATCAGATTCCCATAGCACCAAAAGATCAAGAGAAGACCACTTTCACTTGCCCTTTTGGCACTTTTGCATATAGGAGAATGCCATTTGGATTATGTAATGCACCTGCTATATTTCAACGATGCATGTTAAGCATTTTTTCTAATATGGTTGAACGATTCCTTGAGGTCTTTATGGATGACTTTTCTGTCTTTGGTGATTCATTTGATAAATGTTTACGTCATCTAACACTAGTTCTGCAGAGATGTATCGAAAAGAACTTGGTCTTAAATTGGGAGAAGTGCCATTTTATGGTAACACAAGGTATTGTTCTCGGTCACATCATTTCGAGCAAAGGTATTGAGGTTGACAAAGCCAAGGTGGATCTCATTTCCAATCTTCCTCCACCCAAAACAGTCAGAGAAGTAAGATCTTTCCTTGGGCATGCTGGTTTTTACAGACATTTCATTAAAGATTTTAGCAAAGTTTCTAGACCCTTATGCAATTTACTTGCTAAGGATGCACCTTTTATCTTTAATGATTCATGTCTTGTGGCTTTTGAAAAATTAAAGCAATTGTTGACAACATCACCCATCATTCAGCCCCCAAACTGGAGCTTACCATTTAAACTCATGTGTGATGCATCTGATTATGCAGTAGGAGCAGTGTTAGGACAAAGAGTTGATCGAATTCCCCATGTTATTTATTATGCTAGTATGACATTGAATGATGCACAGTTGAACTATTCAACTACTGAAAAAGAAATGCTAGCAGTAGTGTTTGCATTGGAAAAATTTCGATCTTATCTCATTGGTTGTAAAATAATTGTGTTCACAGATCATGCTGCTCTGAAATATCTTCTCACGAAGAAAGATGCAAAAGCTAGACTAATTCGTTGGGTGTTACTTTTGCAGGAATTTGACTTGGAATTCAAAGATAAGAAAGGCACAGAAAATGTTGTAGCGGACCATCTCTCTTGTCTTCATTTTGACACAATTACAGAGCCACTAACATTGAATGAGTCCTTTCCAGATGAACAATTAATGAGTGTGGAAGTTTTACCTTGGTATGCTGATATAGTTAATTATCTTGTTACAGGCAAACTTCCAGAGCATTGGACTAAGCAAGACAAGGCCAAATTCTTTGCAGAAATAAAGAATTTCTTTTGGGATGACCCATATTTGTTCAAATATTGTGCAGACCAAATTGTCAGACGATGTGTCCCAGAAAATGAAATTCAGAATATCCTTTCATTCTGCCATGAACAAGCTTGTGGAGGCCATTTCAGTGCTAAGAAAACAGCGACTAAAGTTTTACAATGTGGTTTCTATTGGCCAACTATATTTCGAGACGCTTATACTTTTTGTTCTTCATGTGATAGGTGTCAACGAATGGGGAGCATTACACGAAGGAACATGATGCCACTAAATCCAATTTTAGTGGTTGAGATTTTTGACGTATGGGGTATCGACTTCATGGGACCCTTTCCCCCTTCTTTTGGCCATCAATACATCTTGGTAGCTGTTGATTACGTATCGAAATGGGTAGAAGCGATTCCATGCAGAACTAATGATCACAAAGTGGTGATAGGGTTTTTGAAAAGTAACATTGTTTCACGCTTTGGATTCCCTCGAGCGATAATCAGTGATGGTGGTGCCCACTTTTGCAATAAAGCATTCAAAGCTCTTTTGACAAAGTATTCAATCACTCATAAAGTGGCGACCCCGTATCATCCGCAAACCAGTGGCCAAGTGGAGATCTCTAATCGAGAACTAAAGCACATATTAGAAAAGACGGTGAGGCCGGACAGAAAAGATTGGTCATTAAGACTTGATGACGCATTATGGGCATATAGAACGGCTTTCAAGACCCCGATTGGGATGTCACCCTATAGGCTAGTGTATGGAAAAGCTTGCCACCTACCTGTGGAACTCGAGCATCGTGCATATTGGGCTATCAAGAAATTCAATTTTGACATGCATCAAGCCAGCTCAAAAAGAAGATTACAATTGGCAGAACTTAAAGAAATTCGTAATGACGCGTATGAAAATGCCAAAATTTACAAGCAACGAATGAAAGTCTTCCATGATAAGCATATTATGAGAAAATCTTTCACTCCAGGTCAGAAAGTACTTTTATTCAACTCTCGCTTGCACCTATTCCCAGGTAAGTTACGCTCTCGATGGTCTGGTCCATTTATTGTTCATACTGTTTTTCCACATGGGGCAATTGAAATTAAGGACCCAAAGAACGGTGTCACGTTTAAAGTTAATGGTCAAAGATTAAAGCCATATCTAGAATACCAACCACATGGAGAAGACACCGAAATAAATTTGGGTGACCCACCAGATTTGAATTGATTTTTTCTTTCCGGTGGTTTGATTTTTCTTTCTTTATTTATTTTTATTCTTTTGCTAATTGAATTTATTTTTGCATAAGTGTGTTTCTTTTGTCATTAGCTTTTCTCTTATCATTGTTAATCATGAGTCTCTTACTTAGACCATTCCTCATGAACATTCTTAAACCACTTCAACGTGTCAAAATTCATCTCAAAAGACAGATTCACTCTTGTAAAACACATCGCATTTGGGCTCTACAACCACCAGAGTTGGTAGCCTATGTTGAGGGTTTAGAACGCCAACTCAGAGATATTGAGAAAAGTGTTTTTGACATCCAGTTGGAGCTTGAGGTAAATTCAATAAGAGGACGATTTTAATTTTCTTTGTGTGTTTTAATTTGTTTTTCTGTTTGTGTGCTTTAGTTTGTTACCCCGGTGAAGTGGCGGATAACGGTACTCCGTGACAATCAAGTCGGTTACTTCAGTTTCCCATAATAACTGATATTCTGAGGTGAAAGAATGGACAGAACCGAGATTCTAGCGAAGCTCCACAAGCGATTCCCTTCACTCCCTCAGAATGCCCTCCTTACGATCTACAAAACTCGGTCCGAACGAATGCGACTGCTCATGAGGAATAACATACCTGCTGACATCCGTTGGTTAATTGAAGCAAAAGTACGATTGGCAGGTGAGTTACCTCCAAAATTTATTGCATACATGCCTGGTTGTGGGAAAGGAAACTATGCAAGAAAACGACGAGCTCGAAGAATTTCTGTTGCTTGTCATAAGTGTGCCAGAATGAATTGCAATAAAAACCGATGTTCTTTAGGAATGGTATCTGATAACAGGGAAGATAAAATTCAATTCATTAGGGATGGCTTGAATAAGGAGTCATTGGATGATATCCTTTTGTCTCTTGAAACGCATCCCAGTGGATATGTGCAAGGAGCGATTCTCCAGTTATGGCCATTATTCCAGAAAGAACATGCACGATATAGTCTCGGGAATCTGACTATAAAAGACCCTGTTTGCCAGTTTATAAGAAAATTGGATGGGAAGCCTATCCTCGACCCATAGAGGGCGTTTAAGCCGTTTCTGGACGTAAAACCAGAGGAAGATGTGAGCCACAGTCGCAACTACCTGTAAATATCCTTTTACTTTACTGTTATTTTATTTTATTTCACTGTTGCTTTATCAGTGCATTATTGTCTTTAATAATTTTCTTACTGTTTGTTTTTACTGTTTGCTTTTTGACTATCGAGCCATGTGCTTTACGCGTTTTTGACATTGACCCGCCACCTCATACACAGTTGTGATCTATTGTCTCCAAGAATCTTAAATATGACTTTTTGTTAAGCACTCACAAATTGTTTTTGAGAATTATCCCAATGGCAGCTACTCCCACTAGACAATTCAAGAACATTTGTGTGCTTTCTGGATTTACCTATGGCAAACATAAAGAGTTCGTTGATGTAGCCATAGATCTTGGTCGAAACATAGCAGAGAGAAAATTACACTTAGTGTATGGAGGAGGTAACCGAGGGTTATCAAAATTGGTCTCAGAAGCTGCTCTTGTCAGAGGAAGCCAAGTGTTAGGCATCATCCCTAGAGTTCTAAAACCTTTGGGCAGTGTGTCTGACTCCACGACTGGAGAAGAATTAGTCGTCTCAGGTATGCAAGAACGGATAACTGAAATGCTTGATCATGCTGATGCTTTTATTTTCCTGCCAGGAGATCTTGCAACACTAGAAGTACTTATCACACTAGCATCTTGGGCCCAACTGCACATTCACCAGAAACCCATCGGTTTGTTAAATGTCAATAATTTTTATGATGGCTTTATCGCATTTCTTAACCATGCAATAAAAAACTACTTTATTCCTTCCAGTGCGAAAAAACTTTTTATTTGTGCTCACACTACTAATGAGCTACTTGACATGTTACAAGCTTATAAACCAGAGCCAGACCCCTGGAGCTTTGTGTTGGAGCGTTCAAATGATGATGGTAACAATAGCCGCAGTAAGAAGTACAAATTAGATTTAACTCTTCGCCTGTAAATATTTTTTTCTGTGTTGCACCAACCAGGTGATGTCTTCTAAACTCTACTTCTTTTCTTTAAAACATTGAGGACAATGTTTCGTTCTGGTTGGGGGGAGGGAATTGTGGAATCTTGGTTAAGTTTTTACTAATTTTTTGTTGTAAAAACTAACTGTTGCTAACTTTTTGTGTTGAAGATGGCTGAATATGGAGTGTAGTGACTCTAGAAACGCATCTTCATTGTTTGAAAAAAAAAATAAAAAAAATTTAAAAAAAAAATTTCATGTATTTTCTTTTTCTTTGTTATGTTTTAATGTTCATTTTTCTTTTTCTTTTTAATTTCTCCTTTATAAATATACATTTTCCAACAAAAATTTTTTGAGTCAAAGATGGCTGAATAGAGAGTGTAGTGCCTCTAGAAACGCATCTTCTTAAAAAAAAAATTCATTTTCTATCATTTTCTAATTAATTTTTCTGCATCATTTTCACATTTCTGCATGCATATTTTCTTTTTACGTTTAGAATAGGTTGGGGGGTAGGGTGTTGTTTAAAAAAAAAAAAATTTTTTTTTGATTTGTTTTAACATTGGATAACATGATGATTTCAAATTTTAGTATTTGTATTATCTTTAGTCTAAAGTAATGTTACACTATGTTTGCTACTCTACATGTTGATGTCGGAGACAAAAATGAGTTGCTTGAAGGAATGAACATGTCATAATAAATACCAAGTGAGTTTTTGAGCCTATCATTTTTCTTGGAGAGTAACCCTTTTACCCATTCTTTATACAGCTTAGCAGTTTATTATTGTATACACGATCTCTAGATTTCTTTTGAGTTAACCCTAAAAAAAATAAAAATAAAAAATAAAAATAAAAAATAAAAAAAATTAAAAAAAAAGAGTGTGTTGTTACATTTGGAAGCCCATTTAATTAGTAGATATGGAAGATTATTTAGAGTCCTAAAAGATGATGGAAAGGCCCTCTTTGATCCGTTTGAGCCTTTCTAGCCATCCCTTTTATGAATATCCATAGTTAGCCCTTTTGAGCCTTGAAAAAAAAAAAACTTTTCTTTCTCAATTTATTATCTTGACCCACTCCGATTTGGAGTATTACCCAACATCTTACAAGATCCATCACCTTTTTATGTTTGAGAAAACTGTAAATAAATATTTTGTATATTAAAGTTATGCCTAGTTCAAAAAAAAAACAAAAAAAACAAAGAAAGAAAGAAACAAAAATTGTTGCTTCAAAAAAAAACAATAATAGGTGAAATCCACCTTGCAACTTTCAAAAAAAAAAAAATTCTATGCATTTTTCTCAAACATACATTTTGTCTTCCTTATTTCCCTTCTTTGTTAGCTATGTCCCTAGCCTACGTTACGTCCTAATAAAAGTCCTTCTTGATTTTAGGGAACTATAATCTGAAGTAGAAGCTAGTTATATGGGCTAAAAAGATGTAGTGATGCATAAAAAAAAATAATAATAAATAAAATGGGTTGACTAGCATTTTTATTTGACTGGAGATCGTATTATTTCTAAGTTAAGGGCATATTTCTTTTTGGTGAGAGCATGTGAGACCACTTCTTATTTTTTTCTCTCAATTACCATTAATTGGAGTGACTATTTTTATTTGGGTTTAATTTCTTTGTGAGAGTGTCACTACTTCCAGTGAGATTTTGGGGTTTAACATGTCATTCTTAAAGGTAGCTACAACAAAGTCTACTGGGCTGATTCATGTGGATGGTTGATGTGGGTGTGATGTTTCTTTAAACTTGAGATAATGCTTATACTTTTATTTGATTGTTATCATTAATCTGATTGAATAAAAAGAGGTTTAAAAAAAATCATTTTTTGAATTTTTGTTTTCGCTTTATTTGCTAGGGACTAGCAATAAGCTGGTTGGGGGGTGTGTTGAGTGTTAGAAAGTGCATATTTATAAGGGAGAAATCGTTATTTTATACATCAAGTATTGCTAACAACCGTTACTTTTATGTGTTTAAATTTCTTGTACTTTAATTATGTGTGTTTTATTTTAATTAAGTATTTGATGTATTTTAGGGGCATCATAGTCATTTTACAATAAACGAGAGATCAAATGGCAAAACGGACATCATTTTTGAACTCAGGACGGTCGAAAACCTTAGGAGGAGTATAAAAGGAAAAATGACACTGTTCACACGTACGGTACTGTTCACACGTATGGTACTATTCACATATACGGGTACTGTTGGCGTTACTGTGCAAATAGTGGCGGTTGACGTTACTGTGCAAATAGTGGCGGTTGACTATACTGTACAAATAGTGGCGGTTGACTGTATTGTGCAAATAGTGGCTGATGACGTGGCGAAATCCTGAGCGTCCAAACTGTTTTTAATCCGATGGCCATGATTTACTCGATGTAACTATAAAAAGGGGGCCTCCCCCCCTAATTTGGCACCTCTGAATCCATTTTTGGGATTCATTTTCTGTAATTCTCTCTCTATCTTGTACTTTCTACGTATTTTAATAAATTCCTATTTTGCCCCTAGTTCAACTATGAGTGGCTAATTTTCTTTCAAGCTTGGGTTGAAGGTGAAGTCTCAACATGTGTCATGGGCTTGATTTGGTAAATTTATTTTCTCTTCCCCTCTAGTTTTTGTGGATGTTTTGACTTCTCGTCGACAAATAATACTAATCTTGTCTAGTACTGCCCTGGTTTCACCGGCTCCCTAGTATAAGGTTATTATTATTTGGCACGATAAGCCCTTAGCACCATATTTATTAGAGCGTGGTTCGTGAGGTGTGGATTTCCCTCTCATGATTTAATTGGTATTAATATGGAATATTTAGCCCATGATGCATGTTGATACGGATCCAGATACCCAAGTACGTCATTTAATAGATTTACACTTCAATTTATTTCTGCCATTTTATTTCCAATTTCAGAATTTAATCTTGCCATTTTAATTTAAGTTTTAGCATAGTCTAAATCATTTTCCAACTTAAATCCAATCACCCATTCACTAAATTAATTCTATATACAATTAAAATCAACCTCCTCGTGGGATCGACACTCGCACCATTAAATCTATACTACAATAGATTCGTGCGCTTGCGAGTTCAATAAAATTTGCACAACAGTCAACTCGTGAGAGACGACCGCCAACGTGGCACTCGGAGTATGTCACAGAGATCAACATCCCATACTATCTTTTAACAGAGGATGGAGAGCCTTAAACTTTCCATGAAGCTTTAGACAGCTCAGATGTTGCTTTGTGGATGACAGTAATACAAGAAGAAATTGAAGCTCTACACAAGAATAAGACATGGGAACTTGTACCACTACCACGTAGAAGGAAAGCCATTGGAAACAAATGGGTCTAGAAGATCAAACGTGATGGCAATGACCAAGTGGAGCGGTATCGTGCGAGATTGGTGGTAAAAGGATATGCTCAGAAAGAAGGTATTGACTTCAACGAGATATTTTCTCCGGTGGTTCGACTCACAACAGTCAGAGTAGTCTTGGCAATGTGTGCTACATTTGACTTACATCTAGAGCAGTTAGATGTGAAAACTACATTTCTTCATGGAGAACTTGAAGGAGAAATATATATGCTCCAACGAGAAGGTTTTGCAGAAACAGGAAAGGAGAACTTGGTTTGCAGGTTAAACAAATCTCTATACGGTCTCAAATAGGCGCCGATGTGTTGGTATAAGAGATTTGATTCCTTCATTATGAGCCTTGGATACAACAGACTCAGTTCAGACCATTGTGCATATTACAAGAGGTTTGAAGATAATGATTTCATTATTTTGTTATTGTATATGGATGACATGTTGGTAGCAGGCCCCAATAAAGAACGAATCCAAGAATTGAAGGCACAATTGGCTAGGGAGTTTGAAATGAAGGACTTGGGACCAGCAAACAAGATTCTAGGGATGCAAATTCATCGAAATAGAAATAACAGGAAGATTTGGCTTTCACAGAAAAATTACTTGAAGAAAATCTTTCGACGTTTCAACATGCAAAATTGTAAGTCAATTTCTACTCCACTTCTTGTTAGTTTCAAATTATCCTCAAGTATGTGTTCTAGTAATGAAGCGGAGAGGAAAGAGATGTCTCGAGTACCTTATGCATCAGCAGTGAGAAGTCTAATGTTCGCTATGATATGTACAAGACTCGATATTGCACAAGTAGTGGGAGCAATTAGTCGTACATGGCGAATCCTGGTAGAGAGCATTGGATAGCTGTGAAGAGGATTATGAGATACATCAGAGGAACCTCAAATGTTGCATTATGTTATGGAGGATCAGAGTTTACTGTCAGAGGCTATGTGGATTCAGATTTTGCAGGAGACCTTGATAAAAGAAAATCCACTACTGGTTATGTGTTTACACTTGCGGGGGTAGCTGTAAGCTGAGTTTCGAAATTGCAGACTGTTGTACCTTTATCTAAAACAGAAACAAAATACATGGTAGCTACACAAGCTTGCAACGAAGCTATTCGGATACAAAGGTTATTGGAGGAGCTCGGGCACAAACAAGAGAAAATTTCTATGTTTTGTGACAGTCAGAGTGCCTTGCATATTGTAAGGAATCCAGCCTTTCATTCTAGGATAAAGCACATAGGATTTCAGTATCACTTCGTTCGAGAAGTAGTGGAAGACGGAAGTGTGGATTTACAAAAAAATTCATACGAAGGATAACCTAACAGATGTTTTGACCAAGACGATAAATGCTGATAAGTTTATCTGGAGTAGATCCTCTTGTGGCCTAGTAGAAACAAGGCAACATGATTATGGCGAAGCAGAAATGATGATGTGGAGATTAATTGATCCTTAATCTAATCTCCAAGTGGGAGAAATGTCAAAAAGTGGCCATCTAGATGGTATAACCATCTAGATGGTCAGCAACCAAATTTGTCAAAGAAAGAAAAAAAATGAAAGAAGAAAGAAGAAAGAAGCACACGGCACGACTTTGAAAGAAAAAAAAAAATAATATTCAATTGATGAACAATGCCAAAGAGTTCTCTATAAATAGAAACTAACAGAATGAGCAAATGCATTCCATTTGAGAGAGAAATATTTCATTTCTTTAGAGAGTGATTTTAAGAGTCTAGTGATTTCAGAGTTTGGGTGTATTGGGGTTTTGGGAAGTGAGCTAAAATACTATAATACTTGTAATTCCTTTTCACTAATAAAATATTTTCTTCTGTTTTCGCCCGTGGACGTAGGCTAAAAGCCGAACCACGTAATTTCTGGTGTCCTCTTTTACGCTTGTTCTTTATTTTCTTACAATTTTACTTTAGTTGCGTGTCTACTTCACCCACCAATTTCCTAACAGTTTTGATCTGATTATAAATTTTATGATTCAATTTGTTCAATAATGCATATAATTTTTCATTGCTCTAGTGAGTTTTTCGTTGAAGTTTTATTTATTTTTTTACTAATTTATTTTGTAATTTTTGAAATTTCAACTCACCTTTAGCTCTTAAAGGATTCTAATCTAATCGTATGGGCTGTAGCGTTAGTTTTACATTTAGATAATTCCCTGATGCGAGTAAGAGAAATTCCACGAACCTAGCTCTTAAATTATTATTTTTTAGTTAATTCTTTTTAAAAATTTTGACTTTGGTGCTTTGATAGTGCATGTAGTAGCTATGGAGATTAAGATGTCAGCATTTTTGGCTGATAGCCCTCCGCTATCGGTCGTTGCTGCTTTGAAGCTTGTGGTTTTCTTGATACCAACTGATACCTCGGGCTTTACTCCTGCGCTTTCCTTCCCAAATGGGTATAAATGATCTGTTGCTGCTTTTATTTTTCATGTTTAATGTTTGGGAAGAAAACATGAGGTAAATGATGAATCGCCACATGTCGATAATTAAGAAATTATCTTATCTTGGGTATCTCGTCTATCTTAAGTTCTCAGGGGATACCTCAGGTACGCCATGTAAGGGTATAAAAAGTCCTTGTAAAAATGTCAAAGGATAGGTGGGCCTCGAATATAAAAAAGAACGGTTGAACCCATGTCAAAAAATAAGGAATCAGTGGAAAAATCTTATGTTACAAAAGAGGAGATAGCCGCTTGCCACGCCATCGAATTAGCCAAAAGTTTGATATTATGACAGTTGGGACCACCAACTTTTCTTGCCACACCTGCAAAATTACAACATAATTACAAAGCTACACGGGAGCACTCCACTACGCATAGCAGGTGAATATGCCACAAACTTGCTCTCCACACATATTTTTGAAACGCTTAAGCCGCTATACACATGAAAATAAGAATATTCATGATATAACAGTAGAGAACACCACTAAAATAGCTCCAAGTGACACGACGACCGGGGTACACTATATAAATATTCAGGTTTAATTTTTATCAAGTTAACACACACACACCCCCCACGAAAAACTAAGGTTTCTTCAACTTTAAAACCTTAATTACCAAGAGTTGACAAGCTCTCCAACCTGAGATAACCCAACTCTAACTTGAGCGTCGGAGTGTGGTCACCGGCCACCCCCGGCTCTCCCTCTAACCTCTATTTTTGTTGTTTTACAGGTTTAAGACGATTTTTACCATATCTACCGCCATCTTAATCCTCATTCACTCCACAAAAAGCCTAAACAGCCCACACGCTCGAACAAGCAAGGCACCCCGCTCCAAAAAAAAAAATTTATTGTTCTTATCTTAATTTTGTGGTTTTTATTCATTGACCAAAAATTAGCTGCAAACAATTGGCGCCGTCTATAGGGACACATACAAAAAGCCTTTACACGGTGCTAAGCTTGTCAGTACATGTGCTTGCACTACTATGGCATTCGATGTACCTGCTGATAACCAAATGTTAAGTCATGATGGAGCCGAGGACCATGACAGTGATGTGACAGGTGACTCGACAAGGAGGGAACCCGCCTAAAGAAAGGCAAATCTATTAAGCAATCAACTGGTATTCAACCCGACGAGGAGCTCGTTACTCATAAACACTTTGAGAATTTAGCTCACACGATTCTTAAAGCAATAGGATCTTGGGTACCTGAGGCAGCCACTTTCCCAGTAACTCAAGATGTTCCGCCTCCATGACGTGAGAAATAGATCATGCTAAGATCTAAAATACCGAAGGGAAATGGACCAAAGCACGTGCTATGAGGCACCCGTTCAAAGTTTGAAACCAGCGACTCTTAAGAAGAATGCTTCACTGCTTCTTGTTATTCCTGTAGTAGCCAGGGTACCAAATGCAAACAAAAAGCCTAAGAAGATCTCCGACACAAATTGAATGCCAAAAGAGTTTTACAAACAACTGCAGCATCCTCAGGTGCACTTGGTGTACCCCGCGAGTTCCTAGAAAAAATGGAGTACCCCGAAGCTTAAGTGAAACTCATTTTTTTTAAAACAAAACCCCACTAATGCTCTAGTGCCAACAATGTATAACTCGCCATTTACCATGGAGATTCGGACAACGGTTCTCCCAGAAGCATTCACCATGCCTCAAATATAGCCATACTCAAGTACCTTGGATCCCGTGGAACATGTTGATTGTATCTTGACCAGATGCTGATTAAAGGAGTGGGCAATAATGCTATGTGCCGAATGTTCCCGCATTCCCTCACCGGACAAGTCAAATCATTGTTCGGATCGTTGAAGGCAAGTAGTGTATCCTCCTTAGACTAGCTCCTAAAAGATTTTGTTCATGAGTTTGGTTATGCTTTCTCCCAAGACATAACATCTTCCGAGCATGCTTTCATCAAGCAAGGGGAATCAGAGTCTCTAGCCGAGTACGTAACCTGCTTCCACCAAGAGGTATTGCGTACTGGTACATTTGGTTACCAATATATTCTCACTCGTTTTGAAAAGAATTTGCATTTGGGGACGTTATGGTAGTCATTTCAAAAGCACTACCCTCTTTCATAAGGGGAAGCTCGTTTTCGAGCTTTGTAACAAATAGAAATGGATGAGAAGTGTTGCCTGAAGCAGGAGGAAGATAGAGTCGAAGTCGTGAAAAGTAAGGAGAAACCCACGATAGTCGAGGTACCTCAGATACCCTCTCGAGTACCCCGGGTACACAGCCCACCTCATCCAACCCCACGTGGGAGAGGGCTGAATATTCTTGATGTACATCGGGTACTCCAGCATGATAAGCTACCACTGCCAGAACAGCAGGAAGCGCCACAAAAACCCCGATATGACTCTTTTTATTATTTGAATCAATCTCTAAAATAATTTTTTTACCATATTAGGGATACAGGGATGCTTCGCCCACCTAAGCCAATTCGGAAATACACCTATATGAAGCGTAGCTTGAAATATTGTGAATTTCATGAAGATTTTAGCCATAGCATCGCTGAATACTTTTATTTGCGGGAAAAAATTGAGTTATTGATTATGAGTAGGTACCTCAAGGAGTTTATGGTTGATATGTGGGAGGCTAGCAAATTCTCGGAGTAAGATAAGGGTAAACAGACTACTAACCATAGTCCCGAGGTTGAGGTACCCCAAGGGTTTGAGAAAGATGTTTATGTCCGAATGATAACAGAAGGACCTACTATTGCGAGGGAATCTAGATAGGCCATCAAATGTTACAACAAGTCGCTAATCTTGGGTCGCTTTGGAAAGGAAGTCAACTTCGTTTGTCAAAATCACTTTAGGGTACCATAGGTACCCGACCATCCTGTCTCTATTCTCTTTACAGAAAAAGATACAGAAAGTGTCTCATACCCCCGTGATGATACTTTGGTTATAACACTAAAAGTTGCCACCGGTAAGGTAGCAAGGACTCTAGTAGACACCAGCAGATCTGTGGACATTATCTTTAAAAGCGCCCTATATTAGCTGCTAATTAAATCACCAAGGATCACTCCATGTGACATGCCAAAGATCACTTCATGTGACATGCCACTCATTGATTTTGCAAGAGATATGGTTTTCCCCAAGGGTATCGTCACTTTTCCCATTACAATCGGCAAGGTACCCCATCGGGTGGTCTATATGATCGACTTCCTTATTGTTGATCATCCCAGTACCTATAATATCATCTTGGGAAGACCATTTTTAACAACATCTAAAACGGTAATCTCCAAGCATTACCTCACCATGAAGATTCCAATTGTCGGGGAAACAATTACAATCAAAAGGGATCAGCAATCAGCTCAAGGGTGTTATTCCATTGCCTCGAAAGCGAGTTATCAAATTGCTATCAATATGATCCTGGAAGGGTATCCCATCAGCACTAGGCTACTTACCAGCCTATCCAAGCGGGCACTAGCTAGATGCCGGAGAGCTGCACGTAAGAAAGCTCAATGGTCCATGAATTCCTAGGTACCCCAAGCGCTACAAGAAGTTGGGCCAATGGAAATGAACGTAGCAGCTTCTGGGCACCACTAATACCCCAAAGTCCTAACTCAGCATCAATGGGAAAAGTTGAGGTACCCTTGGATTCCCGGATACTGAAAGATGAAAAGCGATGAGCACTAGTTGAGGATCTTATGTCTATTTGGATCTGCAGTAATAACCCAACCAAGATGGTCAAAGTAGGCTCCAACCTCCTTAACCAGCACCGAGAGCAACTTATTGAGTTTTTAAAAGGAAAACTTCGATGTGTTCGCTTGGTCTCATGTGGACATGCCGGGTATCTCGCCGCTTATCGTCTGTCACAAGTTCAATGTCGATCCACATCATAGGCCTGTCAAGCAAAAACTTCGAACTTTCAACCAGGAATGATATGACGCCATTGAATAAGAAGTGGATTGATTACTAGTAGCGAGGTTTATTAGGGAGGCGATGTACCCCGACTTGGTGTCAAATGTTGTCTTGCCTAAAAAGTCCAATGGGAAATGGTGCATGTGTGTAGATTTCACGAATTTAAATAAGTCCTGCCCTAAGGATAGCTTTTCGCTTCCTCAGGTAGACCAGCTAGTCGATGCTACAGCAGGACATAAGATGGTTAGTTTCATGGATACTTTTTTCAGGTACAACCAAATTCCAATGTACGAGTAATCAAGATAAAACGGTCTACATCACCAACCGTGGGTTGTACTGCTACAAGGTTATACCTTTTGGTTTGAAGAATGCGGGTGCCACCTATCAGTGTTTGGGGAATGTTGGTTATTTTTTTATAAACAATTACTACCAATGCTAAAGTGCAAGTATATACAATAAATAATAAAGTGATAAGTATTCAAAATCATCTCCACAGAGATTAATGTTATTCAAAATGGTAAAGCAATCACAATAGCACAAATCAAGTTAGGATCGAAGAAAATAATTGTCAAGTAATTCCTATCGTAATTAATGATTACGAGAGATTGAAATAAAACAATATTGTAATGAAATAAACTAGGTTAAAAGTGTCTAAGATTTATTTGAGATTATAAGAGTTGAATAATCAAACTCTCCTTATGAGGTGACTATTATTTATCAAGTTAGCACCAGTTGTTATAGCAAATGCTGAAGTACTAGGCAGAATAAATCTGCATCCTCAGCTATCGCAAATTGGAAGTCTCATAATCTTAAATCTATTAACAATGACTGGTTGTTGATATATTTATGGTTTGACATTATAACTTTTAATCTCTCCATCCTATAAGGTGAACACCTATGTCTAGTGTGTCACAAATCTTAACTTCAAGCATTACCCTTACGGGATTTAAGATAACCTAATCTAGGAAACTTAACTTAAAATCAAGTAATACGCTAATAATATCCGCTAAGACATGCCATTTTGCTGCTCTATCTTAATTGAAACTATTAAATGGATGGTCAAACGAAATATCAGTTATATTCATAAAAACTACTAGAGTAAAATGCTACAGCAGTGCCATAACAACATATAAGAACAATTAAGAACCCATTGGATTATTTGTCACTCAACTACAAGTAAATTTAGTTCATAATCTGAATGAAAAAAATAAACATAAATATATTGATCTCGGAATACATCAAAACAATTAAAGGAAGAAGATAAATATAAGTTGAGCACGGTGAAAGATAAATCCAAATAATTTTGCACGATTCTCCAATGTTGCCGAAACAACACTCTTCAATTCTGATCTTCTTCTTATTTCCTTTGTAATTATTCTAATAATAATTCATTTGCCGCATTTCTATGTAGTGCACGCCTCCATTTTATATTGCAAATTAGGGTAAACAAGCCCATGAGTATGCATGTGTTAAATTAGGAAACATGCGCTGACTCGCGCCTAAGTTTTCTCCCGCATCGCTCCCAGATTGCTACAGCACGGGTTGCTTTAACATTCGGAACAGCACTGCATTATTTTCGATTGTGTTTTTCTTCTCTTGTGGTCATCTTCTTTCCTCCTCTTACTCATCTAATGTCTCAACATCTCCTCATGAATTAAGACTTTCTGAGAACCTACAATTATGCACATGGTTTTAGAAAAAATTACTTTGATTCAAGTAAAACTTATTAAGACTCAACTAAAATGAATGTTTATGCAAAATGTAACCAATATGTAATAAAAACACCTTATTTGTTCTCTAAGTGATCTTGATTCAAGTCTAGAATTGATGTAATAACTCTAATTTCTTAGAGTTATCACACCCCTAAACTTAAACCATTACTTGCCCTCAAGTAATGACACATACTAACACTTCCCGCAATCGTGCACACAGCTTTAGCTCTTTTATCAAATTTACAAGAATTCTTCCACCTTTATATCACAATCACAATTCTAATAATACAAAATGACCATAGTAAATCAATTCTAAACTTAAGCTTTTTTTTGTCCATAGTGTGTGCGTGCTTCATTTGATTGAATTCCAGATATGCTGTAACATCACCAAGAGATTGCATGAATTTCAGCAGTGATAACACTTAATTCATAAATGAGGTAGCATAAATTTCGCATACTCAAACTGTGATGTTTTTAACATTGATAAACGGTGGAGTAATCAACCTATTCACTGTAACATTTATCTTTCATGCGAATGCCAATCACTTGTAATGATGACACCTAATTACTTAAACCATGCCTAGATCAGAGCTATTGCAGCGATATTTGTGGTATAATCTTATCTAGAGGTATCTTTGACTCAAGCTTGAACATGGGCCTCATGAACATACCTGACTACTCAATGCCTTAGACAAAAGACTTTTTTATTTTATTTGTTATGGCATTACTCATAACTCTCGCTACCTTTAGCACAATTCTGCATATAGGGTACATACTCAGATCAGGTTACTCAGCAACTTGAGCCATTGGAACAGAGTTTATTTCATAGATATCACAATCAATCAACTTGCTTCTCCCTCTAAACTTAAGATATTTTCTATTCTGTTGGCTTTGCTCTAGCAGTCTCATACAATTCAACCAAAGTCTAAGTGTTGGGATAGAATTTCACTTTTATCTATAATTATCTCTACTTGGCATTCTCATAAATACTAAATAACATTCAATTTATCTTCATTAGGTTTTCATATTCATACACAAATATTAGATAACAGAGCAGGTAAATTATAAAAAGCATTTATAACTCAGGAGTCTAATGGAAAAAGTGTGTTTCTTACCCAAATATTGTGCTGATCAAGGTTTACCAAATTGGCGTAAAATTCTTTAACTACTGGTAGCACAGGATCTCGAGGGTGGTTGCAAAACTCTAACCATCCTCGCTTTGCTGCAGCATTGTGAATTGTTTGCACAATTCCAGTGAGTTGTTCTAGAAATTAAAACCCTTTTTCTTCCAGAATCTTATGCGACTCTATAAATTCTTTATATTTTTCTTCAGCGTAGTAACTCTAGAAGCGTGACCGATCTTTGAGATGGCTGGCTGGTTTCTTATACCTCGACATTGCTGTAGCAGTCACAAATTGAGGCTAATGTCCCTGAAAGTAAAATGAGAAGAAGAGGTTAAGAATTATAAGAGTTGTATTTGCGAATGAGATGGAAAATAATGTCGTAGAGCACTAAGCACAATGACTCCTTTTTATAGTGGACTTTAATTGAAGATAAATACGGTAACTAAAGATAAAAAAATATTTTGAATTTAATGTGCATATCCCAAAAACATCGGCTAGTAAAATTAAAGCATTAATTTCGGAGATTTATTTGCAATTTCTATCCACATCCATGTCTCCATCTGTCATGATTTATCTCCAACGGCAAGTGAGAGGCTCCATCTTTTAATTTACTGTTACGGTAAAATTGGTTGCTGTAGCACCCATTCACTTACTCTAGCAATGGTTACATACTCCACACTAAAGCCTCTGACACATGGCTCACCTCTATACTTTAGCATCATACAACCTTACTTGTCAATATGAAATTTATTTGTCACATATACTTCCCACAAACTAAAATTAATTCTAAAATTAAAATTAAATAGATCAGATGATAGCAAAAGTAAAGAATGCAACAATTTTAAAAAGATAAAATTAAATAGCTAGAATGAAAGAACAAGATTAAATAAAATGGTAAGGAGGGAGAGCTTGTCAACAGAACCAAAAGAGATCAAAATTGATTTGAAGTGGCTGTCTCCACAATAGGTTGACTCTTATGGAGCGCTTGATTTAAAGTCTTTCAGCCTGACCTTCTTTCATTGTTCAATAACTGAGTTCTTTAATGAGTAACACCTCCTTTGAACAATATGCTGCTGGATGTATGTAGTGCTTAACTATGTGTCTATTAATTTTAAATTCTTGACCTATTTGTTCATCTAGAAGATCAACAGCTCCATGAGGATAAAATTTTAACAGTTTAAACGGGCCAGACCATCGTGACTTAAGCTTTCCCGGAAATAATCTTAGTGTTGTATTGTGGAGCAACACTAATTGACCAGGGTTGAATTGCCTGTACTGAATATGCTTGTCATGCTAGTGTTTTGTCCTCTCTTTATAGATTCTTGGATTTTTATATGAAAATAACTGTAATTCATCAAGCTCACAAAGTTGAAGCTTCCTTTGCTTTGCTGCAGCATGAATATCCCAATTTAATTTCTTCAGTGCCCAGTGTGCATTATGGTCTAGCTTTAATGGCAAATGACAAGTCTTTCCATAAATAATTCGGTAAGGAGACATGCCGAGTGGAGTTTTATATGCTGTTCTGTAGGCCTACAGAGAGTCATGCAAGTGTAAAGACTAATCCTTCCTCGTTGAGTTCACCATTTTTTATAAGATCTTTTTAATTTCTCTGTTGGACACTTTAGCCTAACCATTGGATTATGGGTGATATGTTGTTGCTACCTTGTGTCTAATTCCATATTTTATCGTTGATGCAGCAAAGACTTTATTGCAAAAATATATACCATCGTCACTAATAATTGCTCTAGGAGTGCCGAATCTGGAAAAAATATTTTTCTGAAGAAAAGCCACCACTGTTTTAGCATTATTGGTAGGTAATGCTATAACTTCTATCCACTTAGAGACATAATCCACAGCAACAAAAATATATAAGTTCCCAAAGGATGGTGGGAAGAGTCCCATAAAATTTATTTCCTAGACATAAAAAAACTTCCACTTCTAGAATGTTAGTCAATGACATTTCATGTCTTTTAGTTATGTTCCCTGTCCTTTGTCACATGCCACAACATTTAACAAATTCATAAGCATTTTTAAAAATAGTAAGCCAGTAATAACCTGATTGCAGAAGTTTAGTAGCTGTTTTATGACCACCAAAATGTCCTCCATATGCTGCAGCATGGCATGACTCTAATATGTGGTGTATTTCTCCTTCGGAAGCACATCTTTGTATTACTTGATATGAGCATAACTTTTATAAATGTGGATCATCCCACTGATAACTTCTCACATCATGAAAAAATTTCTTTTTCTCCTGAAATTTCAGCTCAGGTGGTAGCATCCCACTTACTAAGTAGTTAGCAAAATCTACATACAATGGGGGTCCTGACTGCTACAACATCTGTGCTTGCTGTATTGCTAGCAATTGTTCATCAGGAAATGTTTCAATGATGCCCTTCCTTGTCAATGTACTAGTGTCTGCTTCCAGTCGTGACAAGTGGTCTACCACTTAATTCTCAGTCCCCTTTCTATCTTTAATTTCCAAATCAAATTCTTGAAGCAATAAGATCCATCTTATTAATCTTGGTTTGACATCTTCCTTTGAAATTAAATATTTGATGACTGCATGGTCTATGTAAACAGTTACTTTAATACCCATCAGGTAAGCTCTGAATTTATCAAAAGTAAATACTACTGCTAGCAACTCTTTCTCTATAGTGGTATAATTGATCTGAGTTGGAGTGAAAGTTTTGCTTGCATAGTATATGGAATGAAAAACTTTATCATTTCTTTGACCTAATACTACTCCCACAGAATGATCACTAGTATCACACATTAATTTGAATGGTAAAGTCTAGTCTGGAGATATAACTATTGGAGCAGTGATGAGAGCTTTCTTTAATCTCCAAATGCTTGAAGGCAATCTTTATCAAAGTGAAAAGGTTTATCATGTTCCAGTAATGAGCATAGTGGTTTAGCTATTTTGAAAAAATCCTTAATAAATCTTCTGTAGAATCTAGCACGACCCAAAACACTCCTAATACCTTTTACTGAAGTTGGAGGTGGCAGTTTATTTATTACCTTAATCTTGGCTTTGTCTACCTCAATGTTATTCTTGGATACCTTGTGACCCAATACTATTCATTCTTGCACCATGAAATGACACTTTTCTTAATTGAGTATTAAGTTTGTCATCTCATATATTTTAAGAACTTCTTCCAAGTTGTGTAAACAATCATTGTATGCTTCTCCAAAAACTGAGAAGTCATCCATGAAAACTTCTAAAATTTGCTATATCATATTAGAAAATATAGACATCATGCATCTCTGAATAGTTGCTGGAGCATTGCATAACCCAAATGTCATTCTTCTGAAGGCAAATGTTTCATAAGGACAAGTAAATATAGTCTTCTCGTAATCTTCTGGAGCTATAGCAATCTAATTGTTGCTTGAATACCCATATAAGAAACAATAATACTGTTTTCCAGCAAGTCTGTCCAACATCTGATCTATGAATAGAAGTGGAAAATGGTATTTCCTTGTGGCTTTGTTGAGCTTCCTGTAATCCATACATACTCTTCATCTAGTCACTATCCTTGTAGGAATAAGTTCATTCTTCTCATTAGCTATTATTGTTATCCTTTATTTCTTTGGAACATATTGAACTGGGCTCACCCATGAATTGTCTGATATTGGGTATATGATTCCAGCATCCAACCATTTGATGATTTTTTTCTTCACCGCTTCTTTCATTATAGGGTTCAACATTCTTTGGTACTCCACCGAATTGTTAGAGCAATCTTTTAATAGGATTTTATACATGCATATTGATGGACTTATCCCTTTTATATTTGTCATGGTCCATCCATTTGCTCTTCTGTATTTTTCAAGCAAATCTACTAGACTCTGTTCTTGACCTGCATCCAAAGTAGAAGAAATGATTACATGTAGTGTGTTGTTTTACTAAGATAAGCATACTTCAAATGTGAAGGTAACAATTTTAATTCAAGACTAGGGGGTGATTCAATATACAGTAAAGTTATTTTTACTTACCTATCTGAAAGATTCAGGTGTTCAATAAATATGTTGTGCCTATCAGATTGCTTGTTGTCCATCCAATCTGTCTGAATTGCTGCAACATCTTTTTCTTCGACATCTTCAAAGGCAATGACGTTGACTAGTGCATTACTGCAGCATCTGTTCATTCTGTCTGCTACAACAAAATCCACTACACTTAGGAAATTGCAATATTCTACTTCATTAGGGTTCCTTACAGCCTCTAGTACATTAAATGACTTGCTAATAATTCACTCTCATGGTGAGCTCTCCTTTCTATACATCTGTTAGAGTCTTTTCAGTTAGTAGAAAAGGTCTTCCAAGTATAATGGATAGCTCTTTATCAACTTCAAAGTCTAGTACAATGAAATCCACTGAAAATACATATAATGACATTAAATTAATACTAGCTTCCAAGTCATAAATTGTTCTGCCAACATACCTAGTTCATATAGAGTAAGGTATTATAAAACTCCCTGGATCTTTCACTTTCGTAGGAATCTTACTTTGGAGCATATGACTGCTTTTCTGTATTAAAGCAACAGTTTCAAACTCTCCCAACCTTCTTTGTCGTGCCAAGATATCTTTTAGAAATTTCACATAATTTGACATTTATTCCAAAACTTACACAAAAGGTATATTTATATGTAATTGCTTCAGTACTTCCAAGAATTTGCTGAACTGCTTGTCTTGTTTTTGCTTCTGGAACCTTTATGGGAAATTTATTTGGTTTAGTGCAGGTTGTGGCTACTGGTGTTGCAACTTCTTTTTTAGCATTCTCTGGTTGAATTTCCCCTGCAGTTGCTATAGCTTGGCTCATATAACCAGTGTCTTGATAGAGGGCTTGTTGTAACATGCTTCCATTTTTAGGTGGTTTGTATGCTAAATTGAATTTCATCTCATTTTTTGTCACATCAACTGAGGAATCAATATTCTTTCTAGATCTCAAATTAATTACCTTGCAATGTTCTTTGCTCTCTCTTATAGGGTCTTCTGTGTTGCTAGGTAGGCTTCATTGAGTTCTATTGCTCATTGCTGTGGCTAGTTATCCCATTTAGTTTTTCAGGTTTCTGAAGAATACAACTTGACTCTACACAATTGCTTTATTTTTTGCAATGTACTCTTTAATCAGTGCTTCTAGTGAAATGATTGAATCCTGATTGATATACTTTTGCCCTTGACTTTGCTGATGAAAACTAAGTGGTTGTGTATTTTTATTTTGTCCATTTAATGCTAGAGCATTTCGATTCTGACTGCTTCATGAGAAATTTGGGTGTTGTTTCCAACTAGGGTTGTAAGTATTAGAATATAGGTTGTTCTGAGGTTGTCGATTGAAATTACCCACATAGTTTACTGAAGCTGGATTTTCGGGACCATTATCAAAGTCATGTTCTTCACCACATTATACACAAGAAAGTTCAGCAACTTGCTTTACTGTTACTGGAGCAGATGTCATGGTTTTTACCATATTAGTCGATGAGGTTACTTATGCTGATAAGGCTGTAATTGCATCTATGTTATGCACCCCTACTGATCTTTTTGTTGTTGGTTGCCTGGCTGAAGGCCACTGATAACTATTATTGGCAATTCTCTCCAAAATTTCATAACCTTCAGTGTAAGATTTGGATAACAGGGCGTCATTTGTTGAAGCATCCAACATTTACCTTGTACTCGGATTTAACTAATTGTAAAAAGTTTCCAATTGAATGCAACTAGGAATACCATGATGAGGACACCTTCTGAGCAATTCTTTGAATCTTTCCCAAGTCTCGTACAAACTCTCATCTTCAAGTTGATGGAATGAAGTAATCTCATTCCGCAACTTTGCACTTTTTGTCGGTGGGAAATATTTCATTAGGAATTTATCAGCCAATTCATTCCATGTAGTAATAGAATCAGATGGTAACGAATTTAAGCATACTTTTGCTCGATCTCTTAAGGAATAAGGAAAGAGCCTAAGCCTTAAGGCATCTTGTGTTGTTCCAGTAATCTTGAAAATATCACTTACTTCCAAGAACAATTTAAGATGGAGATGAGGATCTTTATTTGGTAATCCATTGAATTGACTAACTGTTTGCAACATTGAAACATCACTCGCTTCAACTCAAAATTTGCAGCTTCTACTTCAGGTCTGATGATGCCAGGGTGTACAACTTGAGGAGTTAAAACAACATCATCTCTTATAGCTCTATCTCTGTCATCAACTACGTAAATAATATTGTTATTACCTAGCTATCTCCTGTTAGCATGTTCATTCTCCTCTTCTTGAATGTTGACTGGTTGTAAGGGCCCATGAGGATTTAAATTTCCCGCATCCTGCAAATTATTCAAGCTTGAAGTAATTTTTGAATTTCTTTGTTCTCTTCGTAGTCTCCTGACAATCCTTTTCATCTCAAGATCGAATTTGAATACCATAGATCTGTCTTTGTGCATGCATGTACGGATCTGCCAATAAATAAAATGAATCAAATCAAATTTGGCGCTATCAAGATTTACTTCACACTTCAAAAATAAACAATCAATCTCCAGCAACGGCACCAAAAACTTGTTGGTTATTTTTTATAAGCAATTATTACTAATGCCAAAGTGCAAGTATACACAACAAGTAATAAAATGATAAGTATTCAAGATTGTCTCTACATGGATTAATGTTATTCAAAATGTTAAAGTAATCACAATAGTGCAAATCAAGTTAGGACCGAAGCAAATAATTGTCAAGTAATTCCTATCGTAATTAATGATTGTAAGAGATTTAAATAAAACAATACTGTAATGAAATAAACTAGGTTAACTATGTCTAAGATTCAATTGAGATTATAATAATTGAATGATCAAACTCTCTTTATGGGATGACTGTTATTTATCAAGTTAGCACCAGTTGTTATAGCAAATGCTGCAACACTGGGCAGAATAAATCTACATCCTCAACTATCGCATATTAGAAGTCTCATACCCTTAAATCTATTAATAATGATCAGTTGCTGGTATACTTATGGTATGTCATTATAACTTTTAGTCTCTCCACCCTATAAGGTGAACACCTATGTCTAGTGTGTCACAAATCTTAACTTTAAGTATTGCTCTTACGGGATTCAAGATAACCTAATTCAGGAAACTCAACTTAAGATCAAGTAATACTCTAATAATATCCCCTAAGACATGTCTTTTCGTTGCTCTATCGTAACTGAAACTATTGAATAGGTGGTTAACCAAAATAACAATTATATTCATAAAAACTATTAGAGTAAAATACTACAGTAGTGCCATAACAACATATAAGAACAGTTAAGAATCCATTGAATTATTTGTCACTCAACTACAAGTAAATTTAGTTCATAATCTAAATAAAAAAATAAACATAAATATATTGATCTCGGAATACATCAAAACAATTAAAGGAAGAAGATAAATATAAGTTGAGTACGGTGAAAGAGAAATCCAAATAATTCTGCACGATTCTCCAATGTTGCCGAAACAACACTCTTCAATTCTGATCTTCTTCTTCTTTCCTTGTAATTATTCTAATGATAATTCCTTTGCCGCATTTCTATGTGGTGCACGCCTCCCTTTTATATTGCAAATTAGGGTAAACAAGCCCATGAGCGTACATGCGTTAAATTAGGAAACATGCGCTGACTCGCACCTAAGTTTTCTCCCGCATTGCTCCAAGATTGCTATAGCACGGGTTGCTCTAACATTCGGAATAGCACTGCATTATTCCCGATTGTGCTTTTTTTCTCTTGTGGCTATCTTCTTTCCTCCTCTTACTCATCTAATGTCTCAACATCTCTTCATGAATTAAAACTTTCTGAGAACCTACAATTATACACTTGTTTTAGCACAAATTACTTGGATTCAAGCAAAACTTATTAAGACTCAACTAAAATGAATGTTTATGCAAAATGTAACCAAAATTTAATAAAAACACCTTATTTATTCTCTAAATGATTTTAATTCAAGTATAAAATTGATGTAATAACTCTTATTTCTTAGAGTTATCAGTGAACAAGATCTTCAAATAGCAAATCGGTCGTACCATAGAAGTGTACATTGATGATATGATAACAAAGTCGATGTACGCCAGTGATCACACTGGGCACCTTAAAGACACCTTCAATATTTTAAGAAAGCATCAAATGCGCCTAAATATTGAGAAATGTGTACTTGGGGTGACTTCGGGTAACTTCCTTGGATTCATGGTGCAACATCGGGGAATTGAGGCAAATCGGGATAAAATCTAAGCGGTTCTTGAGATGAAGTCACCAAGTATTATCAAAGAAGTCCAAAGCTTAACTGGCTAGATAGCCGCCTTGAGTTGTTTCATCTCCAAGGCTACCGACTGGTGCAACCCATTTTTTAAAGCTTTAAAAATGGGGAAAAAGCTCCAATTGATCGCCGAGTGTGAAGAGGCTTTTCAAAAGCTAAAGGAGTACCTTGTTAATTCGTTGTTGCTCGCCAAGCCTAAACCTGAAGAAGTACTTTTGTTGTACCTCACCGTTTCCGAGCACACCACTATCTCGATGTTCTTAAAGAAAATAAAGATGAGATGCAACGACCTATATACTACACTAGTAGGGCAATGGTGGATGCGTAAAAGAGGTACCCTACTATAGAAAAGTTGGTTTTGGCTTTAATTATCTCTGCAAGGAAACTCTGGTTGTATTTTCAAGCCCACACCATTGCTGTTGTAACAAACCTTCCTCGACAAATCTTCTAGAAGTTGGACATGTCTGAAAGACTAATTCGCTGGTCTTTTGCATTGAGTGAGTTCGACATCATCTTCAAGCTATTGCCGATTTCATTGCAAAATTCTCCAATAACTCCGGGGGTGAGGAGATCCCGGGGCACCCAAGCAAAACCACACCAGCTATTGAAGAAGAGTATGTTTGAAAAATTTATATATATGGTTCCTCCAACTCGCTCGGAAGTGGTGCGAGAGTAATAATCATTAATCCGAGTAAACTGAAGCTATGTTATGCCTTGCAATTCGGGTTCAAGGCCTCAAACAATGAGGCTGAGTACGAAGTAATAATAACAGGGCTAAGAATGTCAAAGGCCTTGGGTGCAAAAAGGGTCTGCATCAAGAGTGACTCTCAATTGGTGGTCGGTCAGATTAACTCAAAATATCAGGCTAACGAAGAAAATATAAAGGGGTACCTCAGGAGAACCAGAGAATTAATATCTCAATTTACTAAGGTCATAGTGGAAAAAGTTCCACAATTAGAAAATTTTGAAACTGACAACCTCGCCAAAATAGCTTCATTATGTGCAACTCAGTCGGTTGGTCCAATCATTATTGAGTATATACCTGTACCCAGTATTAATCTACCTAAGCTAGAAGAAGTAGGGTCGATAACTGCTAGGGCACCCTAGATGCAACCAATCATTAGGTACCTCAAGAGTGGTGATATGCCCGCATACCAGAGTAAAGTAAGGAGGCTAAAGTATAAAGTTGCACAATATTGTCGGATCGATGATGCCTTATATAGAAGAGGGTTTACCTTCCCTTACTTAAAGTGCTTGGGAGATGAACAAGCCAAATATGTCATGAAAGAGATACACAAAGGAATTTGCGGTACACTATGGAGCACAATCATTGGCATAAAAGGCCCTTCGTCAAGGATTTTATGGGCTTGCGATGCGGGAGGATGCTTAAAACATGGTCAAGAGTTGTGACAAGTGCTAAAGATTTGCCAAGGCACCTCACTTTCCACCAAAAAAGTTAACTGTCATGTCTTTTCTGTGACCATTTTCTTTTGGGTTATAGATCTCATTGGCCCACTACTAACCGAGAGAGGGTAAACTAAATATGCAATTGTAGTCGTTGACTATTTCACAAAGTGGGTAAAAATAGAGCCGTTAGCAAGCATTACTAAGAGAAAAATCACTGATTTCATTTGGAGGAACCTCATATGCAGATGTTGTATCCTTAATGCAATTGTCAGCAACAACGGGAAGCAATTCGATAATGAAAAATTTCAGAGTTTCTGCTTGGAACTTAGGATAACCAACCGATTTGCTTCTTCGGCTCATCCGCAATCTAATAGACAGGTGGAAACCATTAACAAAACCATCAAGGGTATCCTAAAGAAGAGACTAGAGGAAAAGAATGGATCTTAGGTAGACGAGCTACCCGTCATTCTTTGGGCCTATCGAACAACTCAGAATACTTCAACTGGAGAACCCCTATTTTCTCTAGCATTCGGGATTGATGCAGTCATTCTAGCAGAAATCAGGATACCCTCTTATAGAACCGTATACTTCAATAACGCTGAGAATGTCTCTTTGATTACATCTAGTCTTGATCTTGTTGAAGAAAAAAGGGCCAAAACAAAATTGAAGGTTGCAATATACCAGCAACGCGGTTTAGATTTATATAATAAGATGGTACGCTCCAAATCATTCAAGAAATGAGATTTAGTCATACGAAGGGTAACTCAGAACACCTGGATACCTCAGAGGGCTCTTTCAGAGCAAATTGGGAAGGCCTATATCGCATAGACAAGCTGGTTGGATCGGGGGCGTACATGCTACTCCACATGGATGGAACAATCGTCAAGCATACCTAGAACACCGCAATGTTAAAAAAGTACTACTAACATGAGTACGTTGTCTTAAACCCTATCGTTCACTTTATCTATCTCATATTTTCTTTACTATGTGTGTAATGTGGTAAAGCCATGAAAGGTACTTAAGGTACTATACATGTGTAAGTGACCCCCTAAGTAGCAAAATAAGTTATAAATAAATCAGTCAGCTTCTTTAACTGATAAAGCCCTTTCAGATCTCTATAAGAATTATCCTTCCTAAATACATCCAGCCACAATACCTCTAAACCCGTAAGCAATCTCTAACCAGGTAAAAGATAACTGTCCGGGAGCAATCTGCATCTCAGTGAACATTTTTCTAAAAAATGGCTGAAGACCGCCACTACCTGATCATCGGGAACCACCCTCGAAACCACGGCATGAGTCTTTCCACCCATTGAATCGATCTCCGGACCAGATCTTCTACCACATTCGGGACAGTGGCCTCCTCCGTCCTTCAAAGCCGATGAGGAAGTACCCCAACATGAGGCGCAGTTTGAAGTATTGCGAGTTCCATGAGGACTTTGGCCACAACACCGCCGAATGTTTCACTTTAAGGGAGGAGATCGAATCTTTGATTCTCAGTGGGTACCTCAAAGAGTTTGTCGCTGACATGAGAGAGGCTCGCAAAACTGCAAAGCACGATAAGGGCAAGCGGATAGCTGAGGGCAGTCCTGAACGAGAGGTACCCCTAGGCACAAAAAAAGTGTGTATGTGCGGATAATAATGGGTGGACCTACTTTGGCTGGCCAATCTCAGAAGACTATCAAATGATATGGTATATCGTTGCCAGTAACCACCAACATGGGCAGAAAAGTCAACCTTAGTGAATGGGGTACACCAAGGATACCCCACCATCCCCCACCGATCCTCTTTACGGAGAAAGATGCGGAGGGTATCTTGTACCCTCATGATGATGCTTTCATAATCACTTTGAAGGTTGCCACGGGAAAGGTGGCAAGAACTCTTGTAGACACCGGTAGCTCCGTCAACATCATCTTCAAAAGCGCTTTAGATCAATTGTTAATTGAGTCGCCAAAGATTACCCCCTATGCTACGCCTCTCATTGGGTTCGCCGGCGATATGGTCATACCAAAGGGCATCATTACATTGCCGGTTACACTCGGTAAGGTACCCCACCGTATTGTTCATATGATTGACTTTCTAATTGTAGATCACCCGGGTGCGTATAATATTATATTGGGTAGGCCGTTTTTAGTAGCAACTAAGGCGGTGGTATCCATGCATTATCTCGCTATGAAAGTCCCGGTCTCCCAAGAAGTTATCACAATCAAGGGGGACTAGCAATCTGCCCGTGGGTGTTATTCCGTGGGATCCAAAGTCACCTACCACATAGCTTCTGATTTGGTAACGAAGGGGTACCCCAATGGCGGCCAACCCACACCTTCCCCCTCTAAGAGAACACTTGCTAGACAGCGTAAAGCTACCCTTAGGAAATCTACTTAGGTTATCCCCCCCCACGAAAGCAGTTGGAGTCTTTGCCAATGGTGGTGGAGGCAGTTACGGGTAATAGTTCGAGTGTACCCCAAGGGGAGCTAGCTGAGCTCCGGTGTGAAGTAGAGGCGCCATTGGATCTACGGGTATCGGAAGATGGAAAGTGGGGTACCCCAGCTGAAGACCCTATCTCAGTTCCGATTTATACCGCCGACCCAGCAAAGACCGTGAAGGTGGGTTCCAGCCTTTCGGAAGCACAGTGGGAGAAACTCATTACCTTCCTACAAGGGTACCCCGAATACGGAGCCCTCTAAGGGTGGCCCCGCGAGGACGAGTATTTAACACTTAGGGTATCTCACGGGTACCCCAACCTCCAAGACCGCCACCACCAGAGCAGCAAGAGCCACCACCGAGGCCTCGGTGGTAGGGTACCCCATAACTAGTTACTCTAGCGTTATGCGGGGGTACCCCACGAGGAACAAATTAAGCCCAAATGTGAATTTGGAGGCACCTTTAAATCCTCGAATATCCAAAGATGAAAAACGAGGTACCCCGATTGAAGACTCTGTTTCAATCCCGATTTGGACCACCGATCCAACAAAGAAAAGTCATACTACTAGTAAAAGTATTATTTTTTTTTATGATGTAAGAGGGTATCTAGAGATCACCTTACTCTAGGGTACCCGAGACACCTGCCATCCCAAATCTAATGGGCAAGTCAAAGCCGTTAATAAGATTATCAAAGGTATACTGAAGAAGAAATTAGAAGAGAGAAAGGGAGCACGGGTAGATAAGCTACCTGGGTTTCTATGGGTATACCGAACTACTTAGAACACCTCCACCAGGGAGACCCCATTTTCTCTTGCATTCGGGGTAGATGCAGTGATTCCAGCAGAAATTGGGATACCCTCTCACAGGGTCGAGTACTTTGATGAGGTCGAGAACACCTCCTTGGTAGCCTCGAACCTTGATTTGATAGCTGAGAAAAGGACTCAAGCAGAATTGAGGACTGCCATATATCAACATCGCATCACGGGTCCATATGAAAAGAAGGTACGCCCTCGGTCCTTCAAGAGAGGAGACCTAGTCCTGAGAAGGGTAACTCAAAACACGGGGGTATCCTGCGAAGGCGCTTTTGGAGCTAATTGGGAAGGACTTTACCGCGTCGACAAGCCCGTTGGGACAGGTGCATATAGGCTGCTCCACATGGATGGCACAATTGTGAGGCACCCCTGGAAAGCCGCGATGCTTCGGAAATACTACTAAAGGGCAGTATCTAAACCTTTAGTCTTTTGTTTTCCTTTATACTTTCTTCAGTATTCTTGGTAATAGGCCTAATGGGGTACCCCAAATGCCCTATGTTGGTTTGTTGTAACTTTTGAATTTCTTTAATTTTCAAATGAAAAGGGGCAGAAAACCTTGTGGTTTTCCATTCTCCTCAGAGTAACAAAGCTAAGTCACATATTGATCTACGTTTTTATCATTTATAAATACAATTTCTATCTACAACAAATATGAAGTGGGTTCTTTCTCCGGTTTCGCCATTTCGATCGTAGCATGCGGATTATATTCGTTTATCGCCATTGAGATACACTAGCATCCGGATATATGTAATTTTCGCCATTCGCCAATATGAGGGTTCTTTCTCCGGTTTCGTCATTTCGATCGTAGCATGCGGATTATATTCGTTTATCGCCATTGAGATACACTAGCATCCGGATATATGTAATTTTCGCCATTCGCCAATATGAGGGTTCTTTCTCTGGTTTCCCCATTTCGGTTGTAGCACGCAGATTATATTCGTTTATCGCCATTGAGATACACTAGCATCCGGATATATGTAATTTTCGCCATTCGCCAATATGAGGGTTCTTTCTCCAGTTGTCGCCATTTTGATCTTTAGTATGCGGGCTGTGTTCGTTTATCGCCATTGAAATACACCAACATCCGGATATATGTAATTTTCACCATTCGCCAATCTAAAAAATTGTGAAGCGAGGGAAGGGTCAAAGAATACCCGCGAGTGAAAAAACCGGTATACCCTAGCGTCATGAGGTTCGCTTAGGTATACTAACACTCATACCTTCGTCCTCTCACTCGGCAGAGTGGGGGTAAACTATCTGAAAAATTGTGAAGAGAGGGAAGGGTCAAAGAAGACCCGCGAGTGAAAAAACCGGCATACCCTAGCGTCATGAGGTTCGCTTAGGTATACTAACACTCATACCTTCGTTCTCTTACTTGAGCCAAGTAAGGGGTAAGCAATCTGCGCCGAAGTTTTAGTCACCAATTCGAGAGGAGATTCGCCATAATTACTGAGAAGGGCAAGCACCAGATTCGCCAATCTGAGTCAGGCACCGAGGGTACCCTATTTCAACAAAGAAGCGCCTAACAAACATTTAAAGGGGTACCCCAATCCAGAAAATGTGAGGGGTACCTCATTTCAGAAAATAACAAAAACAAAGAGACAAAGAGAATTTTCAAGACACCCAGCATAGTCAAGGGAAGAAGTTAAGCAAGTCAACCTCGAACCAGTCACATCGCCACGTGTCACTCACACAATGAGTTTCTTTTGCCTCTAATACTTCTCGCCAAAAAGAAACTGGGGGGCTATTGTTTGAGGGAAAAATAGGATGAACAGTGAAGTGCCACGTGTCAGTTAAAGGAGCGAATCCATAATGGATTGAGATACTCCACGTGAATTGGGATACCCTCCGTAAAATAAGGTACTCCGTATGGAAAGGGGTACCCTAAGTACAAAGGGGTACCCTAAATAGAAAGGGGTACCCCGATCCGTGAGGGGTACCCCCTGTATCTTGGGGTATCCTCCGAAACGGTGTAAGAGAATCCTCCAAAATATCCGCCATGCGCAACGTCTCCGCCTCCTAAAAGATTTCCTTTGATTTTGTCGGAAAACGGAATCGAAAATGATACGCCAAAGGGGGGACAGCCGCCTGCCACAGTGCAGAAAATTATACCAAGGACAGTGGTCCCCAACCGCCTACCCGACAACTGCTGCAGAGCTACCCCAGGACCATACACCAGCGCGCGCCACGTCTCCAAATGATGAGATACGCCGCGGGCATGCATATAACGGCCCAAAAATCATGAAAACAAGGGAGAGACGTGAGCCAAAGAGGATACGCCACGTGGCAGGAAGGTACACCATATATAAAGACACCAAGGGTTTACTCTCCACAGGTTTTGACACAAGCTTTTCTCCTTCCTCCAATTTTCGCCATTCACACTCCCACTCCAAAAACCAGGTTCTCCCCCTCCTAAAACCCTAATTTACAGAGAGCTTGCTAGCTCTCTTCGCCTAAAAAGCTCGAGTTTGCTAACTTGAGCGTCGGAGTGTGAACGCCAGGGTACCCCCCCGGCTTCACCTCTAACCCTCCTTTCACTGTTTTGCAGGTACGAAGCCCATTTCAAAGAATATCTTGTGCGTCGCTGACCGTCCTCCATAGCTATCTCTCACTCCCTCCTTCCTACCTCCCCAGACCTAGGATACCCCACGTCCCACACGGCAAACCAGTGAGGTACCCCATCTTCCCCAAAATAATAAATTCATTGTCTTAGATTGGTTTTGGATTTCCTCATCCCAAAATCAGTTGAAAACAGTCAGGTTTGACTATCTAATCATGAACAAGAAGGTAAACTTTTATACTGATGATCAGAATTCTCCTTCCGCTTATTATTTCTCAATGTTATAAAGTTTGTGATTCTCAGGAATGAACTTTTGGAGTCAATGTTTGTTGTGATGTGAATTTGTGACTTATTTTAACAATCATATTGATTTTATAGCTTCTTTTCATCCATATCAATATTGAAGCAATCAAAGTGAATAATTCAATGTTTAGAATAGGGATACTTGGTGCATGGGTTTGAATATTATGGTTAGTATAGGGCAGTTTTAACGTTCTAGTCATTGTGATGTGTACTTTGTCGCGCCATTTCTCATGTTTATAAAGCTGTCTTTTTTATTGAAGCAGCTGGAAGAAGGCGAGGACTTCTTTGATATGCTCAACCCCTGTATAAAATTCGAGACTACGGCTATCAGAGATTCAATCACGCGAAATTTGAAACGTGGAGAGATTTTTCAGCTGGAGAGAAAGGGCTACTTCAGATGCGATGTTCCTTTTACCAAATCTTCAAAGCCAGTTGTTCTCTTTGCAATCCCAGATGGGCTCCAGCAGGCTGTCTTGAAGTAAGAGCTCCAACAAGCTTTCTTAATACATAGAAACAACTTAGTTGACTCAAATTGTAAATTTATTACTGAAATTGATGTCATTTTATGCATTGCTGGATATATATTTGTTTTTCGAAAAGACATCAATTAATTTAATTACCAATAGCATGTTATTGGTTTGATTTTTAATGTTCTAGTTATCAGTAATTTTGTTATCAGCTTTGCGTTTCATGTTAGGTGGAGAAGAATTTTTCTTTTTCTTTTTTTTCCCCCGAAATATTTGGTAGCAGTTCCAATCTAATTAGTGAGTATGACAGGTTATGCGAATCATATCCAATCTCAGCAATTGTTGAATTAATTCTGAGAAATGTTTGTTTTCACAATTTTCTTTATTTAGTGTAAAGAGCTTCTAAAAGCAAATATGATTCATTAGAATAATTAATGGTCATCTTAGAATTTATATTATATCTCATGAACAAAAATGATGATACCATATTTATCCATAAATTTGTTTATTGAAATTTGGACATCTGAATTTCAAAATATGCCATTGAACCCTTGTTTGGTATTCAAAGCTACATGCTAGAGCTACGGTTGAAAATAAAATTATATTTATAAAATAAATTTTTAAAAATAATAAAGATATTATAAATTTTTTATCATATAAATAGTAGATCAAATCAATATAATTTTTAAATTATAATAATTAGTGTTTATTAAATATTTTAATATTATAATTTTTAAGTCATTGTCCAATCTTACTATCAAACCAAAGGTGAGACTCTTTTGGATATTTCATTGGATTATTCAATATTTGCTATATAGAAAAACATCAGCAACCTTGATGTAATTGTTCAACTGACCACACGACGCCGTAGTCTTATTAAACGGGCCAAATATTTGTGCTAACAACCAACAACATAAAATTTAAAGTTATCACTAAACTCAATTCATCAAATGAGCTTCAAGCTTTATAGATATGAAAATTGAACGGTCATAATAACCGTCCAGTCTCCCGCCGTTGTCCGTGCATAATTGATAATACCAGCCACCATTTCCATGGCCACGCTATTCTCTGGCTTGGCGCCAATCACTACACCTCTCAAACACCGGGTACTTACGCAAAATCCTAATTAATTGTCCTAATCTCTCAGACTCAAAGCTCAGTGATGCCGTTTATTTATTTATTTTTGTGTGAATAAATTTTGTTTTCTGATGCAGTGTTCAGTGCTCCAAAAGAGATGGCATATTGGGGTTTTTAGAATGACGATGCTCAATCCGTTTTCTTCGACCATTTCAATTGAGTGGAAACGGAGGTATGCCCCCTGCTTTTTTCTTCTCCTAGAGCTGAATTTGATATTGCTTTAAGGGTATGTTTGTAATTACATATATTTTGCTTCTGCTACTTAACTTTGAAAGTACAATGTTTAAAATGTTTGGTGGTTTATAGTAAGCAATAGCCACTTTTACTTGGCAACTACTGTTCTATTTCACAGCAGTTGTAGATTAAGAGCCACGGCTTATCAATCCGAACATATCCTGAATTATTGAAACAAGATAGAAAATGTGTTGTTGATTAATGATTAGCTTAAATTGGAGGGTTTAGATCAAGACTCACTGTGGTTTAGCATAATTACGTGGGACTTATGGACTCGTTAAGTGGGGAATCAGGAGTGAAAAGTTGATCTGAATTGGATTTGATATAACTCAAACTGGCTGGAATTCTTGTGTCTTTCCGACTGGTTCTGGATAATTTAGCTTGTTTTAAGGATATTCCATTTTTTTTTAGATAGATATATGAAGTTCTTATCTAGCTAGCAACCGTTTGTTTTGTTATTTTCTTGCTCTTGAATGTCGGCTGGTAGCCAAGTGCTAATCATTTAAAAAGGTATGTGTTGTGGATTAATTTTTTTTTTCTAATCCTTGTATTAGTGAATGGTTAAAGTTAGTTATTTATTAATCACTATTCTTCTATGTGCTGGATTGGGCTGTTGATGGTAAATTGGGGTGTTTGGATTTAATAAAACAGGAGAAATTTAATATGTGCAGTCGGTCGGGATCCTGAGGAAGCATTCAAAAAGACTGTAGAAGTGGATAGACTGATTGATATGCTCAGGGATGCGAATCCAAAAAAAGTAAGTGATGGTGATTTGCTGTTTGTTTCCCCTTTTTTTTATAATCAACATCAAATCCCTTTTTTCATTTTCACATAAAGTTTGAACTCGATTACTGGCAGTTCTCCTATATGATAGGATTGGCAATTATTCTTAGTTTTATCTTTTATGCGTAAGCAGTGTCAGAGCTATTGTAGGAGCAACTAAACTGCCTTACTGTTAAGGAATCAATCATCGACTGTCATGAAGTCATTTATTCTAGTTGCTTAGTTCGGGTAGTCGTCATGCAAGAGTAAATACATGATTTATCAACTTCATTTGGAGATGTAAAAAATGTTACCCTTAAAAGTGATTACGACTATACTATCATATATATGATTTCATAGAAATTTATTGCAATGAGGCAGAATATTCCATGAAGCTGATGTAGAAACTTGAGTTGTCCTAGACAACTCTACGAAACGGTTAGTTATCTGTCAAATGTGAAAACCTTATCTCCAGTGATTCCAAATTAAATCTGCAGCTTATACTTCTGGTAATGGGTATTTTTTTGTACTTTTCTCGGGCTAAATGTGGATGCTTTCACTTGAAAGAAAATATCAGCTATTGCTGAGCTTTGTGAATATATTTACATGAACTGGTTTTTCATGTTTTTTTGCTATTTTTGTGAACAGCTTCAGCAGCTTGTCGTTGAAAACATCCTTGCTTTCAATGAAGGCTTTTGGATACGACTTGCAGCGAGAACTGATACCTGCAAATCAGAGGATGATAAAGCATGGTTTTTTGACTTGGTTAATTCTAATTTTTTATTGTGTTCCTGTAGTTGACTTCTTGCAGTTTCCTCTTTATAATAATGGTTTTGGCATTATTTCTGTCCTATTGCAGAAAGATTATGAGGAATTGGCAACATCTGTTATGAACATAGTGGATCGCGTTGTCCATAAGACCCATGTACCTTGCTCTCTCTTGCATTATCAGTTTAACAATTTATAATTTTATGCCTTCATCCATGTAAAATACCTCCTACTTCTCTAATATGAACTCTTTTTTCTTGTTCTTGATGGTATCTTTTCCCCATGCAGGAAAAGATAGAATCAGCTACTGATGTTCTCAAGGCCATTCTTAAACCTGTGGTTCATGAGGAAGAAGAGATTTCCTGGCCTCCAAGAGATCCTGAGGCTCTCAAACTGATGGAAAAGGTAGGTATTCTTTACACTTCGGTATAAATTGATTGATTTTCTTATGTTGAAGATCTTCAAAGGATACAGAAGATTTCCAACTTATATTTCCCTTTTCTAGAAATGTTAGAATATCTCATTATTTGTTAGAGAGGATTTCCAGCTTACATTATTTTGCTTACCAGTAGTCTAGCATAAAAAGTAAAAAGTAAAAAGCCAAAAAGTGTCTAGAGATGATTAGTTTTTGCATTTTTCAACTTTATCACAATGGTGAAGAAATATTGTTTGTTTAGATGATTTTTTTGACAGAAATAGGTAAGAGTATGAGTGTTAGTATGCGCACATTGTGTTGATGTATTCTCTTTGTAAATGCAGTTTGAAATACTACTGTAATTTTCATTGACTTGAATTAAATTTATGCGACTCATTTTACAAAACTTAAGGAAATTGTCCAAAGAGAGCAAGAAGGGCAGCTAGATGAAGGATTCCTCGCAGAAGTTAATGCTCAATTACGACAAGTGAGTTTGATCTATCTTTTCTATTGAACTCCTGTGAATATTATAGTCGTGGCTATATTTGCTAGGGCCAGCTATGCAAACCTTATCTTCAAAGTGTCCTCATATAGAGAATTTTCTACAACAAAAGATGTTTGTTATTTCATGCTGTTTTGCCTTATATTTGAACTATTGAACTTGCATTTAACTTTTTTCTGTTCTAAACCTACTTGCAAGATTTTGCTGCGATACATGTAAAGCTGTGGGCCCAAAACTTTCATTGTAACAGTATTTGGATGCTGCGTTTTTTTGAATCTTTAAGATAATTATTGACTGACTGAATTTATTAATCTTTTGCAGTCAAAAGAAGATGGGGATAAGCCAGGGCTTGAGGCTATGTTGCAAAAGGTTTTACAACTCTATGCTTCAATTAAGCTGTCCAAGAAAAGTTATGCAAAGAAAGGTATAATAGCTACCCTTTTAGGTTCCATATGTTTCCATTCACAGAAATTTCTGTTGGCATGATATCTTATAGATGGGTTCTTTATTTTCGTCTATATATCTAAAGTATGATATTTGAAGTAATGCAATGTTGGTTCTTTTCGTCGGCATCATATCTTATTCATATTCCATTAGTTTTAAGTGGAAAATATTCTCATGCACGTATGTGCACATCTATGCACCAAAAGAATGTTATGCTACATTTTTCCCTATTTCAACTTTTCTTTATCACCACATCAAAAAAAAAAAAAAAATTCTTTATCACTGCATTTCTTGTGGCTTTTCTTCAGCTCATAATTTGAACTCCTTCAATTTTATAATTCAGAAAAATAATTTCTGTCCCCTTTTTTTCCCTAATGCAGGGAATGAAGTTTTGAAGGCTGAGCAATTTCTCGAGACCATAATTAAAGGTGTATACCTTCTCCCCTGATTTTATGCTTTCAGAAAAACGGCAAGTATATCATATTTATGAATGATCCATGTACTACTACTAGGCAAAGAGGAAGTTGTATGATTACTCAATATTTTTTAGTAACTAGTTTCTCTAGCTCTATTATATCGCTTTCAACCTATGACTGAGATCAAGCTCTGAGTCTTTAGACTCCGCAAAATTTATGGTACTTCCATGGATAGTCTAAATACTCCTTGCAAGCCTGAATGAGAGGGATTTGGCTCTGTGCATGGATATTCTAGAGCTTGGTGTCTGGGTGTAGAATGGCTAAAAGATGTTTGCCAATTCTGGCTGTGAGAACACACAGTGCTCGTTAAATATGTCCAGAGAGTTATGTATAAGGTCTGTTCCAGTGTGGCTACTGGTACTCAGTTTGGTTTTTAACTCCAAGTTTTCATTATCTATACTGTTGCTGTCTTAACATATTAGATAGACAGAAGGTTGTGCCTCGGGCTTTCTAGGCCATTTGTGGTGTGACTGCCTGGAGTGCAAAGCTCCAGGCATCTTTTTTCATTGTAGATGATTTATACCTTTAAGTTTAGATAAAAGGAAGAATATGTTTATGGAGACATAGTTAATGCTTATACTGCATGTTTGGTTCCCAGAATTAGATCATATTACTATTTGATTCTTTCTTTTCATTTACTTTTCTCTCTTTCTGTTATGATTCTGCAACCTTATCATTTTGAAGTCATTGGGCATGACTCTTATTAAAATTTAAGTTGAGTGCTGAGGTTTGAATAGTAAGTCCATCATACATACATACAAAGGCTACCAGTATTTGTTTGGAGCACATGAGATCCAAGCACTAACATGATAAATTGATTTTGTTTTTGCATTTTGGTGAATTTTCAAGGTAATCCAAAAGCTGTTATGGAATTATAAATTAGAATCAACAGCTCATTTTCTTCTTTTTTGTTGGCACTTCTCCAGGAAGATCATTCTTAGTTTGGACCTCTCATGTTTCGAAGTTACTATTGTTATTTTGTCTCACTTATAGATATGTTTATTTGCTGCAGCTCCTGAGGAAGAATGGAACAAACTTTTGATTGATGGATTGACAGTTGGAAAAGGCGAAATTTTGCCAGAGGAATTGTATGCTGTCATTAAGAAACGAATTGAGCGGATTCTTATCCGAACAGTAACAGACACCCCTTGGCTTTGCATCTTTAATGTTTAAGAGTTTAAGCATTTTGTAATTGCCTGATGTTTCTCTTTTTGTTCTCCCCCAGGAGGGAGGCTCCTACCAGCAGCGCATCCTTACCGAATATGTCAAAGGCATCCAATCAAGAACAGAGCAGCTTGTACGGTTACTTAAGGGAAATCCTCAATAATCTGTACAGAAACGAAGATGCCATTCCACATGACAAGTTACTCTTAATTTGCTATAGCAGAAAGAAGCTTTTCCTTTGATTGAGAGCGGCTAAATGTAGAACTATGTGCTACCCTGTTTTGTTCTTCAGCTTTTGTAGCAAAATGTTGCTTGATATGTATATGCTCCCATGTCAACTGAAGTATCAGAAAAACTAGTCACTTCAAACACTGAGGGATTCTTTGCAGCGGCATTTACCGGGATGTTTGTACATTTTTGATGAACTTGTATGTAATCATTCCTTTTATCTTGGGTAATAAATTGGATTATTGCTCAGTATTTGATACCTAAGTTATACATCAAATTGACGTACGAACTAATGTGACACAATATGATTAGATAACTGAAAAAAAAATTATTATACTCCTGTTGTATTGACCTTTTATTTTGCACTCTTCCAATAATTAAAATGCCACGATAATTTTAACAATTAATTTGTCTTTGTTTTGAAGAAGAAATCCGTTTTTACTGTTGGAGTTATTTTATTTTTACAAGAAACTGCATTTATCAGTTTTTTTTTATTTTTTATTTGAATATAATTTACCAGTTCAATTAAAACACCCATTTTAATCACAGGCTTCAGCATTTTCCTCGAAAACGAAATTCTCAAATGTCCAGATAAATTAAACAGGTGCGTAACGCATTGTTCGTGACAAATACGACTGACACAACGCAACAGATGTAATCTAGACCGTTAATTGACTTCCGCTATTCCATTCCTGCCACCTTACTTACGATCAACGTCTACTATTAACTTACACCCAATGACACATCACCCACTATATTATAACCATCAAATCTCCATCTAATGGTCATTATTACACATCACCTGATGGCTGAATGTAAAAAGCTAATAACAAATATTTTTGTAATTTCCGGTATTAGCTAATTCAATATTTTTTTTTTTTCGCAAACGCACTCGATTTCCGTTTCGTTTCCATTTTTTGTTTTTTCAAAAATAAATATTTTAAGATTCTCCGGTCCGACGGTGCCCCTAATAAATAACAAAAATGCCCTTCATGTCCCCGCTCTATAAGATTTATCACACATAGGGACTACGCACACTCTCCATCAGACTCAGATCTAAAGAGAGAAATTGAAAAATCAGAACATATAAAACAAACAAACCCTTAAGCTATCTCTCCCGATCTAAAAAAATTTCTCTCTTATAAATTCGCAAAACTCGCATCGCTGATCTTGGCTTTGCTGATGCACTAACCAAATCACATGCCGTTTATCATTTCACGCACTGGTCATCAGATCTGAGGTAAATTTATGTTTAATTCCTTAATTTTGTAAATTCTGTTTAATTGAATGCTTTTACTCTTGCTAGATCTACCTGTGATTCAATTCCTCTGTGTTTATTGCTCTTCGTTTGATGCCTTATCTTTGCTTACGAATACGACATCGTATTAATTTCTATTGTCATTTTTTACTTGAAGATCTGTTCTTCATTTTGCGATTAAACGGGTTGGTTAGTGAGAGTAGATAGTATATTTGTTTAAGGAACCAAACGAGGTGCACGATTTATGATTTGGTTTAGTTAACTATGAACATTGTTGTGGAATTTGATTGAATTGTTTGTTTTGTTTTTGTTTTGGTTAGATTAGATTTTGGCGTTTGTTGATTTTGATTGGAGAAGATGTTGACCAAATTTGAGACGAAGAGTAATAGAGTGAAGGGACTTAGTTTCCATAGTAAGAGACCATGGATCCTTGCAAGTCTTCACAGTGGTGTGATCCAGCTATGGGACTATCGTATGGGGACACTCATCGACAGGTTTGATGAGCACGATGGCCCTGTTCGTGGCGTCCATTTCCACAAGTCTCAGCCCTTGTTCGTCTCTGGAGGTAAATGAGATTTTCTGTTTACAATGTTGTCTGATTGATCTGTGGGTTGAATTTTTGGTTGCAGAAGATCAGTACTGTTTCTTTTAGCGGCATATTGTTGAATTTTGCAAGATCGAATAAGGATATTAAAGAAAATGCAAATGCTTTGTGGACCTTTTGACTTTGGTGTCTGCAAGTTTGGATATGTTTAGAATTCAGCATCTGGTTTCATCTACAGATCTTATTCAGAAATTGGATTGTCTTGGATAAAATAACAGTGTATCATTGGTCTGTCTTTCTAGATCTAACTTGAGTGTCTAATTTAAAACTAGTTTAATATGCATCTTGGTTTTCTTGTATTGTCAAACAGTGGAAAAGATAAATCTGGCCTGTTCTGGAGACGACCAAGTTGATTGACTTCTTTTACTATCGATTGAATTATGGATATGAGTACATTTTTCGGTTCAATCATGCTTGTCAAATGATTTTAGATGGATAAAGCAAAGGTGTAATTGAAGCCTTCGTGCTCTATGCTATTCTGGATGTGACACTAATGCATGCAAAGGATTGTTTGTGCAGTACTGATTCTGTCATTCATCTCTTTAATAAAAAGAAAATGCTGCATGTAATAACTTACTATCTTCTGTAGGTGATGATTACAAGATCAAAGTTTGGAATTACAAGATGCATAGGTGTTTGTTTACTCTTCTCGGGCACCTTGATTACATCCGTACTGTGCAGTTTCATCATGAGTACCCTTGGATTGTGAGTGCCAGTGATGATCAGACCATCCGCATATGGAACTGGCAGTCACGTACTTGTATTTCTGTGTTGACGGGACACAATCATTATGTCATGTGTGCCTCATTCCATCCTAAAGAAGACCTTGTTGTTTCAGCCTCTCTAGATCAGACTGTTCGTGTCTGGGATATAGGTGCCCTGAGAAAGAAAACAGTGTCTCCTGCAGATGACATTCTGCGGTTGAGTCAAATGAACACTGATCTGTTTGGCGGCGTTGATGCTGTTGTTAAATATGTCTTGGAAGGTCATGACCGGGGAGTCAACTGGGCAGCATTCCATCCCACCCTCCCTCTCATTGTCTCAGGAGCAGATGATCGTCAAGTTAAATTATGGCGCATGAACGGTAATTATGGAAGCCTGTGCTTTTACTTAATCTGCCTTTGATTGTCAAACAACAGTTATTAGGGTATCTTTGACTATCTGCTGCATTGGCAATTTTTTATTGTAAAATGATAAAGGAACAACAATATAACAAAAGCATGCCAAAAACATTTGTCTTTTTGTGAATTTTGAAATTTTTTTTAATTGTTTTATATTTTTCAACTGATAATTAGTTTTATTTGTTTCATAATTGTGTTTATATTGTCATTTATTCTTTTTTTAAGAGTGTGAGATATGACATGCAACTTTTATCCTGTCAGTGCTTTTAATTCATCCTTTGCTTGTCCAAGCTCAGCTTTTGTGATTGCGAATTGCACGTTAGAATAACTGTGTTAGTTAAAGCAAGCTACTTGAATATTGTTTTGATTACAAAAATTGTCAAATTCCATGGCAATTTCCACATCATCTTTTATTCTGTTACCACCGATAAACCCAGTTATTAAAGTGAATCTCTTTTCCCCCCCTTTCCCACACTGTTTTCCAGAAACTAAGGCTTGGGAAGTGGACACTTTGAGGGGGCACATGAATAACGTGTCCTGCGTTATGTTCCATGCCAAACAGGACATAATTGTATCTAATTCCGAGGATAAAAGCATCCGTGTGTGGGATGTAACGAAGCGAACTGGAGTTCAAACTTTCCGCCGCGAGCACGATAGATTCTGGATTCTAGCATCTCACCCTGAAATGAATCTTTTGGCAGCAGGCCATGATAGTGGCATGATTGTCTTTAAGCTGGAGAGGGAACGACCTGCATTTGCAGTGAGTGGTGATTCTCTGTTTTATGCTAAGGATCGCTTTCTGCGATATTATGAGTTTTCAACTCAAAAAGACACCCAAGTTATTCCAATTCGGCGGCCTGGTTCTACAAGCTTGAATCAAAGTCCAAGGACTCTTTCTTACAGTCCCACAGAAAATGCTGTTCTTATCTGCTCAGATGCGGATGGGGGGTCTTATGAGTTGTATGTCATACCTAAAGACAGCATTGGTAGGGGTGATAGTGTGCAAGATGCAAAGAAAGGTCTTGGAGGTTCGGCAATTTTTATTGCCCGAAATAGATTTGCTGTACTTGACAAAAGCAGCAACCAAGTATTGGTCAAGAATCTAAAGAATGAGGTTGTTAAAAAGAGCATCCTTCCAATCTCTGCAGATGCAATTTTCTATGCTGGAACTGGTAACTTGCTGTGTCGGGCTGAGGATAGGGTGGTTATATTTGATCTACAGCAGAGGCTTGTTCTTGGTGATCTCCAAACTCCTTTTGTCAAGTATGTTGTATGGTCTAATGACATGGAGAGTATTGCCTTGCTCAGCAAACATGCCATTATCATTGCTAGTAAAAAGCTTGTGCACCAGTGTACTCTTCATGAGACAATCCGAGTAAAGAGTGGAGCCTGGGATGACAATGGTGTTTTCATTTACACAACTTTAAATCATATCAAATACTGCCTCCCAAATGGGGACAGTGGGATTATTAGAACCCTTGATGTCCCAATCTACATAACAAAGGTTTCTGGAAACACCATCTTTTGCTTGGATCGGGATGGGAAGAACAGGGCTATAGTTATTGATGCAACAGAGTATATTTTCAAGCTGTCTCTATTGAGGAAGAGATATGACCATGTCATGAGCATGATAAGGAACTCACAGCTTTGTGGTCAGGCAATGATTGCTTATCTGCAGCAAAAGGGCTTCCCTGAAGTTGCTCTCCATTTTGTGAAAGATGAAAGAACTCGATTTAATTTGGCTTTAGAGAGCGGGAACATTCAAATTGCAGTTGCATCAGCTAAGGAGATTGATGAGAAAGACCACTGGTATAGATTAGGGGTGGAGGCTCTTCGCCAGGGTAATGCAGGCATTGTGGAGTATGCTTATCAGAGGACCAAAAATTTTGAGAGGTTATCTTTTCTTTATCTCATAACCGGGAACATGGACAAGCTGTCCAAGATGCTTAAAATAGCTGAAGTTAAGAATGATGTGATGGGTCAGTTTCATAATGCTTTGTATCTGGGTGATGTCAAGGAACGTGTGAAAATCCTGGAGAGTGCAGGTCATTTGCCTCTGGCTTATATTACTGCTTCTGTTCATGGGCTGCAAGATGTTGCTGAACGACTAGCAGCTGAGTTGGGAGATAATGTTCCATCTGTGCCAGAGGGAAAAGCACCTTCCCTTTTGATGCCCCCATCCCCTGTTGTGTGTAGTGGTGATTGGCCTCTTCTAAGAGTCATGAAGGGTATCTTTGAAGGTGGGCTGGATAGTATTGGAAGGGGTGCTGTGGATGAAGAGGAAGAGGCTGTTGAGGGTGATTGGGGTGAGGAACTGGATATGGTTGATGTGGATGGTTTACAAAACGGGGATGTCGCTGCAATCTTGGAAGATGGGGAAGTGGCAGAAGAAGGTGAAGAAGAAGAGGGAGGATGGGACCTTGAAGATTTGGAGCTTCCCCCTGAGGCAGAAACACCTAAGGCTCCTGTGAATGCTCGATCTGCAGTTTTTGTGGCACCAACTCCTGGCATGCCCGTTAGCCAGATTTGGATCCAGAGATCTTCCCTTGCTGCTGAGCATGCAGCAGCTGGCAATTTTGATACTGCAATGCGGTTGCTGAACAGGCAACTTGGAATAAGGAATTTTGCTCCTTTGAAATCCATGTTTCTTGATCTTCATTCGGGGAGCCACACTTATCTGCGTGCATTTTCATCAGCTCCGGTGATAACACTAGCTGTTGAAAGGGGATGGAATGAGTCTGCCAGCCCCAATGTGAGGGGACCACCAGCACTTGTCTTCAATTTCTCACAGTTGGAAGAGAAGCTCAAGGCTAGTTACAAGGCCACAACAACTGGGAAATTTACAGAGGCCCTCCGTCTCTTTCTTAGCATTCTTCATACGATTCCTTTGATTGTGGTTGACTCAAGGAGGGAAGTTGACGAAGTTAAGGAGTTGATCACTATTGTCAAGGAATATGTCCTTGGTCTGCAGTTGGAGCTTAAAAGAAGGGAACTCAAAGATGATCCAGTACGCCAGCAGGAGCTTGCTGCCTACTTCACCCACTGCAACCTTCAAATGCCACACTTACGGTTAGCCTTGCTAAATGCAATGTCAGTATGCTTCAAGAATAAGAACCTTGCTATAGCGGGTAACTTTGCCAGGCGGTTATTGGAGACAAACCCAACAATTGAGAGCCAATCAAAAACGGCCAGGCAAGTGCTTCAGGCTGCAGAGAGGAATCCAACAGATGCCACACAGCTGAATTATGATTTTAGAAACCCATTTGTCATTTGTGGAGCAACACATGTGCCAATCTACCGAGGACAGAAGGATGTCTCATGCCCCTACTGCACTACCCGGTTTGTGCCTAGCCAAGAAGGGCAGCTCTGCTCAGTGTGTGATCTTGCGGTTGTTGGGGTAGATGCTTCAGGATTGCTCTGTTCTCCTACCCAGATTCGATGATCAAACTACTGAATCAGAAAGAATTGTTCAACCATTTTTCTGCTCATCCTTTTGGCAGCATAAACGATCAAGTTGATTGATTCTCATATCTGCAGCTAAAAGGTAAGATACCAAAAGAAGAGTTAAAAGTTCCGAATTTATTGTTTGTGCTGGCTACTTTTTTGGCTTTTGCCTTTTTTTTTTTTTTTGCCCTCTATTTAGTTGGCTATGATTTCCAATGTAATAACAATTTGAGAATTTTGACTTGGGTTATTCTTGTTAGTTGTTCATAAACAAGAATAGCTAAAGGGCTTTTGTTAAAATTAGATGATTGTCATAGGCAGGAAGACTTATATGTCAATGTATGCAGACCCCATTTGGCAAATTTGCTTTTTGCTATTATACTTGGTTTTTTTCTTGGTTGACTAGTTGAAAGTATTTCTACCAGTTATCAGTAATTAATATTTTTTATGTCCATTCAGCAATGTTGCGGCTATGATTCTCTGGAGGCTGTCAGAAAATATGCGTGTTGTTTGTTGTTTTTATTGTTTGGGATATAATTTGTTTGTCACTTTTGAGGGTTATGAACTATATCATACGTAGGACCTGCAGAGTATGATGGCTTGTAAGATATGAAGATAATTGTAAGAGACCATTCATATTAGTATAATAAATTTACAATCTTTCTTTTGTGAACCGAATTCAGTGTTATTATCCTGCAGATTTGGCTCTGTAGAAGAATGAAAGTAGATGCAAAACTATAGGAAATTAAGTTGTTAATAGGGTAAGTAGGGAAGGGTTAGATGTTGCAGCTGTGGATGGGGCCGTGTTAAAAATGCAGCCTATAACTCTAGCCTTGACAAGAAGTTTGTTGAATCAAGTCATAGATAGTTAATGAAATTATGGTGGGGAAGAGCATAGATCATATACTTTCTTATTTTTCACTTTTAAGCTCAGTTTGGACGTGCAATTTTTTTCTGCTAGGTCTGGCAGTTATGAGAATTTCAGAACAGAAATAAAAGGCGTGTGTATATACACTTCCTTAATTTACTACATACGATATGTGACGGTGGTCTACTCCATTTGATATGGTAAAGGCTTGCAAATGAGAGCCAATATTATGACGGTGGTCTACTCCATTTGATATGGTAAAGGCTTGCAAATGAGAGCCAATATTATCCGGATGTTGCCAGCAAATGTTTCAACCTTTCAGATGTGAAAACGTCTTTAGTGGTGCTATGGGTACTACTTTATTTATCTTATGAAAAAGCCATTTAAATGTTCACAATGTAGTTCTTTGAAGGGCGAACTTGTTTTTCCATTAAACCCCTCCATAAGTGTACTGTTACAAGCTCGAGCATGGTAACTAAGCTCTTAAACGTACTAAAGGTCCGCACTCTCTAAATGAAACGCTCAAAACAAGTAACATATCAAATGTAGTATTATGGCAACAATAATGTTGAAAGTCAAACCGCTCATCATTTTCATTTTAGCATCTTTAAAGTGGGTTATGGATGATTAAGATTTATTTTGGTTTGTAGATTTGTCGTCCAAAAAAATTATTTCTGAGATCCAAAAGGGGTTTATTGTAAATTGCATGTGATTTTAATTTTTTTTAATGGTGTTTTTTGGGAAATAGGGGCATGATGAGGATCATAGAGCACCACTTAATTCGTTCTTTTGCGGGAAATTTCAAGTAAATATCATTCTACGCTTTTCCCAGTAGCGTGATTTTAATATAATGTGGGGTTCATTTGTTGAATTCTTTTAATTTATAAGATTGCTTCCTATAACTCTATTGAGTGGATGAATAATTCTGTCTTCTTTTTCTTTTTTTAAACAGAGGCACAAAATTAAAATATTATTTGAGAAGTGGTTTTAGAGGTTTAAATTTAAAGTGCATAAATCTCATAATTTATGTTTTTTTAAGATTTTTTTGAGCTTTAAAATTTTGAATTGAAACATTTCTATTAGAAAAGTGCAAATTTATGAGGTGTTATTTTTTACTTATTAAAATTGTAGCAAAACATTTTAAACAATTTAGTATTGCATGACGTCTCAAACTATAGATATACAGGAGCATAAGTGTATAATAAGTTCATGATTTTATTGAGTTTGCGTTGCAACAACTGTCGTCTATAAAGAGTCTGATAGTTGTATTTCATGAATACTGTTTCTCACAGTCTATACACCGCATGGTAATTAGATTTTGTTAACCCAACGTGAGGGAAGTGGTTCGAATCTCCGCAGCCGCATTACCAAAATTTAATTTAAATATCCTTTCTTGGAGTCCTAGAGTGAGTTTAAGTGAAAGCAGTCTTTCTCTCAGGATAGGAGTTGATGTCTCTCGAATATTTAAGAGGATTAAAAATAACGTGAGGGAAGTGGTTCGAATCTCCGCAGCCGCATTACCAAAATTTAATTTAAATATCCTTTCTTGGAGTCCTAGAGTGAGTTTAAGTGAAAGCAGTCTTTCTCTCAGGATAGGAGTTGATGTCTCTCGAATATTTAAGAGGATTAAAAATCTGAGTGGTATCATATCAGCATTGATGTCAACAAGTCTCAGTATATATATATATATGATTGCACATATCAGTTATACTCTCATGTAATATGAGTTGTAATTTGAATAATAGTCTCATGTCATAAAAAAAAAATTGTTAATTTTTTATGATTTATTGATTATTTAAATCTAGCGATACCCTAGTTATGAGCTATATATGTACTTGAAGTACCATTTTAGATAGAGGCAGGGTTGGGAATTCAAAACAATCAATAGTCATTTAAGGAAAATAAAAACTATACCGTGGTTTCGGTTTGGTTTAGTTTCGGATCTTCTTATCAGTTCGGTAACAGTTTGCAAACGGTCCCAATTATCCAATTTAGTATACTTCAGAAACTGTAGGCTTGCGTATGTGGTCAAGTAATCACTTGATAATAAATTTAAGGGTAATGATATCTCCACCCCATATTTTTTGTAAATCCATCCCGTTTTAAAAATATAATTATTAAAGCGTCACATTGCTTTTAAAATTTTTAAATTAAGAAGAATTTTGGAGAATTAATTAATTAAATTTATCTTAATTCACTTTTTTGTGACTTTATTTTTTTTAGTATATTGGATTACAAAGACTGCTTTGACATAAGTTTAAATTGATTATTTTACTCTTATAAAGTAAAATTATCAAGATTTTATGTTAACTTTAATATTTTTCTAATTTGTACCAAACTTATTATTTATAATACTACTTTATTAGTATGAATATTATTTTTTAATTAAATTAACATAGTGTCTTTATGGTACAATTCTCATATAAATTATTAGACTGTCAAATTTATGTTATTTACGCGTAAGGACAGTAAAATAATAATAAGATTTCATTTAGAAATACTAGATTATAAGTCACAAAATTAAATACCGAAATTATTAGATACTTCATTTTAATTAAATACCAAAATTAATACTCATTTTTTAGGGTAATTTTATCTTTTTATATCATAATAATAAAATACTAAAATAAATTTTGTATTAAAATTTATGATCAAATATGATAAAAGAACCTAAGAAAAAAAATTATAAAAGGATTTAATTGATTAATTGTATAAAATTTTTATTAATTTGTATTTTTTAAGAATATTGTGAACTCATTGTAATTGTTTTTTTAAACTGGGGTGGATTTACAAAAACAGTGGGGTGGAAATATTCCTATCCTAAATTTAATTACTCATGTATGATATATGAGATACAAATATAATCTTCAACCTAAAACACAATATCACTGAGCTGAAAAAAATATAAAAATAAAATAGAACTCTAATGCTCAATTTAATCACCATACAGATTAAAATAGAAATCCAGTTGTGCGGTAATGTGTGATGTGTGTGTGTTATCTTAAAATTATTTTTAAAAAAAGCTATTAATTCAGTTCAGTATCAGTTTTATAATTTTTTATACGAAAACCAAATTGAATTGAATTTTTTAAAAGTATGAATAAATTCTGCTCACTCCTAATTTTAGAATCGATTTCTAAACACAAAATTTACTATTATTCGTCTCAGTTATGAAAGTATAATTTAAGAGGATTGTAAAATTAATTGAATTATATATAACATTCAAAAAAAAATATCGTCAATGCAATCGAATCCGTCAAAAAATTTCTACGCAGTAAATGATCTAAATCGGGTAGAAATTTGAAATTGTGGGGTATTGATCCCAAGGAATAAGGATACACTTCGGTTCGCGAGTCATGACTAGTCTCACCACGTAACATTTGGTTTGAAAAAACTAAATAAAAATTTAATTCAAATATCAAAATAGAACAGCTTTCCACATGGCTCAAAACGACTGGTCATTTTACGTGGACCAGTAAGGATTCTCCTCACGTGATCCGCGACGTGTGTGCCCGCTGATTTATATTGAACTCGCGTGAGGTAACTAAATCACAACTTCTTACACACGTTATCCTCTTTACCTGTTTTTTGTTTCTTTAAAAAAAAAAAATTCCAATTCATTTTACAAAAATAGCGAAGAGAAATTAAAAATCCAAGGGAAAAATGGCACAGAAAAATCAAATCTTGCAGTTGCAGCAACAAGGGAGTGATGAATTCTTGTGTTTATCATCAGGGGAATCAGAAGAAATTGATCTCTCCTACTGGGAATTCATCAACCCATCTGATGCTGATGATCATGAGATCGATGAACTGTCATTGGACAGCATCAATGATGATGGGTTGTTTGTTTCTTGGCATTCTTCAGTTGCTAATTCAATCGTAGCCCTAGAAGCATCCCTTTTTGATGAAGGAAAATGTGTTCTTGATGATGTTGGTGTTCGGATTGGTGGTGGGTTTATTGAGGAGCAAGTATCCCATGTGGGAGATCAGTATCATGATGATGGTGTGGACGAGGGTGAGTGTCGTGATTATTATGAGCATGGTTATGATGATAGTGATGGTTATGATGATGATGGTGCGTATGATTTGGATGATGAACTTGTGCCAAGGGCAGTGAGTGGAAAGCTTGGGAGGCAGAGGATGAGGAAGTTGGGAAAAAGGGCTTCTGCAAAGGTGAATTCTTCGAAGAGGGCTCCTTTCTCATATGTGAAGCCTGGTGCTGTTCATGGCAAGCATGGACTGGGAATGAAGTACAGTTGCTAAAGCAACAAGGTAAATTTGGGAGATTTGTGAAGAAATTTGGTTAAAAAAATTGACCCTTGTGTGGGTTTTGCTTAGAAATTTGGCATGTAATTAATGTAGTTGGGACCGGGGTATCCTGGTGAATTGTTAGGTTATGTTAATTGGATTTGTTTCATGCGGTTCACTTACTATGACTTTTAACTCATTGTCTCTTATATCAGTGCTTATTTGTGATGTCTCTGGTTTCTTTTCTCTTAGTTGAGTTCTTCAATTGGTCTTGGTTGAATTGATTTGTTTGTATAATATTTTGGGAATGGATGGCTGGCACATTTTATGCTAAATTTGCAAATTGGTGATTCAAATGATCAATTTTTTTCATTTTAGTTGTTAATGGGTAACCTTGTTCTTCTTGTTTGATCTTTTGACATAGTATAGTTCATATATGTATACACAAATGAGTAAAGATGCTGTACATCAGTTCTTGGTGGTGATTGATTCTTTGACATAGTATAGTTCATATACGTATACACAAATGAGTAAAGATGCTGTACATCAGTTCTTGGTGGTGATTGATTCTTTGACAGGGAATTGGGTTGCAATATCTGGAAAAATCATACCTTGAAGTATGGGGTTTGTCTGAGCTTCATGACTCAAAAAATGAAAGAAGTTTGTTTGTTTAAAGGGGAAGGTTGATTGGAGGAGATCAATTGTTTAGTTAATCGTACATTTATGGGTTGGAAGGGTGATGGCAAGTTGAAGGAATGAAATATGTTTCACTTGAGTTTCCTATATGTTTCTTATCTCAATGAATTTCTCGTTTGATTGCTTATGCAGTCTCTTAAGAGGTGCATGAAACCTTCCGTGAGTTATGGTTGCACGACTTTCCATCTTGCTGCAGCCTCTGCCATTATCACAGCTTTTAACCTCTTCTAACTTTTGAAACACCACTTCATTTCCATATTTTTTTCATTCATCTTGTTCCTTCTATTTCCAAGTTATAGTTGCACCAAGTAATCTCTTCTGACACTTAGCTTAAGTTCCTGTTACTTTTATTGTTTTTTCTCCTTCCTTTTTTTTTTTTTTCCCATTCTATACATCCCTATGCTTTTCTGCTGACCTTGCTTACGAATCTCCAAGCCAGAATCAATTCCGATTGATGTGAGAACATTTTAAGAATTCTTCATGAAGAAGGAATGCTTTTTGCCGCGTTATTTACTTTAATATCGACAGCTAGTAACATGACGCTAATAAAGCAACTTTTTAGTCTTTACAAAAGCAAAGAGTGAAGTTACAGTTTACATCTCTTGGTAAATGATATCAAACCCTTCCTACTTCCTCAACTGTCTTGTGAGGGGGCTTGAATCCTATTAATGGCTGATGTATCTTTTCTTTTCTCTTGTAAAAATTTCCTTGACCTAACAAAGGGTTGGTCAAAATATAGGTGAAGATATCGTTTATAGACTGTTAAGTTTTTATCATGAGTCATGTGTAGACAAGTTCTTGACCTGGTGACCTATTATTTTTCTTTATTACCTGCTCTTCAAGTAAACCATGTTGGGTGACAGTGAGAGGAAAGCATATGTAAGTCCTTTGAATAAAGTAAAGATAAAATATACATGTGCCAAGTTGCCAACGGAGATTTGCAGTGCAGATATGAAAGGGTAATTTTCAGAAACCTCCCCTCAGGTTTGGGGTTTTCTTACTTTAATAGATATATGAGCGTATTCTCAAATACCTACCCTCATGTTGGTATTCCCATTCTCATCCGTAGATTGTTTGTTGACCGGTAAGATGACTAAAATATCCTTGACTTAAGAAAAACAATTTTACAGAAAATCCATACAAAGGAGAACCTAGCAGATGTTTTGACTAAGCCGATAAATGCTGACAAGTTTATCTGTAGTAGATCCTCTTGTGGCCTATCAGAAACATAGGCAACATGATTATGGCAAAGCAGAAAGGATGGTGTAGAGTTTGATTGATTCTCAATCTAATCTTCAAGTGGGAGAAATGTCAAAGCCGCCGATGGCTGTCAAAGCCAACTTCAAATTGGCTTTGACAGCAACCAAAAGAATAGGAACCACACGGCTTTGACGGAGGAAAACAAGAAAAAAAATATTTAAATAGCCATTTTTTGGCTACAAAAGAGAGAGCTCCCTAATTCATTTCTCATTCAATTCAATTGAATCCAATTCAAAGCAATTCCATCGAGAGAGAATTGGAGAGTTGAGAGAGTTTTGAGCTTGAATTTATAAGCTCTTGTTATTAGTGTTCTGAGAGTTTCGGTGTATTGGGGTTTTGGGAAGTGAGCTAAAATACCACAATACTTGTAACTTCTTTTCACTAGTAAAATATTTCCTTCTGTTTTCGCACGTGGACGTAGGCTAAAAAACAAACCATGTAATTTCTGGTGTTCTCTTTTATACTTGTTCTTTATTTTCTTACAATTTTACTTTAGCCGCGTGTCTGCTTTCACCCACCAATTTCCTAACAGAACAGAATCTTGGATTTTCTAAAATTACAAAATCTCAAGAATATTATGGTTCATTTAATTAATGGAATAGAAATAGAGTGGAATAAGATTGGGTTGGAAATGAGAATAGGCTGGAATGAGAATGAAATTATAATGTTTATTTAATAAAAATAAATGGGAACGAGAGTGTGCTGGAACGTCATTGATGTAATTACTTGACAAAATAAATAGGAATGATGAATAAGAATGAGAATCAATTTACTAAAATAATTATGGAATTAATAATTTAATTTTCATTAACTAGATACATGTATAAATATTATTATAAAAATGATATTAATTAAAAATGTTAATAATAAATGTTAATAATAAATGTTAATAATGATAATATTAATAAAAAAATAATAACTAAAATAATAAAGTTAATAAATTTTTTTAATAATAATAACAATAAAATTTAAAATAATAAAATTAATTGTGATTTGAACGAAAGTAATTCAAGAAATATAAAAAAATTAGAGGGATATAAAAATCAGTTAAAGGAATGAGAATCTTTATTCCCAACCCCTCAATGGGAATGAGATTCTCATTTCTTATTGCAAAATTATATTTTATCAAATAAACATTACTTTCATTCACATTTCTTAAATTCTCAAGTAAACACACCATTAAAAAAAATGAAATGGATTTTGAGCTTAGTTGCTTCGGATTTAGGAAAGGAAAAGATGAGAAGTATTTATCTTGCCTTAATATCTTTTGAGTAAAAGTTTCTTTCAGTTTATTAGCCCATGGATATTAACAAAGTTGAAACCAATTTCAAAACCCAAATAGAAAACATTAAATTTGTTTGAATTTTTTAGCACTGCCTATACGAAACGGAATGCAAACGTACCGGAGGTCTCTAAGAATACGTAAATATATTCTACCAAAAGAAGAAACACTACCCCAAACCTGAGGGGAGGTTAAGTTAAGGCTTCTAAAATTTACCCAAAGATGAAAATATGCATGTGCCACTGGGAAACATTTTTGTTGGTGTATGCCGTACAGAGATGAGAAACAAGAAAGAAGAGAACAAAATGCAAAAAAGGAAAAAGGAAAAAGGAAAAAACCGAGTCCCAGTGTCCCACTGTTGATAGATTTTGCAAGTGGTTAGGTGTGAATATGGGGCACGCTCTTGTTCCGTTCCATCAATGAGGTGTTGCTTCACATCAAAATAGTGGCTGAGATTTTGTATCTTTAAAAAGGCAAAGAAAACTTGCAAGGAATTTTTTTTACATCATTTCTGTTAGAGTACTGCAGCCCAAAATTATTCTATTCCATGATATGGACAATTCCACTCCCATTATACGTTTCTTGATGGGCAAAATTAATGCTACTCTCACCTTATTATTTGTAGGGACAGAGATGTTTTTGGTTCAAGATTAAGTGCCTGTAATGAGTAGGCCTTCGAGTGAATATTTGATGACTTACAACTCACAGCTCTTATTTCACAAATCTCTCATTGCAAGTATAATACTCAATCAAGTTACTATTACCTTTTCTTTTTGATGTAAAATTTTGAAAATAGGTCTTTAAAACCCGTAAATTAAGCTTAAAAGGAATTTGTGGCTGCTCAGAAACTATTCTTAATTAACATACAGCAATTTCACACTGCATCTTAACACTATCATTTTTTTTTTACAACACTAGAAATTGTAACCTTACGAGAGTCCCCTTCTGCTAACATCTGCATTTCTTTAAAGTTTGGACCAACAATTCTACGTGTAAAGAACTATTCTTTTAAAAAAAAATGTTTAATTCATTACATATAAAGTTGCATAATGAGTGCATTGGAATTACCAATCACTGTATTCTTAAAAATTAAAATCACTATGTTTTGAAATCACGTATCAATTAGTAGAGCGTTAACAAGTTCCCTTCATATGAGAGAGATTTTTTTTTTCAACTACTAGGAAGTTAATTACACTCATTTTGCCATTGATATTGAAGTTGAACTACTTCAAAAATTGTAAAAAGGCATGCATTAAGGTCTTATGAGGCGCAGAAGAAATTTTACAGTACATATGGAGAAAACATTTCTATTTAAAGAAGAAAATCGCTAGTGTCTATTTCAAGTTAATTCACTAGATAACCTTTCAACGGCCCCCTACTCCAAGCTATTAGAACTTTGAAACACACTATTAAAGCCATCCAATGACTCCAATACCAATATACCTCCTAATCCAAACACTTGAGCTACACCATCCAATAATTTGAAACAGTCGCCTTAAGTAATAACATCATCCAATTCAAGTCCCAGTACAGGATTATTGTTGGACTTATCTCTCTGTATAATGAAAGTTAATTGGCTCTCTATATTAGAGTATAATCGATTTCACTCAAATAATAATAAAGGCAAATCTCCCTCTAATTTAGTGAGAATTGATATTTAAGTTGTGCAGTAATAAAATTACTAAGATAAATCCCGATAAATTTTTAATTATAAATATCGAATTATAATATATGTGTATAAAAAAAAATATTCAATGCTAATATTAACTTTTTTATTTATTGTACTTCATCTTCATAATACTAAGAAATTAATGTAAGAAAAGAATAATCTTATAGGACAATAAATTATAATAATATGGTACAAAATGAGATTATTTAAATCACAAGTTTTAGCCCTATGAGCTTAATTATACTTACATTCATTTCTCATAGGAAAGAGAGACTACGAAGAAGAAGTCCAATAAAGTAGTTGTAGGCCAAAACCCACATGCACAGCCTAAGCAAAGCTAAGCACTGGAGTGAAATGAAAAGTGTCAAGACCCGGTTATTTTGATAGACGAATAGTGATGTAGGTGTCAGTTGACTGTCAGAGAAAATAAATATGGACCTGTAACTTTTTGAACCATTTTTAGTATTTTGTTTATTATACAAACAGTGTTTATTCTTTAGCTTACTGTTTAAAATCATAAGACCTATAAACCTAGTACCAACGCCAAGGTTAATTTTTATTTATTTGTTTATGTATTTTTGCTCGTCATTAATTCCTTCTTTTACGCTTACCTGTTGAGCTGTTGGCTCCAATAACGAGTCATTCGGCCGTATTGCGTCGTGTCACAAAAAATATTAAATTTAAGTTGATTCAATTTAAGTTGATTCAATCATGACGCGCATAATAATTATGTCAAATATTTATCAAAATATTAATAAAATTTGAACAAATTTTTTATTTTAATATTTATATATTTAATAAAATTTATATTAAATATTTACATATTATCTATTTTTTTATTGAGTTGAGACTCTAAAAAGAGCTAAAGAAGAAAAGAACGGGTAAGAAATCCTATAAAAGTCATGAAACAAAAGAGACTGAACACCCAAAGGGGGTAGGAACACAAGAAGGCCAAGAGGAAGAGAAAAAGCGAGGTTCGTCGTATAATTTGTAGTAAAATTGGTTTCTCTATAGATATGAGAGATGGAAACATGTCAATCCAATTTCAGATAATCCTTAATAGCCTAGACCAGGGAAGCATAGTCATTAGTCATCACCGATGGTCTAGCCACCAATTGTGTAACGCACAGGCTATCCATTTCAATTTCAATCTATGGATACCTGAGTTCCAAACAAGCTGAAACTCCTGATGCAAGCCCCAAAGTTCTGCAATCGTAATAGAACAAGAGCCAATCATCATCCCAAAGCCAGTTATCCATCGCACTAAATGATCCCGAATCAAACTGCCTGTAGTAGAAACCCCGAATCATGATCTCTTTTTTAATTTATGTGTATATATCCTTTTTCGATATTAAAAATATTCACACCTATCAAAATATTAGATATTTACACTATATATTAAAGTTAAAATTTATATAAAATTTTATAAATAAAATAATGTGTATATGTTTGTTATTCTAAAAAAATCATGTCTAACATTTAAGATAATAATAAGAATTTATAAATTAATTTAGAGTAAAAAATATAATTATTTCATTGATCGAATAAATAAATTTAAAACTTTAACTTCAGTCCGATAATAAAAAAATAGTATCTCAAATCTAATTCATTTAATAAATTGTATCAAATTTCACATCTCATGTCTCTTTATTTGTACCCAAACCCAACGGTATCAAATTACGCCACCTCTGCTTAACGCACAACCGAAATAGTACTTTAATCATTTCACTCATCAGTTCATGTCCGATATTATTATTAAAAAAGAAAAGAAAGAAAACAAAACAATCAGAGAAAGAGAGAGAGTTCATTAGTGCTCTCTTTCTCTATGTCTTGTGGGTGTCTAGGATAAATTGTTTATAAAAAACTTGCGTTGAGTTGATGATGTGTTAGCCATGGCGGCTTGTGTGCCTAGCTTCTGTAATTCTTTTGGTTGTTACTATTTTAAGTGCTTCACTCTGCAAAAACACCAACAAAATATCTTTCTTGTTAAGTTTTTCTATAACTAGTTTCTCAAAAAGGTATGAAGGACATAACCCCAAGTAGTTAAAGACTACACCACATATATATATACCCACAAAAGCAAAACCCTTGTTTTGATTCCTACATTTTTTTTGCAAAAAAGATAAGTAATAAAAGCAAACGGGTGTGCGGTACTTTTGTTTGAAAAGGAAAGAAAAATGAGAGGTGGGGTGTTAGTAGTGTAATGAATTAATGATGATGAATATTAGACAACTAGGAGCTGAATTAGGCGTCACAAGATGTCAAGACTGTGGGAACCAAGCCAAAAAGAACTGTGCGTACATGAGGTGTAGGACTTGTTGTAAAAGAAGAGGATATGAATGTGAAACTCATATTAAAAGCACTTGGATTCCAGCCTACAGAAGGCACCAGAGGTATCATCATCAACACCTTGTTCCTGTTCACGAACAGCATCTTCAGCTTCAGGGACACAGCCCAAAAAGGCTTAGAGAGAATCCTTCGTCACCAGGTAAAGTTGTTAGATCTGCACATTTAGAAAGCTAACAGTTATGTAGATTCATCAAACACGCCTCATATCGTTTGCTTGTGTTTCCAAAGATTCTGTCGTAAGTTGTAACCCTAGCTAGCAGATTTCTTTTCCTGCGTTCTAATAATTGCCTAAGTTTAACTATTTGTTGTGATCTATTTTTTCTTTGGTTCTTTAATTGTTATAGGGTTACAAATAGGAAATTTTCCAGCAGAAATAACATCTGAGGCAACATTTAGATGTGTTAAAGTGAGTTCCATTGATGATGCAATTGATCGAACAACACTTGCATACAAAACTTCTATAAGTGTTGGAGGGCATATTTTCAAAGGAATTCTATATTATCAAGGCTGTGAAAGTAACTCCAATAACAATGTGGGAGAGAGCTCCTCCAGTGAGCCTCCGCCGCCACCTCAGCATCAGCAACAACCTTATTATCCCTTCACTGTTGCTGCCCTAACCACCACCACTGCTGCTACTACCACTACTACTACTGCTTTAGCTGCAGCTGATGAAACTCCATATTCTTCTTCATTTACATACCCATTCGGCTCTTACGTGTCCGCGGGTACGCAGTTTTTCCCAAAATATCCAAACTCTTAGACTGATCAAGTTGTATCTTGGAAAGAAATGTGGGAATTGAAGAACAAATTAAATGCTTAAGAGATCACTTGGCTGGCTGGCTGGCTGGCTGGCTGGCTGGCTAGCTAGCTAGCTAGCTTTGATTTAATTCTTTCTTAAGCATTTTTATTTTATATATGTCTAATCATCATATGTATCTTTCTCCAAGAGACCAATAGGGATTTTACACTTATTGGCTTCACTAGCTCTCTCTTGCCAACATCATTGTTGCTGTTGTGTTGTTTTGATGTCAGTGGATTTTGATTATATAATTGATGTCGATTGAACTAGAAAGTACTAAAGAGCTTATTTCTTTGTGCATTGTTTTTTAACTCCAATGCTTGCATTATATGATCTTCTTTGGTAATATTAATTAATTAAATGTGATATTCTGAAGACAGGCTTAGCACTTAGCAGTTTGTCTTCTTGTTACTTTCTATGTCCTTAAGTCTTTCTAAGTGTCAGCTAATCTCATTTAATTGTTTGTTTACGAACTTCTAAGCTGCTTTTTTCCCTATTTCCCGTATCATTGCAGGCTTGAAACTAATCTACATTTCTAATTCTACTACATACATAAGTTTTGGCAGACCGATAAGGATTTCAAGAGAATTTAATTTTTTATTTATTTTTAATGGTTGTTTCACCGATGCATGAACATCACCAAACCCAATATATTCAAGATTCCACACACAGACTCATTCTACACACAATGTATGCAAAAAGATGAAAAGAAATGCCGCATATAAATCATGATCTGCTTGTGTTTTGAACAATTTTTGCCAAGTATAGTTAGCTGGAAGACTAAAGAGAAGCTGTTTGATGATTTCATATTGCTTGCTATATGCATTTTCTTTTATGTTTGGTGGCACTTATAGCATGTGTTCAAGTTTGCCTTCTTTATAAATGATGATTGCATGAAAACAAATTGTTTCTATAACATTTAACTATTTGCATGCATATAAATAAAGTTGAGAGAGAGTAGTACAGCATTTTTGTATATTATAATCAGGGTTTGGAAAGTTGAGGAAGAATCAGCCTGTAGCTATAGGGGCTAGCCATAACTACTAAAAAGCAAGAACTAAGCTCCCTCAAAGTTGAATATTTTATATGTTTAGTCAGCAAAACTATGCAGGCATCTTGTGGATTTTAGATGATAATTATTACTTTAATTGGAAAGCATTGCCGAAGCCCTCCCATGCTTGTATATTTTATTACAAAGATGCATTGTGTCAATCACTAACCATAAGATTGAGACCCTTACTGGCTCAGAATATATACTTTGTACTTGAAAGAAACCATTTACTAAGTTCATTGTTCATTGGTTCTATTTAGTACAGATATCATGATCTAGAAGCAACCTCACTTTGAAATATTCCATATTGAGGATTCTCTTCCAAAATGAACTTCCTCTCAATGGCTTTCCCTATTTAGTCATAGAAAGCAAAACCTTAACTTCTGTAGGAAGAGATCCAGCAATTAGATAAAATAGAAAAACAAAGTAATATATAAATGAAGTAGGGCAATCTCTATATGTAGCCCTAAATGTAAAGTGATTTATTGTGATGTTTTTTATATTAGAATATATGAGAAACAAGCTTGACCTTATCTGGGTTTTGAAATAAACTATGCAGCAGCAGCAGCCAGAAGCACTCCAAAGGAGGAGAATGTTGTTCTTTATATAAGTGCTTTTAAATAGCTTTTGTGAAGAGTGCTTTTAAATAGCTTTTGTGAAGAAGGAGAATGCTGCAAATGATGCTTATCTCAAAAGCATTAGACGCCAAGTTAATTTTTATTATGAAAAGTGAACACTTATAGTGCTCCTAATCCTAGTGTTTCGCGTATATGTGTGAATTAATTGCAAATTAGACCAAACAAGTTGAATAATAAAGTCTTTTTGTACGAAGTATCAGTCGTTAAACAACCCTTATTCTTTTATCATGCTTGTATTCACGTCGAAAAACTATTAACTAAATTGTTGATTATGTAAGACTCTACGTATTTATCAAATTAGGGTTAATTAATTGTATTATTACCGATGTACCAAAGTTTTTTTTTTTAAAAAAAAAAGATGACACGTTTTCTTTCAACAAGTTTTGGAATAAATTAACGTTTATGCTCGAATGAGTTTATTACTCAGTAATCACTATATGTGAAGGGAATAATCTGCTGAAAAGTCATACTTTGTTGCTCGTGTAAATTAATTCATAATGCTGCAAAATTGAAAAAGTTTGGTTCGATTCTTTGCCAATACTAGTTTTGTATGCATCAATCTTTTTGCAGGAGTATGATAAAGTGGTTTGATTGGCAAAAAACTATAAAATACCATAATTTTTTTTTAACTTAACTACGAGGTGTTTTGAAAAAGACTCCAACTGTGGGAGGTACCAAATATCACAATATTTAGGGGGAAAACCATTTTCCCCTCTACAGAAATCAGTATATACCATTTACCTCCTTACTGTTTTTATAATGGCCAAAAATCCTCCTGACAGTATAAGTTTACAATATTACCCTTATTTTAACTACTCTTTTATTTATATTTATTATAAATTAAATAAATCACATGAATATAAACTAAATAAAAAAAATTAAGTATTAAAAATAAGAAATATATGTTTTGATATGAGAAAAAATTAATAATAAAATTTTTTTCTTGTAATTATTTATTTTGTGAGTATTTTCTTATAATAAATATTTTTTAATATTTTAAAATTAAATGTAAAAAGATAGGCAAAATATTTTATTATTTATCTTATAATAAATTTTTATTTGTCATTCAAGTTTTCTTATAATAATTTTTTTATCATTTTATAATAATTTTCTTATATATTTATTATAAGAAAAATTTCATAAATTAAATAAGTACAAGAAAAAATTTTATTATTAATTTTTTTGCTCATATCAAAACATATATTTCTTGTTTTTAATGCTTAATTTTTTATTTAGTTTCTATTCATGTGATTTATTTAATTTATAATAAATATAAATAAAAGAGTAGTTAAAAATAAGGGTAATATTGTAAACTTATGCTGCCAGAGGGGTTTTTGACCATTATAAAAACAGCAGGGGGTAAATGTTATATACTGATTTCTGTAGGGGGGAAAATGGCTTTCCCCCCAATATTTAATAAAAATAATAAATACCGTCTTCAAAGAATTATTACTAAAATTATTAATTGTGTATTATATAATCAGTTAGTTGAAAATTATCGTGCATGCAAAGCAAATTAATGCCGAGAAGGTAACATTATTTAAAACGCCATAAAGACACCTCACCTCATAAGTCTTAACTTCATGATTATGTCTCACTCACCAATTATTGGACATGCATTAAATCTTAATTATTTTGACAAGCATCACTAACGTGAAATGCACACATGACGTCAAATAAAAAACTAATTAAAGAATAATATGTAATTATGATCTTATTAACTCAGTTTTATCCCTTAACATGTGTCTTAAAGTCTTAAAATACATGTGGAGTTGTTAACATGTGGAAGCCTTTAAAAGAACAATAATAATAAATTCTGAAATCTGATTATGCGTTTTAATTATAGGCAATAAATATGGTGACAGAAATTAACTGAAATTTTTTTATTAATATAAACAGTACGACGCTTCCATCACATCAAAGTTTACACCGTTACAGCTTGCAGCTGCCCATGTCTTTCAAGTTTCGACCCATTAAATGGGGACAAATTTTCAATAGCTCTTCAACTTTCATGACTACTTTTATATAATATAATTATCTACCATTGATTGCTTTGATGAAATTCTGAGAAAGACGAGCAGACTAAAGGGTTTGTGAATTGTTTTATCCTTAATTAGTCACTGACAGAAAGTGGCTCCTCACTCTGCAGTGCCTCTGAGAAGCCCCCACTAATTGCGACCCCCCCCCCCCCCCCCCCCCCCCACCCCAAAAAATTCAATAACGTTTTATTATTATTATTATTATTATTATTATTATTATTATTATTATTATTATTATTATTATTATTTGTTATAGTAAAAGCACGTGGATAAAGAAAAGGGCTAATTAAGGACATCTTGGAGTGTAATTTTAATAAAGAAAAAAAATTCCACTATCAAAGTTTTTTGTTGAGTTAAAAACATATTTTATTTTGAGGACTCTTTTACTCTATGCACTCATTCATTAAAAAATTAATATTAATTTTTAAATTGTACTATTTGAATTTATTAATTTCTTTTCTACACTCTTTTTTTAATTAAGAATTTTATTATCTAAATAATTTTAAAAAATTACTTAATTAATTATTTCTTCTCTTTCTCTTCTCAATTTCACAAATTCACATCAATCCATTTAAATATATATTTTTAGCCGCAAATAATTTTTTTTTGATAGAAAGATTTACTATCATTAATTAAACTTTGAAAACAATGATACAATTGAGGAGGGAATGATCCCTTCCAAACACAAGTGCCTTCACAAACTAAAGTTATCTTAGCTAGAGCATGAGCAATTGCATTACAATCTCTTGGGACATGCTGAATTTTTGCCTTGTCATTGAGCGAGTTCATCTTGTTCTGAATTTCAGCAATATTCCAAAAAATTTCTATTCTGCTGCTCTTCTTATGTAAAACAAAATTAATTACTTCTTGGCAAATAGTTTCAACAATTAGTGGTAGTAAGTCTACTTCCACAGTAATCTGTATGCCAAAGATTACTACTACTGCTTCAGCTTGAGCTACATTTCCATAGAATATCGTTTGATTTATAGCTGCAGTTATCACTGATCCCCAACCATCTCTGATCACCACTCCAACCCTTGTTTCACTTTTTTCTTTATTAATAGATGCGTCAATATTTGCTTTAAAAGAGCTTTTTTGTGGAGAAGGAATCCAACTCAAACTTCTTTATGTTTTGATTCTTGATGTTGTTGTTATTTTTCTTATTTTGACTCTTACGTATTAATGAAATTAAGGATAAAACTATCACAAGTACATGGGATGAGGCATACTCAGATCCTATTCAAGTTCCCGTCGGACCCGTTACAAGAGTTCGAGCAAAGAAATTCAAAGAAGCACTTAATGGATTGATTTAAGCAACCCGGGCTCAATCAAATTCGTGGAGGCCCATTAAAGGAATCGCACATGATAAATGCATGATTTAGGCTCTTGAAGTTTCCAAATAATCACTTCCATAAAATAGAGAGTTGGCTTAAACATTATGGCTGGAAAATATATTATTTTCCTTTTTCAGATACTTTCCCGTTTCGTGAGGAGGCTATTAGGGAATCAAATCAGTTATTTCTATTTTAATCCCCTAGTTTCTATTTAATTGATGTAAGGTATTTAAGACAATTAGGATCCTGATTTAGTTCAAATTCTTTCCTATTTACTTAGATTATAATTCTGATTTGATTTATATTCTTTCCTATTAGGGAAGATTTAGATTTAGATTTAGATTTGATTTTTGGGTTAGGATTTATTTCTAAAAATTCTTGTAACCAACCCTATATAAAGTACTTATATTCAATAAACAAAAAAGAAGTTTTCGATGCAATTGGTGAGAGAGTTAATTCTCTTTGGTTCTTTACGAACTCTTTGAACTTATCGAATTTTCGTGTTCAAATCTTAACTTATCAATCAGACCATCCATAGCTAATTATGGCGTCTTCACATACGAAGGTCCGTGCTTTCAATATGCATTGGATCGAGGTTCCATTCCATTTCTGGTTTAGATTTGATCTTGGGAACTAAATTGATTAGGATCGCGTCAGTTCTTGACAGAATTCGTATCATTTGGTATCAGAGCCTAGGCTCCAAGGTCTGATCCATCTATATTTGTTGTTTTTCATTCTTGCTTGAATTTTTCATCTAAGTTCTAGTATCTATTAAAAAAAAAAGAAAAAAAGTTGTGAACAGTGCCACATCAACGGTATCTTGTGAACAGTGCCACATGAACAATATTTTTAGGGTTTTCTTTTAAAATCAATTTTGCATCTTTGTGGTTTAATTCTCCTTAAATCTATAAGTTTTACCTATTCATTTTCCTTAAAAAAAAAACTCCAACCTTTTCTTAAAATCTTTCATTTTGTTTATCATTATTTGTGTCTTAGAAGTCTAAAACAAGTTTTACCCCATTGGTGAAAATTTTGCCAAAACTCGACTTTTGTATACATTGTCTTCTTACTCTTGAAATTAAATTCTCCTTTGTTGTCATCTTTGTGAATTATTTCTGAAATCTTGATATTGGTTTGATTAGTTTGATAAGAACCGAGTGAGGATTACTAAGAGTGGAAAAAAAAAAGCAAGAGAGTGTGAGCGTATTAAAGGGTAAAAACCAATAAATTGAGTGAAACATGAGTGAAACTAAGTGAGTTATTTTTCTTGAGTGAAACACGTAAGGGAGTGAGGTGAGGTCTTTCCATGTTATTTCCAACGTTCTTTTGCAGATAATAGTTATATCTCATAACTTAGAACAAAACACAAATGAAGAGAATCAATCTACAACAACTTAGAATTTACAAATTCAAGCATTAATAGAAGAGATGAGAAGGATGATAAGAGCTGAATTAGAGCTCATCCGCGAGCGTTTGGATTGGGTGGAGAACACACCTGTAGGGCAGCCACAACCCGTTCCCCAAGCACGTAGGAGAGAAAGAGCTCCAGTTAGAGGAGAGATTGATGACTATTATAAGGATAAGTTTGATGAAAGAAAAGACTCAATAGATAGCTATAGGAGAGATGGACAAGGTAGGAGAGCTAGAATAGAAATGATGGATTGAGTGGCATAAAGATGAAGATTCCATCTTTTCAAGGAATATCAAATCCAGAAGCATACCTTGAATGGGAGAAGAAAATAGAGTTCATATTTGACTGCTGCAATTATTCAAAGGCAAAAAAAGTAAAATTGGTTGTGATTGAGTTTTCTGACTATGCTATTACTTATTAGGATTAGCTTGTTATTAGCAGGAGGCAAAATAAGGAATGTCCAATTAAGACATGAGATGAAATGAAACCATTGATGAGAAAACCTTTTGTACCTAATTACTATTATTGAGACTTGTACAAAAAATTACAACGTCTTACATAAGGTAGCTGAAGCGTTGAGGATTATTATAAAGAAATGGAGATTGCCATGATTAGAGCAAATGTGGAGGAGGATAGAGAAGCTACTATGGCACGATTTTTAAATGGACTTAATCCGGAGATTGCAGATAATGTTGAGGTGCAACATTATGTGGAGATTGAGGAAATAGTCCATAAAGCCATTAAGATTGAGCAGTAACTCAAGAGGAGGGGTAACACTCGTGCAACCCCAAACTCAAGTTCCACTCATTGGAAGTTGAGCTATGTGAAACGAGACGAGAGGCCACAAGCATCTACTACACCTAAGCTAAGATTCGAGCCCTCCAAGCACAATACATAAGGTAACACCATAATTCTTACTATTATGAATCGTGACATTAAGTGTTTTAAATGTTAAGGCAAGGGGCATATCGTAAGTGAATGTGTGAATCCAAGAGTTATGGTATTGCGGGACAATAGTGAGATTGTAACTGAAGATGAGACGGAAGAGAATGAGATACCACTATTAGAGGATGTCGAAGATGAAGAGTATATAGCCCTTGGAGAATTGACTTTAGTAGCTAGGGGCCCAAAGGCCGGGGCCCCAACACCCCCCGGCGGAAAAATGCCCAAAAAGGAGGTGGCCTATAGCCTTGGGGCATGGGGCTGGCGAACACGCGGAGGGGCCTCGCAAAGTCTCGTGCCATTCCCAGTCCGGCGGACGAACTTCGCCAGCCCCACGCCCCAAGGCTATAGCCCACCCCCCTTTTTGGGCATTTTTCAGCTGGGGGTGTTGGGGCCCTGGCCTTCGGGCGCTCACTTTTTGAGGCCCCTCCGTGTGCCAAAAATAGGCTACGGGCACAGCCGTGCCCCTTTCTAAGGTAAAATATTGATCGTCTTATTAATAAGTAGAAAATGTAGTTAGCACTAGGGATTGCCAACGGCCGTATCGGTCATTAAAAAAAGGTTTATATGTACTCATACCCGTGCTATGCTGCTCTTAAGGAAATCAACACTTCCTGGGGATAAATCAAATTTAAAAGTGTGCAATGTACTTTCATTCCGAGTCCGGCGGACAAACTTCGCCAGACACCCAATTTTTGGGAATTTTTCCGCAGGACGAACTTGGCGTCCCAACCTTCGGGCGGTCGTTTTGGGGCGCGGCTGTGCCCGCGGCCTATTTTTGTCACACGGAGGAGCTTCGTCCGCTGGACTCGGAATGGGGCGAGACTTTGCGAGACCCCTTCACGTGCCAAAAATAGGCCGCGGGCACAGCCGCGCCTGCTAGACAAACTTGGTGCCAAGACCTTCGGGCACTCTTTTTTCGGCGCAACTGTGGCCGCGGCCTATTTTTGGCACGCGAGGGGGCCAGGCAAGTTAGGCTTTCGAAGGAAAAGCCTTCGAAAGGGAAATAATTATCATTCCAAACATCGTAATTACCCCTCAAATGTTGTTGTTGCTATTATTAGTGGCCAATATTAGTATGTTTTATGTAGTTCGTCCTCCGAAAAAATGCCCACAAATCGGGTGGGCTACAGCCATGGGGTGTGGGTCTGACCGCCGAACTTAGAATGGGGCGGGACTTTGCGAGGTCCCTCCGTGTGCCAAAAACAGGCCGCAGGCACAGCCGCGCCCCAAAATGAGCGGGACTGAGTCCTTCTACCTTACTTCTAGCCCAATAGGAATGTTCCCAATTGTTAGCCCAAGGTCTAATTGAGCCCACAAATACTATCAGCCCTTAAACATATTTTTGCAAGATGACAAGTTTTCTTTGTCGTCGACCTGCAGGCACTATTTTTAGGTCGAGCTCTGTATGCGTTTCCCCCCAGGAGTTATGGGGCCCGTCGACAAGTTGCGCCCCATTTCGAGTCCCACGTACGCCACTTTCCTGCGCCGCCCTACAAAGGCTATAGCACACCAGTCTCAGGGCCTCGCCGCTTGTGCAAAGCTTCAGGGTCACAGAGTCCCCACTCGGAGACCGGGTGCGCGGAGGGAGCTCGAGAGCGCTCGTTTTGGGGCGCGGCTGTGCTCGCGGCCTATTTTTGGCACATGGAGGAGCCTCGCAAAGTCTCGCCTCATTCCGAGTCCGGCGGACGAAGTTGGCAAATAAATGTTGAGAACTGGCCCTTCTTAGTATTGAAATACTATCTAGGCAACCTAAGAGGGGGGTGAATTGGGTTTTTATAAATAATTACTCTAAAATTAAATAATTATGCAAATCTAAAATGAAATTAAAAACAATTATATATAAATTGATCACAAAGTAAAAAGATAAGGGAAGAGAGAATCAAACACAACGATTTATAAGTAGAACTGAAAAAGTAGCCGTTATTCGCTGTCTGCCCGAAAATGGTTCACCGTTAGTCATTAACGGTCAACCGTTTGTTCTAGTCAAGGTTACCGTTAAGCCAGAATTCAAATAAACGATTTGCCGTTTTTAGGTTACCTTTTCGCCGTTAACGTCCAGAGACCTGAAAATGAATACCAGTTATCCATTTCAAATAATCGGTTAAGGCTTTGCATGAGATGACTCTCTGGATGTTATCGGTTAACCGTTTGTAAACAAACAGTTCACCGTTAGTGTCCAGTAACTTGCAAAAAGAACAACGGTTATCCGTTTGAGTAAACGGCTAAGGCCTTGTGTGAAATTACTCTCTGGACGTTATCGGTTAACCATTTGTAATAAACGGTTCACCGTTAGTGTCCAGTAAGCTATCCATTTTTGTTTTTCACTAATCGGTTAGAGCTTAGCAAACTTTTGCTCTCTGGTCGTAATCGGTTAACCGTTTATAAATAATCGGTTCACCGTTAGTTTCCAGTAAGCTTTCCATTTCCGTTTTTCTTTAATCGGTTAGAGCTTAAGCAAACTTTTGCTCTCTGGTCATAATCGGTTAACCGTTTATAAATGAACGGTTCACCGTTTATTTCCATAAACATATTTTTAAGCCAGTTTTTGCAAAGAATCTTTTTCCAATTGAAAATTCATCTTTTATAAATGTAAAAAGAGTGGTTTTAAAGACTTTTGTTTATTAAGAAATAATTCCAACAATTTTATCAAAAAAATCATTTTAAAGTTTGTTATTATCAAAATCAATATTATTAACATATTCATGTTAACAAGTATTTCAGCGGAGAAATATGGAAAAAAGGGTGCGCTATAGCCTTGAGGGGTGGGGCTGGCGAAGTTCGTCCGCCGGACTTGGAATGGAGCGAGACTTTTCAAAACACAATAAAAACAACAAAGCAGATCATACCCCAAGGCTATAGCCCACCCCGTTTTTGGGCATTTTACCGCAGGACGAACTTGGGCCGGGAAGGAGGAGCGCCCGTTACGGACGCGCCCCCTCCCCCCGGTCGGATGTGGAGAGCGCACAGGTGCGCGAAGCACTCCCGAAAGCGTGCGCTACCAGCCACGATCGCGGCTACATCGGTGAAGTTCGTCCGCCGGATTCAGAACGGGGCGAGACTTTGCGAGGCCCCTCCGCGTGCCAAAAATAGGCCGCGGGCCAGCCGCGCCCAAAAACGAGCACCCGATGTTCGGGGCGCCACAAGGAAAAGGAAGCAGTGCAACGGGAAAACATTTTCCATACTAGGTGCTATGTTCAAGACAAAGTATGTAGTATGATTATTGATGGAGGAAGTTGTACTAATGTTGTTAGTACTATCATGACAGATAAGTTAGGACTTCTGACACTTAAACACTCACGACCATACAAACTACAGTGGTTAAATGACAGTGGAGAGGTGAAAGTGAACAAGCAGGTATTAGTGACTTTTCGGATTGGCAAGTATGAAGATAATGTGCTTTGTGATGTAGTGCCAATAGACGTGTGAAACATGTTGGCTTCACCAATAAATATTCATTTGTATTTAATCAACACAACATCACTCTTGTTCCATTGACACCAAAGTAGGTTTATGAAGACCAAGTGAGCCTACAGAGAGAGAGTGAGGAAAAGAAAATGAGAGAAAAAAAGAGTGAAATTCAAAAAGAGATCTAGGAAAATGTGAGAGAAAAACTAAAGAAAAATACGGTCATTGAGCGAAAATTAGATGAAAAACAAAAGAATTTATACACAAGAGCGAGTGAGATAAAAAAAATATTGTTTTTACATCAGCCGATGATTGTACTTTTGTACAAAGAGACATTTTTAAATGCTAACGAATTTGACCTTACTTTGCTTAGTTCTATTATTTCTCTTTTGCAGGAGTACGATGATATCTTTCCTAAAGAAACACCACATGGTTTACCTTCAATCCGAAGGATTGAGCATTAGATTGATTTTGTACCCGGTATAGCCATTCCAAATAGACCAACCTATAGGAGAAATCCGGAGAAGACTAAGGAACTTCAAAGGTAGGCTAAAGAATTAATAGAAAAAAGGGTACGTGAGAGAAAGCATGAGTCCATGTGCAATTCCTATTTTATTAGTTCCTAAGAAGCATGGGACGTGGAGGATGTGTGTTGACTGTCGAGCCATCAACAATATAATGGTAAAGTATCAACATCCCATTCTTTGGCTACATGACATGCTTGATGAATTACATGGGTCTTGTGTATTTTCCAAAATTGATTTGAAAAGTGGATATCATCATATTAGAATGAAAGAATGAGATGAATGGAAAACTGCTTTTGAAACAAAATATGGTTTGTATGAATGGTTAATCATGTCTTTTGGTCTAACTAATGCCCCGAGCACTTTTATGAGACTTATGAATCATGTCTTGCGAGCTTTTATTGGCAAGTTTATTGTTGTTTATTTTGATGATATCCTCATTTATAGCAAAAATATAAACGATCATGTAGTGCATTAGAAATATGTTTTAGATGTGCTTAGAAAAGAAAAGTTATTTGCTAACCTGAAGAAGTGTACTTTTTGCACCAACAAACTTGTGTTTCTAGAATTTATTGTGAGTGCACAAGGTATACAGGTTGATGAGGAAAAGGTACGTGCAATCCAAGAGTGGCTGAATCCCATAAGTGTAAGTAATGTGAGAAGCTTTCATGTGCTTGATAGTTTTTATCAACGATTTGTGAAAGACTTTAGCATATTAGCCGCACTGTTTACTGAAGTAATAAAAAAAATATATTGGATTCAAGTGGGGAGAAGTGCAAGAGATGGCATTCAAATAATCAAGCAAAAGTGGACTAATGCTCTTTTATTGTCTTTACCTAACTTTAATAAAACATTTGAAATTGAATGCGATGCCTCAAGTATTGGTATTAGCACAGTCATAATGCAGGAAGGACGACCAATTGCTTACTTTATAGTGAAAAATTGAGTGGGGCAGCCTTAAACTACCTTACTTACAATAAGGAGTTATATGTGTTGGTTCTTAGAAACGCGACAACACTACCTATGACCTAAGGGGTTCGTGATTCACACCAATCATGAGTCCTTGAAACACCTAAAAGGCCAATATAAGCTAAACAAGAGGCATGCTCGATGAGTATAATTCATTGAGACATTTCCATATGTCATTCGTTACAAGCAAGGTAAGGAAAATATTGTTGCATATGCGTTTCCCGCAGGTATGTCTTAATTTCAACACTTAATGCTAAACTACTTGGTTTTGAACATATTAAGGAATTGTATGTTGATGACCATGATTTTAGTGTTGAATAGCAATCTTGTGAAAAGACCGTAGTCAGTAATTACTTTAGGCATGGTAACTATTTATTTCGGGAGAATAAAGTGTGTGTGCCTAATTGTTCTTTGAGAGATTTGTTAGTGAGAGAATCCCATAGAGGAGGGTTAATGGGGCATTTTAGAGTTGTAAAGACTCTTGTAATTTTACAGGAACACTTTTATTGGCCACATATGAAACTAGATATTGAAAGATTTTGTGGTAGATGTGTCACTTGTAGGCAAGCCAAATCGAAAGTGCAACCTTATGACTTATACCCCTTTGCCAATACCTAGTGTACCTTGGACTAATATTTCGATGGATTTTGTACTACGTTTACTGAGGTCTAGACAAGGAAAAGACTCAATTTTTGTGATTGTAGATAGATTTTCAAAGATGTCACATTTTATTCAATGTCACAAAACGGATTATGTTTCTAATGTTGCTAACCTATTCTTTAGAGAGATTGTGAGGTTGCATGGTATGCTCAAGACAATTGTTTCTGATAGGGATGCTAAGTTTTTAAGTTACTTTTGGAAAACCTTATGGGCTAGGTTAGGAACTAAGTTGTTGTTTTCAACTATTTGTCACCCTTAAACTCATGGTCAAACAAAAGTTGTGAATTAAACTTTATCTACTCTATTGCGAGCTATCATTAAAAAAACATTAAAAAATTGGGAATATTGTTTATCACTTGTTGAGTTTGCTTATAATAGTTCTGTTTATTCTGCTACTAAGTATTCACCATTTGAAATTGTTTATGGTTTTAATCCTTTAATCCATTAGATTTAACTTCATTACTTGTTTCTGAGCATGTTAACTTAGACTGTAAGAAAAATGCTGAAATTGTTAATCAGATACATGAGAAGGTGAAGTTCAACATTGAGCGGAGAACTGAGCAATATGCTAAACAAGCCAATAAAGGGTGACATAAGCTAGTCTTTGAACCTGGTGATTGGGTATAGTTGCACATGCACAAGGAACAATTTTCAGAACGAAGGAAAGCGAATTATTACCTCAAAGGGATGGCCCATTCCAAGTTTTCGAACATGATGATTTTAGGACAAATCCTCTTCAAGAAGAGGGGAATGATGAGATTTAGGAAAAAACTATCATAAGCACATGAGATGAGGCATACTCAGATCCTATTCAAGTTCCCGTCGGACCCGTTACAAGAGCTCGAGAAAAGAAATTCAAAGAAGCACTTATAGATTGATTCAAGCAACTTGGGCTCAATCAAATTTGTAGAGACCCATTGAAGGAATCACACATGATGAATGCATGATTCAGGCTCTTGAAGTTTCTAAATAATCACTTCCAAAAAATAGGGAGTTGGCTTAAACATTATGGCTGGAAAATATATTATTTTCCTTTTTTAGATATTTTCCCGTTTCGTGAGGAGGCTATTAGGGAATCAAATTAGTTATTTCTATTTTAATCGCCAAGTTTCCATTTAATTGATATAAGACATTTAAGATAATTAGGATCCTGATTTAGTTTAAACTTTCCTATTTACTTAGATTAAGATTCTGATTTGATTTCGATTCTTTCCTATTAGGGAAGATTTATATTTAGATTTAATTTTTGGGTTAGGATTTATTTCCAAAAATTCTTGTAACCAACCCTATATAAAGTACTCATATTCAATAAACAAAAAAGAAGTTTTTGGTGCAATTGATGAGAGAGTTAATTCTCTTTGGTTCTTTACGAACTCTTTTGAACTTATCAGATTTTCGTGGCGTTCAAATTCTTGACTTATCAATCAGACCATCCATAACTGATTATAGCGTCTTCACATACCAAGGTTCATACTTTCAATAAGCATTGGGTTGAGGTTTCATTCCATTCCTGATTTAGATTCGATCTTAGAAACTAAATTGATTAGGGTCGCGTCAATTTTTGACGGGGTTTGTATCACGTATACCTCAACAATAGCTTCAGCTTTGGCCACTGTGATTTCAGGATCTTGCTTTATATTTTCAAAAACTAAAACGTTTCTTGTATGCCATGCTGCCCAACATAAAGCTATTATTAATCTCAGTTCCTCTTTATTTCTTCTTTTTACCATCTCTTGTATCATACTTGGCAAATCTTGATTAATAAGTAGTTGCACTTCTGCCAAAAAAAAGGAGTTAATTGACATATCTACTTTGTTGGTTTACATTCCATTACAACATAGATGACATCCTCAACCTTCATTTTACATCTCAGACATTTTAGATCCTGTATAATTCTCTCATTCCATAGATTCTCTATCGTTGGTAACAGATTTTTTGTAGCCCTCCACATAAAAATCTTGATTTTCTATAGTAACTCAGTTGACCATATCACATTCCATTGACCATTGTCCCATGGTGTTTTTGGAGCAACTTGATAGCTTAGAATGCTTGATCTTTATAGCTATTTGATAACCACTCTTAACCCAGTATTGACCTTTCTTATCATAGTGCCATAAAATTTGATCTAGTTGTAGGTTGTTTAGGAGTTGGATTTGTACGATTTTTTTCAATATCTTCACGGGTAAAGTGCTGATAAATCAATATTTCTTTCCACTGTTGATTGTCATTAAATAATTATACTACTGTGAAATCATCATCTAAGGTTGCCGATGAGATGGGCTTGAAAGTTTGTGATCTTGATATCCATTGACTCTTATACACTTTAAGAGATTCCCCTGATTTGATTCTCTATTTCATTTCTTTGTAAATGATTTGTCTCCCCAAGAGAATACTTGTCCAAATAAAGATGGCTTGGATCCTAATTTGGCTTATAAAAAATCAGCATTTTCAAAGTATCTTGCCTGTAGTATTTTTGTCATCTAAGACTCGGGATGTTAGATTATCCTCTAGCTTTGCTTAGCTATCAAAGCTTAATTAAACTATCAAAGTCTCTAAATCCAAGACCTCATCTACCCTTTGCTTGACATAGCCTCTCCCACTTTGCCCAATGAATGCTTTTCTGATTCTTCTTTGCCCCCAACCAAAAGCTTATAGTTGCTCTTTGAATATCTTTATATAAAGTTGTGGGAAGTTTAAAAGCACTTATTGCATACGCTGGTGCAGTTTGAGCCATTGCTTTAATCAAGATCTCCCTAATCCCTGCTTGAAGAAAAAAAATTGCTTTGCCAACTTGAGATTTTGCTCAAAATTCTCAACTTAATTTCCTTGAAAAAAAACTAATTTTCTTCCTACTAACCATGGAGGGCAATTCTACGTATTTTTCATGCTTTCATACAACATTTAGTTGAAAAATGTCTTTTATTGCATTCGTCTGTCCAGCTGGGGTGTTTCCACTAAAATTGAAGATCTGACCAGATGCAACAGCATAACAATCAAATATCTACTTTAGATTTTTACAATCATCCATTGTAGCTCTACTAAAGATCAAACTGTCATCAGCGAACAAGAGATGATTGATGGATAGCTCTTTGTTGAACCTAAGCCCCTGATAGAGCTTTTTTTTTTTTTTTACTTGAATCAACATGTTGGAAAAAGCTTTTGCACAAATAATAAACAAATATAAGGATAACAGACAACCATGTCTTAAATGCCTTTCTAGCTTAATCAACTCTTTAAAAACCCCACTAATCAGTACAAAAAAGAATGAGGTAGAGATACAATTATAATCAAATCAATCCAGTTTTTTTGAAAACCGTAATTGATGCATGATTTGCTTTAAGAAATTCCATTCCACCATATCATAGGTCTTGCTTATATCTAGTTTTAAATCAACTAACCTATTTTTCTTTCTTTTACTCATTCTAATTTTATATAGACATTCATAACCTATGATGATATTGTATGCGATAAGTTTATTTTGTATGAATGCACTTTGATATAGGGATATTAAAGCATGTAAAATTTACTTTAGTCTATTAGCTATAGATTTGGCTATGACTCTATAAATCACATTGCACAAGCTATTAGGTCTATACTTTGCTACATCCCTGTGTTTTTTGTTTTAGGATAAGGGCAATGTAAGCATGATTGAGAAGAGCTAGGTTACCTTGCTCATTGAGGATATGTAAGCACGTTGCTGTCACAACTTCTCCAACAAAATTATAGTACTTTTGAAAAAATGCAACAGGGAGAGCATCTGATCCTGGTACTTTTGTTGGGCACATTTGGAAAATAGCCTCTTTGATTTCCTCCTTTGTGATTGGTATAGTCAGCTCCTCATTCATCTTTTTTGTTACTCTCTTTGTTATGTTTTCCAACGCTGCTTCCCTTTGCTGCCTTGATGGATTTATTGTAGTGAAAAAATTTGCAAAATGATCACAGAATCTTCTCTCCATCACCTTTGCTTCTTCAGCCCAATTTCCTTTTTCATCCAAAACTCCCCATATTATATTCTTCCGCTTTCTTATTGTAACTTTGGCATGAATAAATTTTGTATTTCTATCTCCTTCTAATCGCCAATTAGATCTAGACCTCTGCTTCCAATACACTTTTTCGTCAATCAAAATGTTGTCGATATATTTCTCTAACATCCTAATTTTATCCCCATTCTCATAATGGTCATAACTCTTTTTAACTCGTTGATTAACTCATTTAACTTTTTTTCCCTCCCACCAAATTCCTTTGAGCTCCACATCACTAGTTCAGCCATGGACCTTTTTGCATCATTTTTTTTAAAATCTCTATTACATATGCTCCCTCCCACTTGCATTGTTCCCCCCCCCCCCCTCTTCTTACTATCTCTTGACATTTTTCATTAAGCTCCACATATCTTCATAATGTATTCTCATAAAGTTTTTTTTGCTGTAACCAATTTTTTTCCCTCTTTCCACCACAAGCGGCAAATAATTGATATCACTAATTAAGAGGGATAAAACCCATTATATAAAAATGAATATCAATAATTTTTAATTTTTTATCAGCCATGAAAATTAATTAATATTTAGAAATTAAGTTTTACAAATCACAAAAACTAATGAATATAAAAAAAAATTGCTATACATTAAAAGTATAAAATATAGATCATGATATACTAAGAAAAATATATTTAAAAAATTCAAAAGAGAGCAAGATTGAGTGTTTAATTTATAGAATGAGACAGTAGAGAGAGAATATGTAATTCTAAGGTAAAGAGAGAAAAAGCTTAGTGAAGGGTAGTAAGAGATTAATGAAGGATGGTTTTGAGATTTTAAAATTTTAATTTTTCAATAATAAACTTATTTTAAAATGGTACAAAGAAAAATTTGGTGGGTTCAAATAGTACTATTAATAATTTTTACTTTATACATTCTAATAAATACCAAAATAGTCTTCTGTAAATTAAACCTTATTCATTAATTTTTTTGTTTTCTCGTTACACCTATAAAAATATTCATCATCCCTACAAATTTTGATATATTTCATTAGCAATTAATCATGTTTCTCTAATCCTATCTTTAATTTTCACGTCTTTCTTGTAGTTGTTGCTTAAGTTATTTTTTTTCATCTTCAATCTCAATCGAAATTGAATTGAAATATTTGTTTATGAATAAATATCTTGGATAGTAGGGAGGACTCTAATTTCAAATCAGGCCACTTCCTGCTCTTTTTTCCTTTTCTTTCTTCTTCTTCTTATAATTGCAGTTTTTATTTTCTTTTTTATTTTATTATTATTTATTTTTTGTTTACCGCTAAAACGTGAAGGACTATTTTGCGTTTTCCTTTTCTTCTTCTTCTTGTACCACAACGCACGTTTGAGCTTCAGGTTTTGTTATTTGTGCGTTTAGAATTGCTTTTGTCCAGGCAAATAATTGCTTGATTAGTTATTTAGATACACGATTTTGAAGAGAGCTAAGTTTTAGGTTTTAAAATAAAGAATAATTATAAACAAACGGCTGTGTTCGATGAGTGTCTAAAATAATTATATTATATTTAATTATATTAAATTATCCTTACCAACAAAGTGTTGGCTCAACTGGCAATAGAGTCCTCTTAAGTGGCTTGACTGGGTTTGCTCCCTAATTTAAGTCGCAGGGAAGTCGCATTTATTAGGAGAACTTGTGCCTTTCGGTTCAAGTGGGAACTTCTAATCTGGGTTGTGGGAGGTTCGAGTCGCAAGGAAATCGCCTTTATTAGGAGAGTTTGTGCCTTTCAGTTCGAGTGGAAACTTCTATGGTACGGGCTTAAAGGTGCCTCCCACAGTTGGAGCCCTCCCCAAGATGCCTCGTGGTTAAGATAAAAAAAAAATTATCCTTAAATGTAAATCACATTTTACATTTTTATAATAAATAATTCTTAAAATATGAGCGTTTAAAGTAATTTTAAGAATGTAAATAGCCCCGCGTTTAATCTAATTATTCTTCAAAAAATTCAATAAAAACATAAAATATTTTTTAGGGAACTGTTTATTATATATATTTGCCCGAACTATACAAGGAGACCTCAACTTTTCAAGAATAAACGTACAAACTACTTTCATTAGTATTTTTAATTTATCTAGATACAGACAAGACAATTTTGGTAACATCACTCTCAATGAACATTTAACACGTAATTTGGAGCCATGATTTTTTAAATCTTTTTTGTTAAACTAGAATATATCAAGTAATCTAAGATTAACAAATAAGCTACTTTTATTGGTAAAATTATGAAATAATATACTTTTTTAACTTTTCAAGTCTGATCTTAAACAAGACTTTAATGTAATTTCAAATATCAACAAACAAAAAATACACGAAGTTCATATAGGCTCTAATTGTCTTAGAAATTATCAAACTTCTTTTTGATAATTATATTTAAATGCAAAGTAGTTGGGTGATAGGGTCACAAATCACTGTAATCAAAACACATAGTTATTAAAAAAAATAATAATAAGGGAGCATTTTTTAAACCAATGGAGTCTGCATATAAATTTCTTCAAACATTATGGACTTGGGTTTTTCTGGACAAACTTGTGAATACAAAAGAAGGGTTTGAAAATAGTTATTGAGGGGTGCCGTTAGCATGAATCCCTCTTAAGTCTTAAGTCCCATTTATCTACCCTCTGGTCCAAACCCTATGCCGAGTAAGTATAAAAACCAGGCCCAGATTAGTAATGATGTCGTGGACCTTTCAAATGAGGGGCCAGATGGGGTTAAGTCCGGCCCGTTTACACTCTGCCAGTAGGAGAGTTGGCGCCAAAAGGCACCCATTTCCCGCCAAATCTTCCCGTCAAACACTTTGCGGGCACCCAATCTCTGCCCTCCAAACCCCAAGTCTTCCCTCTCCCTCGCATTCAGTCAGTAACCATGGCGTCTGATTCAGGCTTCCCCAGCTTCAACGACGGTCAGTCATAAATAAAATTATTATTTTTATTTACAGTTTAATTTTTTATATTCATAAAATTTCGATTTTTTTTTTTGGTTTTTTAGGGCCGTCGTCCCCGGACGATTCAATTTCAACTCCAATCGACAACACCTTCTCCTCTCCAGTCGGCTCCTCACGCGCCTCTGGTCGCGGTCGTGATGGAGGACGCCGCCGCCGCCGATCCACGACACCGACAGCCTTCCTTACGCCACGGGCAAGCCAATCCCGCTTCGCCATTTCCTCTGAAACCCCAAACACCACGCCATCCCGCTCAAACCGCAGATCCAATGGTCAAAGACACGCCACGTCGCCGTCCTCAACCGACGATGTCCCACTATCATCCTCTGAGGCAGGCGACGACATGGACGAGGCCACGCCAACGTTCGTATGGGGCACGAACATTAGCGTGCAAGACGTTAAAAGCGCTATACAAATGTTCTTGAAGCATTTTAGAGAGAAAGAAGAGCTGCTGAGTGGAAGTGAGAGTGAGATTTATAAAGAGGGGAAGTATATGAGAGCTATAAATAGGGTTCTTGAAATTGAAGGAGAGTGGATTGATGTTGATGCAAATGATGTGTTTGATTATGATTCCGACTTGTATAACAAAATGGTTCGATACCCACTTGAGGTTTTGGCAATTTTCGATATTGTGTTGATGGATATTGTTAGTTTGATTAACCCTTTGTTTGAAAAGCATGTGCAAGTAAGGATTTATAATCTTAAGAGCTCCACTGCAATGCGAAATCTCAACCCATCAGGTTTGTTCTTTTTAATTTGTTTGTGTTTTACATTTTTCTTATTGATTTTGATGAATGAGTGGTGTGAATGAAGATTATAGATGATTTTGGTATTGTTTTGGATAGATATCGAGAAGATGGTATCATTAAAGGGAATGGTTATTCGGTGTAGTTCGATAATACCAGAGATTAGGGAGGCTATATTTAGGTGTCTTGTATGTGGGTACTACTCGGACCCCATTGTGGTGGATAGAGGTATATTCGTCTGCTGTTCTGTGTATTGATTTGACTGTGTAGATAAATGTTGTTTTGGATCAAAGTTTTTTGTGTTTTCTGACGGAAGGGTGGTATCAGGACGGATAAATGAACCTTCAACATGCTTGAAGCAAGAGTGTCTTGCTAAGAACTCTATGACGCTGGTGCACAATCGATGCAGGTAATTTAAAGCCTTAGTTATGCAAAATCAATGCAGGTAATTTAAAGCCTTATTTATGGGCTAAGCTGACTAACGGAGTGTGCAGGTGAACTCTTGGCATCTTAGGAGTAAGTTAATTTTCATATAATCTTCAGCTGAATGGTTTTCAGGTCATGTATTACAGGGATGTACACTGGCATTATTTGCCAATGCTGAGTATGAGAAGAGGGTGGGGATTTTGGGGTATTGTTATTTGGTATAAATTGATTCAATTAAATAACTGTTTCCTCAGAAAGGCGCTCATGGATGTTGATGTGATCATGAGAAACTCTTACTGTTTATGGCATAAAGAGATCATAACCAATTGGTCCTCTTCTAAAACACAGGTTTGCTGATAAGCAGATTGTGAGGCTTCAGGAGACACCTGATGATATTCCTGATGGTGGAACACCACATACAGTGAGCCTGTTGATGCATGACAAGTTAGTGGATGCTGGAAAGCCAGGTGACAGAGTTGAGGTGAATCCACAGCATAACAATATTTTTATATCACGAGTTCCTCACTATGTCTGTTCATCTGATTCCTTCACTTTTTCCGAATGTTATTGTTGTCTGATTAGTTTTCCTCTTTGCATTAGGTCACTGGGATTTACAGGGCTATGAGCGTCAGAGTTGGGCCAACACAGAGAACTGTGAAATCATTATTTAAGGTATATCTTCCATCCTTTTTTTCCCACTACATTTGAATATCTGAAACATTGATACGGCCTGGGAGTTATATTTCTTTCTTTTGGTCACAGACATACATCGATTGTCTTCATATAAAGAAAGCTGACAAGTCAAGAATGCTAGTTGAGGATGCTATGGAAATTGATAACAGCCACCCAAGAATTGAAGATGAAATTCAATTTGATGAATCAAAAGTATATCAAGTTCTTCCCTTCCAAAATCTCTTATTTCTTTTATCTATATTAAACTGACTCACTTTTTATATTGCAGATTCAGCAATTGAAAGAGTTGTCAAAACAACCTAACATATATGAAACACTAACCAGGTCTTTGGCACCGAATATTTGGGAGCTGGATGATGTGAAGAAAGGTCTTCTTTGCCAGGTGCTATATTAGTTTGGCCGTCTAGTTTACCAACTGCTTTCTTTGATATTCCAATATGTTAGTTGGTATTTTATCATTTTTCTGTTTGTTACTAATAGCTTTTTGCTTGATGTCATGTAGCTTTTCGGTGGGAATGCTTTGAAGTTACCATCTGGTGCTAGCTTCCGGGGTGATATCAACATCCTTCTGGTTGGTGATCCTGGAACCAGCAAGTCTCAGCTGCTCCAATACATACATAAGCTATCTCCTCGAGGCATTTACACCAGTGGAAGGGGGAGCTCTGCTGTTGGCTTGACAGCTTATGTCACCAAAGACCCTGAAACTGGGGAAACTGTATGATAACGTCTAGAATCTGGTCCTTATATTTTCTTTACATACAGCAATCCCCTTTAAATTGAAGAAATTGAGTAGATTTTGATACTAGTGACCTACTCTGTAGGTTCTGGAGAGTGGAGCGCTGGTTCTGAGTGATAGAGGCATCTGCTGCATTGACGAATTTGACAAAATGTCTGAAAGTGCAAGAAGCATGTTACATGAGGTTGATTACATTCCTTTTAATTTAAAAATTACTTTAGTTTTGTGAGTTGTCTATGCATGTATGGAAAAGTTGTTTTTCATGAACCTGCAATTTTATTCCTTTACCCAATAATATGAGAACTTCTAGCATCTACTTGTTTTCTTTGAAGTTTCTTCTATTAGTGAATATGTTACAATTTCTTTTATGGACAGAAGTTGATGATTCTGTGATGGTATATTAAGCATGATATATGCATAATTAACTCGCAGGATTAGCTAGTGTATGCTCTTTACCTCATCACTCACTATTTTTGTCCTTGGGCACCTATGATGGTTGATTTGAATTATAAAATTGACTTCAATTCTCCCAGGTGATGGAGCAACAAACCGTTTCAATAGCAAAGGCTGGAATCATTGCCTCACTTAATGCTAGGACTTCAGTATTGGCCTGTGCAAATCCCAGTGGTTCACGCTATAACCCTCGCTTGTCTGTGATTGAAAACATACACCTTCCTCCTACGTTATTGTCCAGGTAAGAAAGAGCCATTTCTATGCCATGCAACTAAGATATTGCATATATTGAAAATTATATAGCTTCACATCTTTCACAGTGAACACTATGGTTAAAATGCATATCACATACTAATTCTTAGCGGTTGTTTCATTGAACCTTGGTTGTGACTGAATGGCAATTGTTTACAAAAACTACATTGACTCTTGATCTCAGGTTTGATTTAATCTACTTGATACTTGACAAAGCTGATGAACAGACAGACAGACGTCTCGCCAAGCATATTGTCTCATTACACTTCGAAAATCCTGAAGTATGGTAAACTGTCACTATCTCACTTGTTTCAAGGCATTGTCTGGCAGTTTTCATTTGTCATCAGAAAATTCCTGTCTATTTGCAGAGTTCTGAGCAGGATGTCTTAGACCTTGCCACATTGACCGCATATGTGAGCTATGCCCGAAAGCATATTCATCCAAAATTATCTGATGAAGCTGCTGAAGAGTTGACTCGAGGATATGTAGAAATGAGAAGGAGAGGAAATTTCCCTGGCAGCAGCAAAAAGGTCTCTTGCTATTTTGCTATTTACAACATTCCCTACTTCAGTTCCTTTGAATACACTTGTTTAACAAATCTGATGAATGAATGCTATTTACAACACTTCAATGGAATATTATTGCATTCACGATTCCACCCGTTGATTCTTCCTTCATGCATGTAATGACTTTGCTCTCAATTTGGATCTTTTTCTTTTCTCCTGGATGTTGAATTTGATCCATCGCATTGTATAGACATCTGAAAGAATTGTGAATGCTATTTTGTTTCAATTTGAACTGTTGCAGGTTTGTTTATTTGTCCATGCCTAATATTTTTCATGTCTCTTGATTTGTTAATTTAACAGGTAATAACAGCAACACCAAGGCAAATTGAGAGTTTGATACGCCTAAGTGAGGCCCTTGCACGAATTCGTTTGTCAGAATTGGTTAGTATTGCATTTGAGTTTTTACTGCAATGATGGTTTCCCATGAGCAGAGAATGAACTTATGTCCTGGTCAAACAGGTTGAAAAGCATGATGTAGAAGAGGCATTTCGGCTTCTGGAAGTTGCAATGCAACAGTCAGCTACTGATCATTCAACTGGTAATTCTCCTGAAACACTTCTCCCCCTTTTATTCCTGATTTTATTTTCTGTCTAGATTATCAGCATCTGCTAATGGCTTTAACCTTTTCCTAAAGGAACAATTGACATGGATCTGATCACTACTGGAGTTTCGGCAAGTGAACGAATGAGACGTGAGAATATGGTATCCTCCACTCGCAACATAATAATGGAGAAGATGCAACTTGGGGGACCCTCAATGCGCTTGTTGGAGGTGCACTAATATACTAGATGCAGCAATCTTTTTATTGTTATTTAGTGTAAATCACAACCAATACTTGAATGTGCTTAATCCACAGATACTGGAGGAGCTGAAGAAGGTGATCCCTGGAAGTGAAGTTCATCTGCATGACGTAAGTTACTTGCTCCCTTTCCTCCTTCATTCTCTCGGTCTCAGTAGAATATAATGTTCTGACTGATGGGTACACCTTTTCTATCAATTCAGCTGAGGAATGCGCTTACAACTCTTGCTAGCGAGGGATTCGTAGTTGTCCATGGTGACAGTGTGAAAAGAATATAGAACAGTATGTCAAAACTTACTATGCCGAATTCTTCAAGTTAACCTGCTTCACGAGAAACTGCTGTAGTGTGGTGCTGTAACATTACCTAGAGACAAGGAAGCTGCTGCTCTTCAGATAATCTCCGTGTATTACTAGAAAAAATGCCAGTATAGCAATTTCATGTGAGCTATATGATGACTGTATATGATTTTTGTAGTTCATATCAGGCTGCCATAACAAGAATCCCCTTTTTTCTTTCATTTAATATGTTGTGCTGGCAAATCACTGGGCTGCCTGAACCCTTGGATTACGCATCGAAGGGTTCGTCTTTATTTTAACTCGTCTAGTGCAGAATCAAGAACCATTGCTTTAATCAAACTGGTTGTTCGTGGAGCTCAAACAAAAAGTTGGTTAATAAAAAGGCAACCTGAATTACGAGAGCTATCTTGTTCTCTTTCCCGTGACTGCAATTAATAATCCAATGGACCTTATTTCCAGCACAACACTTGCACATGTAGTTATGAGGAAAAATAATTCATAAAAACAGAAATATATGCATTAAGAGTCATTTTTGTGGTCTTGAAATCAAAGATGAAAGAATGATCGAGATGTTTATTTAGTGTGAATCACAACCAGTTTAAGACAGTAATGTCCATACTTTGTTAAGTTAGGGTGTCAAAAATACCCGCTTGGGCAATGCAGGCCAAGTAATACTCGGCTCTAGGATGAGGTTAGACCAATCTCGAACATCACAAAACAAATATTTTATTAAAAAAATTATAAAATATATATTATTTTAGATAATTAATTGATGCACCCCTAACTTTTAGGAAAGGGAACAAAAAATTCTCCAACATGTCGAAAAATATATTTAAACTCCTATCTCTTATCGAATTCTATTTATTTTAATAGAAAATATATTTAATATTTTCAACATATAATTATCATTATCTCGCTCTAGTATATAAATCAACATATTAATGCAAATGTGTTATTAAAAAATAATTGTTGCGTACCCAATTTACCCATATATTATTAATAAAATTATGAAATACCATTCTTCATAAGGATTGAAATTTTTGGTGAGAGATCCAATTTAATTTCCCATGCAATTGCAAACGCAATAAATAACACAAAATATATTGCCAATTTCCCCCTCAAAAGTCTTGTAAAATATCATTTTCTATCCTCATGAATAGTAAAAAAAATCACCAGTATCACCAGTATTGTTAATAAATTTTATTAACAATTTATGGGTAAATTGAGCAATCAATAATTATTTTTTGATAACATATCTAGGTCAATATATTAATTTGTATGCTAGAGGGAGATAATAATAATTATATATTGAAAATATTATTTCTGTTAAAATAAACAGAATTTGTTAAGAATGGGATCTAACTATCTTTTTGAAAAAATTAGAGAGTTTTTGTTCATTTTTCTAAATGTTGGAGGTGTATCAATCATTTTTCATATTATTTTAAATAATTATATATATTTGACCAATTTATTACATTGTGCAAATTTTAAACATTTAAAGTTCGTATTTTCATATCTAATTTCATTAAAATAAATTATAAAATTATAAAATTACAAAAAATTAAAAATATACATATATAATATTTTAAGATATAAAATCTAGGCATAAAATATATCTCTGCGCAAGTATGAGCATTACCACACGGGCATACCCAAGTATGAACCTAAATTTTGTCATTCCTAATTAAAGTAAGATGTTCCTTAAAAGATAAAAAAGATACACACTTTAATATACTACAAAATGCGAACACACTATTTTGAAGTGTGTTTTTCTTATCCTAGAGTTTACTTCTTATTTTAAATATCATTTAAAAAAGAAAAGAAAATACTAGGCTCATAATGTAATAAACCTCTGTTGTTTTAGATGAAGTTCACTTGTTTAATCTTTAAATCGTATGCAGTCCTAATTCGTAATTAAGTTAAGTAATGTGGTATTGTTATTATTGATACAATTATTGTTCCGAATTGGAAAAAATGAGTTTGGTAAATAAGTGCGCTGGAAAATCCATTAAGAATTAAAACTTATACGTTAGCAAACTAACCTCAACAATCAGAGTGGCGCAGCGGAAGCGTGGTGGGCCCATAACCCACAGGTCCCAGGATCGAAACCTGGCTCTGATAAGAGTGGCTTCCGAAATATTTTTTAATTTTCATCGTGCCGTTTATTTTAGGGCCCAATTATCACTGCTGGGCTGACTTCCAATGTGTTGTAGCCCAGTTGCCTCTGTTCGGCTACTCTGGTCCATGACAAATGATGCCAATTTCAATTCCTGCAAAACTACTCGGTGATATTTATGTCAAGAGTGGAGCTATTGGCAGCCTGAGTTCCTGAAAAAATCTCCTTTTCTTAGTGCACCTCATAAATATTTTTATAACAAAAAATAAAATCGCATTTCATGCGGTTTTAAAAAATAATTTAATATTATTTTTTTTTACTTTACACTTGATGAAACTGATAAAAATATAAATTAATTTTTTTTAAGACGAGGCAGCCTTATAAAAAATAAAAAAAAACTATTAGCCAACAATACAAATAAAGAAGCAACGCAAAATAAAGAATAAAATGAGAAAATATATTACATAGTGATTTTATTCATTCCAATAGTATGTGTATAAAACAAAAAAGATGAGCTCTTCTTTTATAGTTACATAATCACTCCATAAAATTAATGAAAAATTATAGATCATAATTCCTTATGAGATAGTGGGAGTTATAGGAAAGCTAAATGTTGCTAATGGGAAATAATGAGGAGACTAAGAGATATATGTTATGAACATCTATATTTATTTTAATAAATTCATAACACTCCTCCTTAGGTGTTCATTACAAAGAATATGCCTCATTAAAATCTTTACATAATTGTTATTGTGTAATAATAATAAAATTAATTATGAGAAGATGAAAAATCAAATTTAAAAAAAATTCTTTATTTATTAGATAATAGAGAATATACAAAGATAAGAAATTGTGATACCATTTCACCTCTTTAAGTCTCAGCTTTATATAGATATATAGATATAGATATGCATCAATTCTAAAATCACATATTAATTCCAAAATTACCCTCATCGCTTTAACCTTTTTCCTTTTTAAGGTTTTGAATTCTCATCCTTCATATTTACATTTAGAACTTATTTATTTGTTTCCATTCATTTCTTAAAAGTAATCTAATTGATTTAATCTATAATAAATTGATTCACTTTTTCTTTTCTACTCTTAAATTTTATCCCCAACTACTGGTTTTCAATCCAATCTCCTACTCTTTGCATTTAAAAAAAATTATATAGTTCGAGCTAGTTAACTAGTACAAAAAATCAACAAAAAATTATATTTTCTTATATCTATCACAAAATCAAAGGAATGTAGAAAGTATAACAAATAAAGAGGTGAGTCAGCTGCTGAAGGATAGATGTTGTTATGGAGTTTTAATTACTTATATATTTAGATTTTATTTTATTTTTTGCTTTTAAAGGGTATTTATTTTTATTATCATAATGACCTGATGACACTGTAGTGGGTTTAATTTCAATTTCAATTTGAAGTATCTGCTACTTAAAAAAAAAAATTGCTGAGGTTGCCGGTGGGGGGAAGGGGTTGTTCATTTGTTAAAGAGGACGAAGGGGGTTAATTTCGGAAATAAACCGGGTTTTCAAAATCACACTGCATTCATCAATAAATTTTGGGGTGCGGCAAGAAAAGAGGTTTTTTAAGGAAAGTAGTGGTTTGCCAATAGCACCAATCTTGTGTCAAATGTTTACCTAATAGGAAAATGATCCACGTAATTGGGTCCTAGAAAATAGTTTGATTTAAGAAGTACTACGCGATGATCATTAAAAGTTTGAACCATTTTATTCCAAATTACATTCATTCCCTTAAATTCGTGACTATAAAATGTGATTTTTTATTAAGAAATTGGACCATTGCATCATCCGATGGGTTCTTTTTTTCTATTGAAATAGAATTTTATTGCGAAAAAAATGCATGATTAATTCATAAAGTCAAGAATTTATTACTTTATTTATAAAAAAACCATATAAATAACTTATAAGATATATTTTTCTTCTATTAAAGAAATAGATTTTTCTTAAATATTCAAATCTATATTCTGTAATTAAATAATTTAAAATTTATGTAAATTGATTCGAAGGCTTTTCAAGTCCTTCCAAAATCATTAAAGAAAAGTGCTTAAACTTTCCATTAAAAAAATATTATTCAACACAAATTATTATTATTTGAAAAATAAAAATAAAACGTTTCACTCTTTTAAAAAGTACTCAACACGACACGACGCGGAATCTCTCGCCGTTTTAACTAATTACATCCTTCATTCAAAAAAAGTTATAATAATAATTACACCTGAAAAAATACGACTATTAAAACTTGTGTGGCCAATGAAAATACGTGGACGCAGGACACCTGTGAGCTAACAAAACGACACCGCTCGCAGTTTCCTATCTCTCTCTTGCGTGTCAGTTAATGATAAAACAAATTAATCAAAATCAATAGAGAAATCAATCTCAATTTCCATCCCCCGTCCGTGCATGTTACTGATAGAGAGAGAGCGAGGAGCTGATTGAACCGAATCAAATCAAATCGGACGGCCAGGAGGAGATGGCGGAGTTACAATCAGGAGGCGGCGGAGGATGCTGCCCGCCGATGGATCTGTTCCGGTCGGAGCCGATGCAATTGGTCCAAATCATCATCCCTATTGAATCTGCTCACCTCACTGTCTCTTACCTCGGCGAACTCGGCTTGCTTCAGTTTAAAGACGTCCGTACACTCTCTTTACTCTTCGCGTTGCTTTAGATTCTGAGTTGTATAGAATTTTCAAAATTTTGACGTCAATATTTTGTTCAATTTTAGTAATGGGTTTGTTAATTTAGTTTTAAGTTTAAAAATTGTTTGGATGTCTTGTAGTATGTAGGGTTTTGTTAAGGTTATTTCATTCTAAAATGCTTATTTGATTTGCTTGGTTTTGCTTGTGAGGGCTGAATTGGATGTAGTTTTTTTTTTTTTTTGGTTTTGCTCCTCTGTATTTTGAACTTGTTAATCAAGTAATGCCATGCGGTTCATTGTTGTTGATTTGGAACTAAACTGTTGGGAGTTGTCTTATGTGTTTGATGTATTGTTGTTTCAGTTAAACTCAGAGAAGAGCCCGTTTCAGCGAACTTATGCCGCTCAGGTGAGTGCCCATGTCTGCTAAAAACTTTCTGTTTACGTAAACTCAAGACCTATGAAAATTAGATAATTAGTTAATGTGGTGAAGCTTTGATTTTTTTTTTTTGGGGGGGTCAGAACCAAGATAATTATATTAGATGTAGAAAATGTACATAGAGGAGGGACAAGAAACCCACAAATAAATAGTGAAAAAATCCCTAAGACTAAAAATTACAAATCTGTTAGACCAATGAAAACCTATGTTAGGCGCAAATATAAAGAGGCAGGGGCAGTTTAGTAATTTTAGGGACGAGGGCAGTTTAGTGATTTTATTAATTAGGGTTCAGGTATAAATAAGAAATTAGGGAGTCATTTAGGGTTTATGTTGAGTTTTTTCTAGTGTTAGGAATAATTAGGAGTTTGGGAGAGATTGACCTACCTCTCGAATTATGGGTCAAAATTGTTCTTTCTTTTGATTTAATCATTAAAGCTAGCCCTAATTTAGCCCTAAGTCCTATTCAAAATCCTATAGGATCATAAATTCTATCAAATGATATTACACCATAGTGGTGAAACTTTGAGTGATTGATACTCACTTGGTATGATATATAGTCTCAGCTTTCCTAAGCTGTTTAGGGGTATGTTTTGATTGAGTTGTTGTGGCTTTTAATCCATAACTGCAATGAAATGGAATATTAACTCTTAAAATATAAATGAATAGTTGTTTGGTAAATAAATAAATTTTAATTGCCAAATAAAAGGGGATGTTTACCAAACTTTTTAGCTGTTGTGCTTACAAATTTAAGAAGAAGCACAGCAGTTGCGAACATACCCTATATTGATCTTTGCCAAAGTGGAGTTTTGAGTCATTATGTTTATTGATTTGTGACTTTTATGTGAAGATAAAAAAATGTGCAGAGATGGCACGCAAGTTACGTTTTTTCAAGGAGCAAATGCTAAAGGCAGGTATATTATCTTCAGTAAAGTCTACAACAAGAGCTGACAGCAATACGGATGACTTAGAGGTATCTCAAGATTTTTGCTTTTACAGAAATGAAAATTGTAACTTAGTCGGCTATACTAGAATTCTGTCTTCATTTTCAATTTTTCCTTTCTGGTTGTACTAGGTAAAACTTGGAGACCTCGAGGCAGAGCTGGTTGAAATTAATGCAAATGGAGATAAACTGCAACGGGCATACAGTGAGCTTGTGGAATATAAGCTTGTTCTGCAGAAGGTACATATTTATTTGTTGCCTTGGTCTATTGACTAACTAGTAGTCTAAAGCCTCATTTTACATGTTACATTTAATCGTCAAGCTTTGGCAAATAGTTGAGGTGTACATTGAGAAGATTACTAACAATCTCAGTTATTAGATTTTTGTTATATTATTTAACTTGTAACTATTTTCTTCTTCCTACTGTCATTCTTGTGATAAACCTTAAATTCTGCATAAATTGCACCTTTCCATGCTTAATTAAGCTCAATTTGTTGCCTTTTGATTTCTTTTGTTGTTTTTGTACTTTTGCTTACTCACTGTCTATCAACTTGCAGGCTGGTGAGTTTTTTTCTTCTGCACTAACCAGTGCTGCAGCTCAGCAGAGAGAAATGGAATCTCAACAAACTGGTGAAATGACTATAGAAACCCCTTTACTTACAGATAAAGTACAAACGCCAACCCTTAGATCCCTTTATAATTCGATCCGTGCCCCTCTAATTTTTGTCCTAACAAATCCTCTGGCTCTTTCATAGGAAATGTCAGCTGACCCATCAAAACAAATAAAATTGGGCTTTATTGCTGGCCTTGTTCCTAGAGAAAAATCCATGTCATTTGAGAGGATGCTATTTCGTGCTACTAGGGGTAATGTGTTTTTGAGGCAAGCTGTTGTTGATGAACCTGTGGTTGATCCTGTTTCTGGTGAGAAGGTGAGCTTTAGCACACATTTCTTGGATGCCTTTTCTTTTCTTTCTTTTTTTTTTTTGGGTTTTTTTGGGCGGGAAGTAACAAGAATTCTAAGTATAAACTTCTAAAGATAGTGTTCTTATTAGAATATTGTTTGTCCTTGTTTTTTGTTTTACCATATGGTTAGAGATATATGTGTTATAGTCTTTGCAGTTGGCTGCATATATGATTACCACAATCTCAAAAGTAATTGAGGCTAGCCTTTCCATGCCATTCTCATTCCAAGTCAGAAGATCACTATAAAAAAGTCTTACTGTTTGGTTTTGTTTTTGTTTTATGCATGTATATGGTGTTGAATTTTGTATAGTTCTCTAGTTTAAATGCTTCATAGGTATTTATGCTTGTGTTTAGTGTTTTTTGCATGAATTTTGTGAATTTTGAAATTCTGCACAGAAAGTCTGTCCACTTTCCATGTTTTTATCTTGTACTACAGTCTTTTTATATTTTACTGCACTTTGAATTTCACTTTTGATTTCTGATTGTAAAATGCAGATGGAGAAAAATGTATTTGTGGTTTTCTATTCAGGAGAAAGAGCAAAGAACAAAATCCTGAAAATTTGTGACGCTTTTGGCGCTAACCGTTATCCTTTTAATGAAGAATTCGATAAACAAGCTCAGGCAATTTCGGAGGTACTTATTGCACTCTTGTTTGAAGCTGTTGTTTCTATTGCAAGTTTAATTTTTCTTTGTGCTTAATTTTCCTCCCATCTTGTAACCCTTCAGCGGTACAGTTGCTTGGATATTTATTAGTGTTCTTTTGCTTGGTTGGACTATTAACATGATGAGTCTGCTTTCCTTTTTGTGCTTGGAACAAAATCATATCAGGAAGTGAAAGTTATATAAGAGAAGAAAAATTATCTTTGCATGTGTTTTAAATATTTCTGGGATTACCATATGTTCAGAATGGAAGAGAAGAAAAATGATCTTTGCATGTTTGTTAAATATTTCAGGGATCACCATATGTTCAGAATAAAGCCTGCATCTTTATGCTTTAATGAAGAAAACTAAACCCTTACACTCATTTCCAAATTTCAGGTTTCAGGAAGACTCTCAGAGCTGAAGACTACTATAGATGCTGGGCTGCTTCATCGTGGAAATTTATTGCAAACTATTGGAGACCAATTTGAACAGTGGAACCTTTTGGTCTGTGGAAAATACATTATTTAGTGAATGTTCTTTTCTATTTTTCAATAACCATGCCGCATGAGTTGCAACTCGCCCTGTCAATTTATTATGCTATCTGCCTGATAGAGATTATGTTCAGTCATCTGTTTATTTATGTAAATTTTGAACTCATGAAGGTCAAGAAGGAGAAATCAATCTATCACACTTTGAACATGCTTAGCCTTGATGTGACCAAAAAGTGTCTCGTGGGTGAGGGGTGGAGTCCTGTTTTCGCCACAAAGCAGGTAATTTCTTTCCCTCTTGTTAAAAGCTCTCTATTTGTGAATATTATGTCGGATACTTACAAGCTAAGCTTGAATTTATCTGTGCAGATTCAGGATGCATTGGAGCGGGCTGCATTTGACTCCAATTCTCAAGTTGGAGCCATTTTTCAGGTTTTGCACACGAAAGAGTCTCCGCCTACCTATTTTCGCACAAACAAATTTACTTCTGCTTTTCAGGAGATTGTTGATGCATATGGGTGAGTTTTTACTTAAGATTATGCTGTACTTGCTTTGCTGCATGTGAGTTGACTTATAAGAACAGGAAGAATTCTGTCTTAAACTCATGCCACACTACCTTAAATTTAGAATTCCGTATTTTTTGGCTGATCATATATGTAATTATTCATAGTTATTTGAGTCCAGCATACCAATCTCCTTTGTGCCTACCACATAACAAAAATTTAAGCCCTTTGTAAGTTATTGATGATGCCACCTTTTTTTCCCTTTTGTTCGTGGCACTCTAGTATACATAGAACAACTGATATGGGTCAACATCATAGGGTTCAAAGTGAATATAAACAACTGTTATTGTGTATTCCTTTGTTTTAATAAAAACATCTTTGTTTCATATCAAAAAGTGAAAATGAACAAAGAGTTTCTGATTTATGTTGCTGTCTAAAGCAGTGATAATTTTTAGTGCATGGTTTAGTACAATGATTATGTGCAGGCTCCATGTGCATGTTCCCTTTCTTGTTTATGCCATCTTTTTATGGTGTTGTTACTTTTTGTTCCTTACAATATTTATTTTGAAATCAAGTCAAAATAACTGAGAATAAATGCACTTTATTTTGTAATTGCAGGGTGGCTAAGTATCGAGAAGCAAACCCTGGTGTATTCACCATTGTCACATTCCCTTTTCTTTTCGCTGTCATGTTTGGTGACTGGGGGCATGGAATATGCTTATTACTTGCGACCCTGGTTCTTATAGTCCGGGAAAAGAAACTTGCAAGCCAGGTAATCTTGTTTGATGTAGAATTTTACCTAGTTGTGATTGATTGCTAAGTATAATTCAAGAGCATATGAGTCTTTTCACATTTTATTTCTATGCTGATTGTTGTGAATTCTGTGGCATTTCTACATCCTATATTATTATGCTACGCATGATAATGTTAAACTAGCCATGATAATGGTAACCGGGCAGTTATGTTCTCGTCTGTTTTATTATATCATGTGCTCATACTGAGATCATGAGGGCACAATTAGATATTGACTTTATATGGCTATGATTTAATTCTGGGTTTTTAGAATGTCATAGATGATTAAAGTACAATAGATTTTAACAAAATTACATTTGCTGCTGGTTGATTTTTGCGCTGAATTTGTTATTATATATAAGTTTCACCTTTTGTATGTTTTTATTAGGATAAATTCTGAGCTATGTGCTGTTTTGTGGGCATTCTTGCATCGCATTCGGTCACTAATTTCCTTCCAGCTTGTGATATTCAACTTGATCATTTTCTTATGGCTTCTCTGTCATTCTGTTTGCTGTTTTTTGAGGTTTAATTGTCAAGTTTTGTAGTTTAATTGTGTTTTCCCCCCCCCTCTTTGGTATACTACAGAAGCTTGATGACATTACGGACATGACCTTTGGCGGTCGTTATGTTATTTTGATGATGGCACTGTTTTCAATTTACACCGGCTTAATCTATAATGAGTTCTTCTCAGTTCCATTTGAAATATTTAGTCACTCAGCATATGCATGCCGCGATCTCTCTTGCAGGTACACCAATACCTTTGTTAGTGATCTTTTTTCATTAATCTGTGAGTTGACAGTGACACAGTCTCGGATTTCTTTTTGCAGTGAGGCTACTACAGTTGGCTTAATAAAAGTGCGTGACACCTACCCATTCGGTGTAGATCCTATATGGCATGGCAGCCGCAGTGAGCTGCCATTTCTCAACTCTTTGAAAATGAAAATGTCTATCCTTCTTGGGGTTGCCCAAATGAACCTTGGAATCATATTAAGTTATTTCAATGCAACATTCTTCCGGATCAGTGTTAACATCTGGTAAGTTTGACTTGCTAAGTTGGTTTTCGATTTGCTTGATGGCTTCTAAGCCTCTTCCAGAGTTGTAATGAGGATTAGTAGCATACAACTGAAAGATATTTTCTCATGCATTATTCAGGTGTCAATTTATTCCCCAGATAATATTTTTAAACAGCCTGTTTGGCTATCTTTCACTCCTTATCATTTTGAAGTGGATCACTGGTTCGCAAGCTGATTTATATCATGTAATGATATACATGTTCTTGAGTCCTACTGATGAATTGGGGGATAACCAGCTTTTCCCGGGGCAAAAAACAGCTCAGGTTGGCTCTTTATTTTTGCTTTTCTAATTGATTTCCCATGCTTATTTATATCACATCACACTGATTCTTCTTGTGTGTTTCATTTTCAGCTTGTGTTGTTGTTGTTGGCTTTTGTTTCTGTCCCATGGATGCTGCTTCCAAAGCCTTTTATCTTAAAGATGCAACACCAAGACGTAAGTTAAAAGTTTTCTGCTTGCTGATTTCTTGCTTAATTTGTTTATAGCATTTGTTTTCCCCTGCTTTTCCTTTTGTTCTGACTGAGTCATGTTCTCCCAGAGGCATCAAGGCCAATCTTATGAACCACTCCAGAGCACAGACGAGTCTCTTCAGCCAGATACAGATCATGATTCCCATGGTCATGAGGAATTTGAGTTCAGTGAAGTTTTTGTACATCAGATGATACACACAATTGAGTTTGTACTTGGAGCAGTTTCAAACACAGCTTCTTACCTTCGATTATGGGCTCTGAGGTATCTAGCAACAAGAAAATCAACCTGATCAGTTTTTGTTATAATAAAATAATTTGTTTATATTTTAATGGAAGATCAAGAGTTGTTGAAATCAGCTTCCTTTCATGGACACCTGTACCTACTCGCATAAGATCATGCACTGCCATTTCACATAAATTACATGAGATACCCTTCAGTCACTTTCGTTATATTGCTACGACTACATAAATATTACTTTCTATCTAATTGGTGTCCAACTTTGTCCATGGTGGCTAATTGTTCTTGTTTCTTTTCCTTTTTTAACCTTTCTGCAGTCTTGCCCACTCTGAACTATCAAGTGTGTTCTATGAGAAGGTCCTTCTCCTTGCTTGGGGGTATGTCAATGGATTTTATGATACTGATCCATTTCTATATCGTCAAAAGACAATAACAATAATGTAATCAATGAATAACGATTGTCTCAATTACTTGCTGCAGGTACAATAATATACTTATCCTTATTGTTGGCATCATTGTCTTCATATTTGCAACTGTGGGCGTATTGCTGGTGATGGAAACTCTTAGTGCTTTCTTGCATGCTTTGCGTCTTCACTGGGTGGAATTCCAGAACAAGTTTTATGAAGGAGACGGTTACAAGTTCTCTCCATTTTCATTTGCATTGCTTGATGATGAAGATGAATGATACACTTGATTGAATAAATAGTTACCGTCCGAAGATAATTCAGTTGTGTGTGCATAGCTTTGGGATCTGTGCTCATTTTTTTAATTTGAACATCATGGAAGAGGTTGATCGGGATGTATCTTGTAGAGGCCATTGGAGAAAACTTTTTAAGCATGCGAACATTGACCCGTTCCCTTTTCAATGGTGGTTTATTTATTATTGGGAAGGAATAAGCAGTTTTCCGTATTAGGCTAGCAGCATCGTTTGCTGAGCACAGTTAGTCAGTCCCATCCCATCTGTAACAATTGCATATTTGATTTATTCAGCTATTCTATTATTATAAAATGATAAATATGTTGGGGTTGGTGTGGAAATCTTGGACTTTTCTTTTGTGATTATTTTGTATATTTGCATCAATTTTTACTGTGAAGGATGAAGATGGTTTTGTTGGACAGGCGGTAAGAGGCACACGTATGAAAATATGAATGGTTGATTGAAAACATAAATTATATATTATAAACATATGATTAGTTGATAGAGAACTTAAATAATGATATAAATCAGTTTGGATAGCATTATTTCATAGTATAAGTAAGTTTGGATAACATTATTCATAATCGTATGAAAGTGTTTGTATTACTCATTTCAAGTATCGTTACATAGTGTTTGGTATTATCACTCCGTGTTCGGTGATTGGGAATTTGCTATGTAGATTTAGGGGTATCTAGAATCATTGTTACGCAATTGATGTGAAACTGATTGGGAATACGTTAATGGATAGGATGGAGCATGCATTCTCAAAAATATCTAAAATAGGAAAAAAGGGGGAAAAGAACCAAAATCCTCAGTGGGAAGTTAATCACTCGGAGATTATAAATATAAAAACATAATGTAGTATTTATATTTTGGATTGAAGTGGAAATTTTTAGAATTGGGAGTGTAGAGTGAGAGTGGAAGTAGGTTATTTATTTACATTGGAATAGGAGAATAAAATTGAAACTAAAATCTAATTTATGTGTTTACATTAACTTGAATTGGGAGTAAATAGTTTTAAATTATAATTTTATCTTTATTTAAAAGAATTATAATTTGTAATTAAAAATATATATTTGGAAAATAAAATAAATATTTTCTTATATTTGTAAATTAATAATAATTATTAATATTCTTAATTATGTAAATCATAATTTTTTATTAATTTTAATTTAAATTATGTGAATAAAAATTATTAATAATAGCAAAACAAATGAAACATGAGATATTATCATTTTCCCACTAAAAATATTCTAACACATCATGTCAGTATCACAATTTGGCAAAATTATCAATTTACCACCAAACATTTAAACTGTTAGTATTTTCTCACTATTCTGTTAAAACTCAGTTAATATGTAACAAAAAATTTATAAAAGGTCATTTTTACCCCTGGAGCGTAAAAGACCATGTAATTAACCTTGAGCTTATAAAATTGAGCTTTTGTTTTATCTCAGCAACAAGTTGAGTTTTATGTGATTTAAGATTAAAATATTAATCAAACTACAAAATTATGTCATTTAAGAAATTATATTTAAGTATTTACTTAATTAAAGTTTTAGTTAACCAACAAGTGACTTAGATTTAAGACTCTAGTTGATCTCTCATTTGAGAATGTTAATTCACTTACTTAGCATTATGTGGTATTTTCTTTAAAGATTTTGAATTATTTGATGGTTGTGAGAGTAAAATTTAAAATAATAAAAACTAATATAATTATCATGTCAATGTAATAGTCCGAGTTTTAAAAAATTTTAAAAATAAATATATATTTTTTTATGTGTGAAAAGGCTCGAAAAAATGTTTATTCAACTAAATATTATTTGGTCCCTATCATTTTAAAAGTTTAATATCTTACCTCAAAATTAACATACTTTTTATTAAGCATTAACCCCTGAAAAAATTAAATCCTATGACATTTTGCTCCAAAATTTCCAATTCTTAATTTGCCCTAACCAGAGGACCCATCCATTTTTTTTTTTAATTTTCTCCTAAACATTATTTGGATGTGAATAAAAAACTCATCCACTAAATTCATGTAATAATTATATAGTCTTTGATGCTCCAGGGGTAAAATTGACATTTTATGATTTTTTCATTACATATTAACTGAGTTTTCTCCGGTTAGTGGGGTCAGGCGCTTCCAGTGGTGATATGTCTTGCTTGAATAACGGAATGGTGGGAAAATGCTAACAGTTTAAACGTTTGGTGGTAAATTGATGGTTTTACCAAACCGCGGTACTGAGATGATGTGTCAGAATACATTTTGTAGGAAAATGATAATATCTTATGAAACATTATTATTGATAAAATAGTACAAAATTAATATTTTCTTAGAATAAAATATTTATTATTATTAATTAAATAATTAGTTAATATTTATTAAGATTAATGTATAATATTATTATTTTTAATTAATTTAATTTATAAAATAAGATTATTTAAATAAATATAATAATTATTTTTTTTTATTTTATTAAATTTAATAAAATAAATATCTTTATAATTATTTTTTTTAATAAATATGATATTATTTATTTTATTAAATATTATTTATTTATTTTAATTATGAGGGTAAAAAGGGAAGAGAGGGGAGTGGGAATGGGAATCCCACTTTCCCTTAAAAATGGTAAGTAAATACTGAAGTAGAAGGAATCTGTACTCCACACTCCCACTCCAGAAAGTAAACACTACCTAAGAGTGAAGAATCTGTGGCCTTGAAAAGTAGAGGAGCTGCTCTGTAACCATTGAAATTCTTCCAATTTGAGGTTTAATATACTCTTTTAGTAAATTGAATTTCGGTTTTTGGTTTGCTAATTTATATATTTGATCTTGATTCAAGACTCGAGACAGATTGTTGATTTCTCTCTAAATTTTTTATTTTCTTATTTGTACTATTTTTCTAGTATCATATTTTGATATAAATATTCCCACTTTTCTCAATCAAAATAAAATTGTGGTTAAACGAAATTACTTGAAAACCACTCTACCAAATCCTCAGGGCACAACGGATACGATACAACGTTAGATTGTTTGGGTAAACAGAAAACCAAAAGTGGCAACCTCCCTTGCTATGTGTGTGCTTGCATTTATATAGGAATTGGGTATTTGCTTAATTATTTGTATAACACTACTCGTAAAGTCACAAACTAATGCTGTTGCAGACGTTCAAAGACAAAGAACAATTGTTATATATACTCCGAGGATGGATGAAAATGAAGAAAAGCGAGAAGGAAATCGTCAACCCATTTCTCTATGCTCATATTGAAAATGCCGAAACCGAAGAGGGTAAAGCTTGACTCATGATGTTATGTGTGAGATTTTACTTACACTTCCTACAAAATCTCTAGTCATATTCAAATGTGTATGTAAGGCCTGGTTCAGTATGATCTCTGATCCTAACTTCTAAGACATTCACATTAAACGTCAGATGTCAAAGATTATGACTGCCACTAGGTCCAGGTTACCTGGATCTCAGTACTTGTAATACAAATTAGAAGAGAATGGGATGAGAGCTAGGAAATTTGCTGCTTTGAGTGTCCAAGATGAGGATAGAGTCGATACAATTGGACCTTGTGGTAGTTTAATACTGTTCTCTATCGAAGCAAATTGGCCAGCTCTATATGTATATGATGTCATCAGTTATCTTGACAGAAGGTACTGCCTTGTAAACCATCTAGTTCTAATTTGCTGGCTCAAGTCATTGGTCTATGATACATCAAGCCAAAAATATAAGGTTTTGGTCTTTTGTTATAAAATGAATGGGGTACTTGAACTGTATTGTCTATGCACTTTAGATTATGAAGCAAACGATAGCCGGCATCTGTTAGCTTTACTTGATTTCCCAGGCAGCACACCATCTATCAGACAGTGTTCCTTTCATCTCTAACAACCCGCAATTGCTTGAATAATACGTTCACATGGGACTTGTATTCTTTTCCTAAAATTTTCTTCTGCAATGTCCATTGGCAGTATAAACTATAAAAGCCTTACAAGGCTGAGTACGCGACACTCCTTGTGTTTGCATTAGGTACCTTCCGTGGGCTGTAAGGGAGAGTTGCAGCAACAGAATGACATAAATTCTGACGCGTCATAATTTTTCATTCTATTGGTACAACATGGGTACTGAGGAGATAAGTACTCGGATTGACGCTAAAGCTGGCTTCAACCAATCTCACAACGAAGGTTCTGTTTTGAACGAAGGACAACAAAAGGTCACTCTATTTGTTTTTTTTTTTTTTTTTTTCTCATATTGGTGTCTGCCATATCAATTAAAATATATTAACTATGTAAATATATCACAACTCATATACTAAATTGATAACTGGCCTACTCGAAAAATTATAAATTTCATAATGCGATATTACCAAATAAATTTGTTATATTCAGGGTCCCTTCCAACAAGGAAATTCCTAACTTATAAACTCCCTGACAAAATAAATCAACCATATTCATATTCAGAGTCCCAATTCAATAGGAAAATCCTTTATTTTACAAACTAAACGATAAAAAAACATAAATGTGTTTGAATGAAGTAGAGTACTCCCCTTTTATAAAAATTAATACTCTTCCCATTGAATATAGTAATGACTCCATTATGATAATAAGTGATTTGAATAGATATTTCATATTTTTGAAAGGAAGTGTTACACTTTCCAAAGAGCATTTTAAGCTCGGAAGATTTGATGTCATGTCCTTGATCTGCCAAATTTATATAAAGTCAGATAACAGTCTTAATCTTACAACAAAGGAGTTCCACTTAAATGACATAAATGAGACATTTCAGTTTAACACCCACATGCAATAAGAAATCATTTCTTATGCATTGAGGAAATTGTTTCAACATTAAAGTCGCATGCTTTATATACAAAACATCCAATCGACCTGTATCTACTACAACCTACTCCTTAATTGGAGTCAGTCACGAACTGCAGCAGCTACGGTCGAAACCATGGAATCGACTCCACAGACGTTGCGACCCCTGCATATTTTGTAGTATCCATTCTCTCCCCAGCTCTCACCCCATGAATTCTTGATGATCCAGTATGGCTTCTCCTTCAACCTGATTGGAGCATAGCCAGCTGAACCGTATCCCACGAGCAACACTCCATGGTCCAATCGCTTCGAGCATATGTATGGGCAGGAAACTCCCCCAATGTATGTCTGCATGTACACTGCGTTGATGGCCACTGCATTCAAACAAAGAAAGAGGTATTACGGTTAAAGCCAGTGAACATCTCCATAAATTGAACTACCAGAGTGAAATTCTGATTTAAAATGTCATTGCAAACCTAGACATGAACAGAAAAGATCCTCATGACATGAAACTATCTGCAAAAAGGAATTATTTACCTGCAAGAGGACCATTTTTCACAAGATTGGCAGCAATTTGATCCTCGTCAAGGGAGACAACACTGAAGTTGGCCACTGAGGCAGCAATCTTACTCTTATCGAATTTGCAGGCGTGGCCGCGATCAGTGCCAGTGTAAGGATAGTCTTCCTCCCGCATAAGCCCACCAGCCTTGAGTGTGTACTCAAAAGCACTGTTCATAAGCCCACCATTGCATCCAGAATCACAAGAACCTGGTTCCTCAGGATCACACTGCAGACGGATATAACCGTTACGGTTCAATTAGAAGAATTAGAAGCACTGACATGAGCTTAATTGGCAACTTTTCTGGGCCCCGGGAGGACAAAATTTTCAATGTACAAGCAAATAGCATATAATGGGGTCAACATACTCATACAGAAAATTAGCTAAGGCAGCAAATATTCAAACGGTTATATACATTATATATATGCAAGTAATCTATAATCCAAAAGTGAGATCTATTCACAAACCTCGTGATCGCAATCCACAAGCTGTTGCTCGCTAAGGCTCACAAGCTTTCCAGTTGCCAGGAAGTTAGCACCTTCCAAGGCCCCTGTCGTACTGAAACTCCAGCATGATCCGCATGAACCCTAATCATCACAACAAAATAACAATAATCAATTACAATTCCAACATAATTTCATCCAAAATCAAATTCAAATTTAATACAAACAAATCAAAGGCCAAAACTAAATGCCCTAAAAAAATGAAAATCCAAAAAAAATAAAAAATAAAAAATAAAAAAATGGTTAACTTTCTATAGCACGACCTCAAAATAAATAAATGAAATTACAAAAATCCTAACAAATAGAAGCTTCAATAATGTAAAATAATATCTTTAGTGAAGAGACCACAAATTTCAGCAAAAATATAAATACAAACAAACAGCAATGATAACGAAAAAATGCAATTCTTTCTTTTTTTTAAATAAGTTGATTAATTAATTAAAAAAGACCTGATCTTTAACAGGGCCTACAGCGCCCTTCTCTCTCCAATCAAAATCCGCCGGCAAATCATTCGTAGGCAAGATCGGCGCCTGATCCGCATCCTTAGGCAGCCTCAGCTTCCTCCTGAGGCCCAAGGTACGTCCGGCGGAACTCGGCCGGAGTCAAGTCGGAGAACTGAGTGACGCCGTGGGTGGCGCTCGGGTCGAGCTTCTGGTGACGCGCGGCGCGTCGCAAGTTGGCCTTGAAAATAGTGAACCTACGGTCGTGCTCCTCCTGCGAAGCGTACGCTTTATTGAACTTCTTCTTGAATAGGGAGAAGTGGTGCTCTGCGCCCAAGAGGTCGTTGTTGGCGCTCTCGTGGTGGCTCAGGATCTCGTCACCGCCGTCCGTTACTTGCCTGATCAGCTGATCAACATCGTCGATCAACGTCCCTGATGAAACGGCGGAGACAACGACGAGAGAGACCAGAAAGAGAACCACTGTTTTAGATCCCATGTTTTTAGACAATGCTGATATCAATAGAAGCGTTCGTTAGCAGGTAAGTCTGTAAATATATATATATACATACACCCGAACCAGCAGATACTTATTAATTTTTTTAAAATCATTTTTTATATGAATTAATATATATGTATTTTAAATAAAAAACAAGTTATGGATAAGATTAACATCTCTACTTAGGACAAAATTACTGTAGTTAATTTTATTCACCTTATTTTAAATAGTATTTAATTTTTTTAATTACCGTGAGAAATATTATTTAATAAATATATTTATTTTTATAAAATAACTTATCAAAAATAAAGCCAACGTATTATTTTTTTAATTTTTTATATATTCTAATTGGGTATTGCTTTGGGAAGAAGGAGAAGAAGGGGCAATGAGCATAGAACAGGTGGCATGAGTTGAGTGTAGAGTTCAGGGAACGGTAGTTGCTTGCATTGTTAGTTCTAACCGAACGTGATTGGATACAAAGAAAATGGGAGCTGTCGTGTAGTTTTATGATTCCATTGAAATAGGGACTATTCATACAAAGACTACTTGCGGATTGGAATGTTAATTAGATTACACGACCCCCAGCAGGAACCGACTTTTGTCTTCTTTTTTTTTTGTGTGCTGTCTTTTCTTATTTTTATAAAAAATGTTCTGTAAAACTAAAACGGATAGGTTGAAACTGATCATTTTTTTTTTTCTTCTCCCTTTTGGTCGGTGGGGATGTAGCGAATGGGCAATAAATATGGCGATATAGTGATGTTGAGTTGTTGACGTTACGTTTGCGGTAAATTACTAGGAAGCCACATATAAAATTATTGAACATACCGGGGGAAGGAATCATGAATTGTTTGATTTTCTAGTTTGGATTTTCTGAAAATAATTTTGAAACAATGAAAATTTCAAATTTTAGAATCACTAATGTCTTTTGTTTCCCTAAATTTTCAAATTTCAGAATCATTAATGTACTTTTTTTTCCCCTTATCAATTAATATTTTGGTAAAAATTCTAGTCAAGTCATTATCTAGACTAAAATATTTTAAAGACTAATTATCGGTAATGATCTCTCTGAATTTATGGAAAGAACTTGGGAGAAAAGTGTTAACATGATATATTAATAATATTGATTTTGATGATAATAAACTTTAAATAGTTTTTGATAAAATATTAGAGGTATTTCTTAATAAACGAAAGCCTTAATAATTATTCCATTCATACTTATAAAAGATAGACTTTCAAATTAGAAAAAAAAAAGATTCTTTGTAAAATTTGGTTTAAAATGTGATTCTGTAAATAAACGGTGAACCAGCTTCTTTTAAACGGTTAGCCGATTAATACCAGAGAGCAACATATTGTCTAGCTCTAACCATTTATGAAAAACAGAAAACACAAAATATGGAAAGGCTACTGAGATTTAACGGTGAATCGTTTATTTAAACGGTTAACCAATTAATATCAGAGAACAACATATTGTTGAAGTTCTAAGCTGTTTATAAAAAACGAAAAATACAAAAGATGGAAAGGCTACTGAAATTTAACAGTGAACCGTTTATTTAAAACGGCTAAACCGATAATATCTAGAATTAAAGGTTGTACTCCTCTAGTATTGTTTAACAAAACTGGATAAGGCTGAATTGTTTTGCAGGTTATTGGAAATAAACGGCGAACCGTTTATTACAAATGGTTAACCGATAATATCCAGAGAAGTCACTCATGCAAAGCCTTAACCGTTTACTATAAACGGATAATTGATGTTCATCTTGCAGGTCTCTGGAAGTTAATGGTGAAAGGGTAATCCTAAACAGCAAACCGTTTATTTGAAATTTGGCCCAACGGTAACTTTTGACCAGCGTAACGGTTAACCGTTAACGGTTAACGATGAACCGTTTTCAGGCAGACAGTTTGTAAACGGCTAGTTTTTTCAGCTCCAAATATAAATAAGCTCATTCAAATTCAAAGAAGATTGATCACAACACAACTATTGAGCTTATATTCGAGAATACAATCTTTATAGAGCTTTAAACACATTCTTGCTTCATCTATTCACATATTGGGCATTGAGTTGTAATCTTAATATTGTGTGAGACAAAAACAATTTGTAATCTTTTACTTTGAGTGATTGTAAGTGTTGGGATACACTTGGATTAAGAGATTGGGGATAATCTCTTGTTGTAAAGGTTTATTGACACCTTAAAAAGTGAAGTGTAAGTATTTGAAGCCTTGGAGGCTTGCTTAGTGAAATTCTCAAGCCCAAAAAGCTTAGAGGCGTGGACGTAGACGAGGTTGGCCGACCATGTAAAAATCTTCGTGTTTGAATCTCTCTTCCCTTATCTTTTTATATTGTGATTGATTTAATTATTATTGTTTTAAATTCGTTTTAGATTTGTATGATATTTTGTTTTAGAATTGAATAATTTTTAGAATCCCAATTCACTCCCATCTTGGGTTGCATAGTTAGAATTTCAAAAAAAACCCGTGTAAATATTTAAAAATGGTTGTTAAAGATATGGAGATTGTTATCTTTCATTATCATGTAAGATGGGTGATTCTTTCACAACCGTTGGATGAAATTCCAACGATTGTGGAAATTTAAGATCATATATCATATTATTTCCACAACCGTTAGATTTTTATTCAAAGGTTGTGAAAAAATCATGTATGTTACATAATCATGTAACATAACTAAAGCCTAAAGGCAGGGTGTATGCTACGTTTACTTATCAGTAATCGAAATGGATTGGAATTGGAATGGAAATAGGAATTAGAATAAATGGTTTACTTAAGCGGTATGAATCGGAATCAGAATGAGTTGAATTTTTTAAATTACTAAAATACCCTTAATTAATTATAATAATAACTATTATTATTATTATTGTTGTTGTTGTTAATATATTAATTAATTATATTATTTTTTATCATAATAATAATATTGTTAATAGTTATTATTATTAATGATTATTTTTAATATATTAATTAATTATATTTATAAGTTCTTAGATGATTAATTAATTATAATTTATCATTAATAATAATAATCAAAATAAAAGATCAGCATTAGCAAAATAATAATCCATTTAAAAAATAATAATAATAAGATTCATCATCATCAGCTAAATAATCCATTTTCCAAAAAAAATAATAATAATCCTCAAATTAATCTATTTCACAAATAGTCATCCTCAACAAAATAATCCATTTCCCAAATAATCATCCTCAACAAAATAATCAATTTCCAAAAAAAAAAAAGTGATAATCAAAATCGGAATCGTCATCGTCACAACAACAAATCATCATCATTAGCAGCAACAACATCATCAAATTGAAACCCGCGGCCATCAGAGCCAAATTGAAGACGAAATAAGATAGGGACTGTTGTGCAAATTTTATTAAACTTGCAAGTGCACATCTATTATAGAATATATTAGTGGTGACAAGTGTCGATCCCACGAGGAAATAGATTTTAATTATATTTAGAATTAATTTTGTATGAGAGTGTTTGGATTTGTGGTAAAAGTGACTTAGATTATCCTAAAATTGAAATTGAAATGGCGAGAATAAATTAAAAAGAAATCTATTGAAATGACGTACTTAAATATCTAGATCCGTATCAACATGCACCATGGGCTAAATATTCCTTATTAGTGCCAATTAAATCGTGAGGGGGGAATCCACATCTCATGAACCACACTCCTAATCAATATGATTGCTAAGGGCTTATCATACCAAATAAAAATAACCTTGTACAAGGGAGCCGGTTAAACCAGGGCGGTATCTAGACAAGATTATTATTATTTGTCGACAAGAATTCAAAACATCCACAAAAAACTAGAGGGGAAGAGAAAATAAATTTACCAAATAACGCTCATAACACATGTTGAGACTTCACCTTCAACCTAAGGTTGAAAGAAAATTAGCTACTCATAACTGAACTAGGGGTAAAATAAAATTTTTCTAAAATATGCAAAAAAATACAAGATGGAGAAGGAATTATAGAAAATGGAGTCCAAAAATGAATTTAAACATGCCAAATTTGGGGGGGAGGCCTCATTTTTTATAGATACATTGAGTAAATTATGGTCATCAGATTAAAAACAATTTGGACGCTTAGGATTGCGCCACGTCATCAGTCAACAGTAAGTGGTTTGAACAGTGACACGGTTTGACCCCGGCTTGAACAGTAATGCAGTTTGGTTGAAAATAATTTTGTGTATATGCATGTACTGTACGCGTAATTTTTGGTCCACTAACATGCTGCCATGTCATTAATCAACAGTGTATAAGAATTTTAGTCCAACAAGATCGTGAAATCTTATCAGTCAATGCCACATCATCAGTCAATGCCATGTCATCGATCCGTTTATGTGAACAATGTCGTGAACAGTAACGTAGACAGTATCGTACTTATGAACAATGTCATTTTTCTTTTTATGCTCCTCCTAAGGTTTTTGACTGTCTTGAGTTCAAAAGTGATGTCTGTTTTTACCGTCCGATTTCTCGTTTATTGTGAAATGATCATAATGCTCCTAAAATATATAAAATACTTAATTAAAATAAAACACACATAATTAAATTATAAAGAACTTAAATACATAAAAATAAGGGTATTAGTAAGACTTGAAATGTAAAATGACGATTTTCTTCTTTATAAATATACATTTTCTAACACTCAACAAGGACGTTACTGAAACAGCGACGAAATAATGGCCCTAATGGAGACGTGGCAACTAGCTGCTGTCCACAACGGAGACAAATCGCGATGACAAAGATGTTGGATGAGTTTGGCCGCGACGGTGATGGAAGCTGCTCCAACGGTGTTTGATTGAGAGGCTCGTGCATAGGGATGGCAAAATCCGGGTCCGAGTCTGGGTTTAGCTTTTCCCGGATCCGGACTCGGATATCATTTTCTTTTCCCGGACCCGAGTTTTAACCCGGATTTTTTCACCCGGGTGCGGGTCCAGGTTCAACCCAGAAAAATCTGGATTTTGAACCCGGATTAATAAATTAATATAATTTTTAAAATTCTAAAAATAAAAAATTAATACATTTAAAATGAAAAAATAAAAAATAAAAAAATTAATCAATAAAATTAATTAAAAAAATAATATTAAAATTAAATATCCGGGTCCGGGTTCCGGATGTCCGGGTTAACCTAAACCCAGACTCGGACCTGGATATATCCCAATTGTCAAAATTTATTTCGGACTCGGGTTATTTTACATTTCAACCCGGCTCGAGTTATCCGGGTCCAGGCCTGGGCCGGGGTCCGGATTATTTTGACAACCCTACTCGTGCAAGAGAGAGTTTAGGTTTTTTAGGGTTTTTTAAAAAAAATTTTGCTATTTATATTTTTATCTAAAGTGAGGGTATTTTCAAAATAATAAAAAATTTGAGGGGGTAGAATGGAAAATGTCGGGAATAGGAATTTGATTCCCAAGTCCCCCCTTGGGAATCAAGTTCCCATTCTTGAATCCCAAATTATTGGGAATCAAGTTCTTATTCTTGAATCCCAAATTATTGTGGGTCCCACAAAAATGATTCCCATTCCCTTCTTTATTTTACTAAGTAAATGCAGGAAACATTCTAATTCTGGATTCTCATTCCTGAATCCGGCAAGTAAACGCAGCCTTAGTGAAATGATCTTAACTTTATACAGTTAAGCATCTCGAGGGTGTTTTGGTCTTTTTGAATGTGTCGAGGTGCGATTTACTGTTCTCTAAATCGAGCAAGAGTTTTAAGTAAAGACCTAATATTATTGTGAAATCAAATATAATGGGTTCTTTCTGGGAAGGGGCAGTCCTTATGTGATTGTCCGTTTGAAGGTATCGGACGAGTACACATGGGCTTTTTGGAGGGCAGCTTGGGGCAATTCTTAGAAACCTCCCCTGAGGTTTGATATAATTTCACTTAGATAGCAAGATTGATTGTACTCTTACTTAACTTCCCTACCGTTAGTATACATACATGCATAACGTTAGTATTTGAGGGCAAAAATATAAAAAACAAGCTGAAATTCTAAAAAATTAATAAAAAATAATTTAAAATCTATTGGATAATTATATTATCCAATTACACACAATATCCAATGTGTAAAAGAGTACATTTCTCTTTCACTACCACAAAAAAAAATGGAGATAAACACTATTTTCACTCACAATTTTCACTCCCACTCCACCTCCACTCCATTGTCGATCTTCACCATTTCTTTTTTTCACAAATTTCACTCCACTCCCTTACTCTTATTTGCTGGAACAAAAAGAAATAAACACCAAGAACATATATAACCCATGGAGAAGAAAAACATGGGTGGTTGGAGAAGGCCACCAACCGGTAACGATCGACGGCGGTCGGGATATGCCACTGGTATTGGAGTTTGTAAGAGGTTAGTTACTTTATCAAAGTCTAAAATTTTAAAAATACCTTTGATTTTCTTATTTTTGGAGATTTTATAAGTGGTTGTTGTTGGTTGTGTTTGATTTGTCTTGTTCATGGGTTAATAGTGGAAAAATTGATTAAAAGTGGAAAAATTGATTAAAAGGAGAATGGGTTGAGCCATATGTGGCCATGAGTTAAAAAAATTAATTATTGATTATTTTATGTTTGTGATTTACACTATACATAGTGTAGGAAGGTATATAAAGCCAATGATTTGTTATTCTTATGCAAATGGGTGTGTAAAATAGAAGTAGTCTTAGCTGTAATTTTTATTTTTCTCGCCAAAGTTTGCTAAAGTTGATTTGTTTATAAATTTGTAGTGTTTGTGTGCGCCTATCGCACAAATACAATACCTGCGTTTTTGGGCGACAAGGCATGTCTCCCCGTGCGACAAGCCTTTATGTTGTACAAACACAGTTTTTTGTGCTTTTGGGTGACATTGTTATCGCACGTCCGACGAACTTATGTCTCCTGAATTCAGTTTCTGTTTTTGTAGGTGACAAAATTTGTCGCATGGGCGACAACCTATGTCGCCCAAAAACACTGTTTTTGTGTTTTGGGCGGCGACATGCCCTTGTCGCACATACATACATTTTGTGCTTTTGGGCAACAAGTGATGTCTCCCGTGCAACATTTTTTGTTGCACGCACGCAATTTCATTTTTTTTAGGCGACAGATATTTCACATGAAAAATATTAAAATGTATTACTAGTATCATTATTTTTCTTTATTATTATAATTGTTGTTGTTTTTGTTTAGTAATGTCATTATTATTATTATTCATAATTATTACTTTACTTTCACTTATCAACGTGTGCTTATTGACATATCATAGGGACGAAATGCCAGTTGAAACTGTATACTGTATGCTATTCCATTGGAACCTGCAACAGAAATGGACAATGTCATATATAAAGTATAACTTAGCTATCATGTCACACTGTCAGTGTAGTTGTTATTTTTGTTCTTTTTGTGTATATGAGCAACTGTTGGATATACATGCAGATGAAATTCAGTCAAATTGTGATTGTCAACAACTGTAAGTTACAGAAATGCACATATGACTATTATTTAAATGATGATGTCATTATACTTAGTGTTATTTTCCAATTCAATTAACTCATACTAATGTTTTTTTTCCTCTCGCCACAAATTAAAATGTTAGTGATTTTTTATTTGTGTTGCCGGTTTGATGACATACAACTTGATGGTTTTGAATTTAATTATTTCTTTAAACAAGTAAAATATTAGTGGTGTGTGATAAATGCATATTTTTCATATATTTTGTTATTAATTTCTACATTTTTTTCTTGTTTTGGTCTTAAATATTCTAGTTATTTTAATTAATTTTTAATTTAGTAAATTATATTTTTATTGTGTTAATTTTTATCTTAATTTTTTTATTTTGTTATTTTAGGTGCATTTTGGGAATAAAGAAGAATTAAATCAGAATATTACAAGTAAGGAGAGCTTAAAGAAAAAATTAATTGGAAATTTAAGGAAAGTAATAAGAGTTAAAATAGAAGAAAATCAAACCAGCCGAGGGCTAACTGAAGTTTACTTGAAAATGAGAAGAATTAGCATTGGAAATAATTTAATTAATAAGGCAAATGCATTCTTGTGATGGGCTTTGGCAAAATTGTTATTGGCTTACTAATTGAACAAGTCACGTGCATGGCATTGAATTTTGGAAAGCAAAGTGAAAAAAGGGAAGCGTTAAAACTTGGGACATGTGGAAATTCATCTTTTTCCTCTGGGCTCTATCCCTTTCCTCAGAGGAAGGAAACCCAGATAGGAATCCTACAGGGATCTATACTGGATCCGCTTTTGTCACCTACAGGTTGGGTGTAAAATTTCAACCACGAAAAAAAAGGTTCTCTTAAGGAATAGAAAGAGATAGCTAGAGACTATAAACAGAGAGGAAGGGTAGAAGTAATGAAGCAAAGGCAGTTAGTGGGAAGACGATAAGTCCAATTTTAACTTCAGTCAGAGTTGTAAAGAGGGAAACAATGGATGCAGAAGAGCTTATACGCAAGTGTGAAGCCATAACGCTACAATCAGAAGAAGATAATATGATCAGCTTTGGGAGGAACATGAAAGTGAGGGGGAAAGGCTTGTAGCCCACTGTCTCGTGGGGAAAATCTTTCAAAACACGTAGTGTGCCCCGAGAGGGACTAAGGGCCGTAATGCAGCAAGCATGGAGAACCACCAAGGAAACGAAAGTGGAGAGTTTAGGAGACAACATATTCATCTTCAAGTTTACCTCAGAAAGCGAAAAGAAGAGAATTTTATTCGGGGGGTCCATGGCATTTTGATAGGTCGCTAATGGTAGTAACAGAACCAAGAGGGATAGGAGATGTGAAAAAACAAGATTTCACCCACGCCCCTTTTTGGGTGGAAATACACAACATTCCCATTATGTGTATGGACAAAGAAATAATCTAAGAAATTGGAGGAAGAGTTGGGAAGGTGCAGGAAGTGGAAACAGATGATGTAGGGGAATGCATGGGCTCATTTTTTCCGTGTTAGAATAATGGTGAATGTCACAATGCCATTGCCCAAAAGACTGCTACTGAAACTGGAAGATGGGGAACAAATTTCATTAAGAATAGCCTACGAAAAACTGCCGGATTTCTGCTTTTGTTGTGGATTAATAGGTCATCAGTATAGAGAATGTCTTTATTACAAAGGTCAGTCAAAAAGATGATATAACGTATGGAGCCTGGATGCGAGCTCAAACAAGGGCAGAAAAAGTAAGACAGGCAAGAGACAAGGATCGAGGGAATGGAGACAATAAGCCATCAAACACAGCACTTGGCAGCCAGGAACAATAGGAACCAATCCGAAAAAACACGGGTCGGACCAATCCGGATAAGAGTGGGGGTGGTTCCAAGTCAATCCAAACCAATATGGGGGCTAGCTTTAAGCCAATGAGAGATAGCCAGGTGGACGCAGTAGGTAGGGGAGCATTAAATGGATAGAGATTGAAACAAATTGACTGCAACAAGTTTGCAGCTAAAACAGAAGTGAAACAACTACATAGAGAAGAGAGCACTGAGGAGAGAAATAAGAAAGAAAATAAGCGGGAAAACGAACTATTGGTGGCACAAGGAATTATGGACTCAATGGGCCGAGTAGAAAATACCAAAGAAAGAGCTATAGAGGGCCAACAAGAGGGAGTTACGAGCGGAAATAAAAAAGAAACAAAGAGTCAGTCAAAGGTTAAAGGAAAGAAATGGAAATTTCAAGCTAGAGAAAGGGCAATGACGGAACTGCAAAACATTGGGCCAGTATCTCTGAAGAGAAGTATGACTGAACGAAGAAGCCCAAGTCCAAAAAGCAAAAAATTAAGAATAGAAAGCTCACTCATTTCGCAGGCTAACCAGACTATTTTCTCCTCCACATTAGCAGAACTCAAAATAGAGCAGGAAGAGGAAACAAAAATGGGAATGCACATTGGAGAAACGACAGAAGAAATGATATCGGCGAAGGCTGGTGAACAGCCCCCGCCGACAGCCATGAAAATCATAAGCTGGAACGGTCGGGGTTTGGGGAATCCTCAGACGCGTCTAGCTATCAAGAAAATTCTCCAGCTACACAAACCTGAATGAGTTGTGCAGGCAGGTAGCCGTAACAAACTGTTTTGCAGTAGACAGTGAGAGGAAAAGTGGAGGCCTAGCCTTGTTATGGAATGCATACACAGAGGTTCAGATTAATTCCTATAGCAAGCACCATATAGATTTTCAAGTTACGAGTGCTCAAGGGAAGGCTTGGAGGGGTACAGGGATATATGGGCATCCTCAAGACAGCCAAAAGAAACATACATGGACTCTGTTAAGAAGATTGATAGGTTTGTCTATGTTCCCTTGGCTATGTTTTGGAGATTTTAATGAAATTTTAAATTTAAATGAAAAAAGTGGAGGGCTCGAGAGAAATATCGGATTTATTGGGGAGTTTAGAGAAGCTGTAAGAGATTGTAAGTTGGCTGATTTAGGAAGTCGAGGCTATCCATTTACATGGTCCAATAGGCAATTCGGATCACAACTTATAGAAGAAAGTTAGATAGATTTTTGTTCAAACAAGAATGGAAGGATGAGTTTTATGATGATTATGCCACCAATTTAGTTCATTGGGAGTCTGACCATTGTCTAGTAATGATACAGATTCGGGAGAGGCAAAGAAACTTGTTGTTTGAGAAAAAAACCTTCTCTAGACTACATTATGAAGATAGGTGGAGCTCGTACGAAGCTTGCAAGAATATAGTAAAAGAGGAATGGCTTAAATGGCATATAAGAAATGAAGAAAGTCCAGCTCATGTCTTTAAAGCAATAGCTAAGAAGTCAATGGCCCGGCTGATATTGTGGAGCAAAGAAGAGTTTGGAGAAAGGGACAAGAAGCTAAAAGTACTGCTGGGAAAGCTTAAGAAAGCTAAGGAGAACCATGATCAGCTCACTAGCGATAGGGAAATTTGACATTTGGAAATGCAAATTCAGAGGCACTTGATGGAAGAGAAGGTGTATTGGAAGCAGAGGACAAGGGCTGATTGGTTAAAAGCAAGGGACAAAAACACAAAATTTTTCCATGCTAAAGCTTCATCAAGGAGAAGGAAAAACAAAATCAAAGGCGTCGAAGATGAAGCAGGAAATTGGATCGGGGAAAAAGAAGATGTTGCAAGCAGATTTTGTGAATATTTTCAGGATTTGTTCACTACTTCGAATCCAAGGGACGGATCAGATTAATGCGGCTCTTCAAGGCATGTCTCCAAGGGTAGATGCAACAACGAACACACACCTGGAGCAGTCTTTTACAGACGAAGAAATTAAAGCAGCTCTTGATCAAATGTGTCCGACAAAAGCTCCCGGACCTGATGGATTGCAGGCTGTCTTCTTCCAAAAGCATTGGAAAAGTGTTCGAGATGGAGTGGTTGCAACTTGTTTTAACGTGCTAAATAAGCAAGGTACCATAGCTCCCTTTAACCATACATATATTGTGCTTATTCCCAAAATTGCAAAGCCTAGGAGAGTCACAGAATATAGGCCTATCAGTTTCTGCAATGTCATATATAGATTGGTTGTTAAAGCCATTGCCAATAGATTGAAATCAGAGCTCCACAAAATCATATCCCCTGTGCAGAGTGCTTTTGTTCCAAATAGATTAATAACTGATAATATAATTATTGGTTATGAATGCTTGCACAAAACCAGACATAGCAAGGGGAAGAAAAATAGTTCAGTGGCCTTGAAGCTAGATATAAGTAAAGCTTACGATAGAGTAGAATGGTCTTTTTTGAAGCATGTTATTGAGAGGTTAGGTTTTTCCAGCAAATGGATAAACTTGATCATGAATTGTATAACCACTTCCACTTTCTGTGTTGTTATAAATGGAGTTGCGAATGGATTAATACATCCTCAAAGGGGCATGAGGCAAGTCTGTATATTGTCCCCTTACTTAATCTTGTTCTGTGTAGAGGCTTTTTCTAACTTATTGATTCAGGCAGAGAGACACAACATAATCCATGGCTTGAGATTTGCAAAAAATGTCACAATCTCCCACCTTTTGTTCGCGGATGACAGTTTAATTTTCACAAAAGCAGCCGTTGAAGATTGTAAGCACTTGAAGAAGGTTTTTTATTGCTATGCAATAGCTTCTGGTCAGTCCTTCAATTACGAGAAATCATCTATATTCTTTAGTAGTAAAACTCCAGCAGAGCAGAGGGAAGCAATTAAAAATATCTTCAGGCTCAATGTGGTTTCGAGACATGATAAGTATTTGGGCTTACCTTCAATGGTGGGAAAAAAGAGAACAAACTTCTTCAATGATGTGAAACTTAAAGTGCTCAGTAAAATCTCCAATTGGCAGCACAAACTCTTTTCGAGTAAGGGAAAGGAAATTCTCATCAAGGTTGTAGCTCAAGCAGTTCTAGTTTACCGCCATGAGCATGTTCAAAATACCTCTAGGGTTGTACAATGACATCCAAAGAGTAATGGCACGATTTTGGTGGAGAACTAAGAAAGACAAGAAGGGAATACTTTGGGGAAAATGGGAGAAATTGAGCTATGCCAAAATCAGAGGGGGGCTGGGCTTCAGGGATGTGTCATGTTTCAATCAAGCCCTGTTAGCAAAACAAGGCTGGAGATTACTACAAAATCCAGAGTCCTTGGTGGCTAAGGTGATAAAAGCTAGATACTATAAAAACACATATTTTTTACATGCTAAATAGGCTCAAGTCCATCTTATGTTTGGAGAAGCATTCTATGGAGGAGACATGTACTGCAAAAAGGTATGAGGTGGAGAATAGGAAATGGAGAGAATATTCAAATTCAAGCGAGCAACTGGATACCTAGGCCAACAACTTTTAAGCTAATTGTTAAACCCTCCATGTCTATAGGAGCTAAAGTTTCAGAACTCATCCTCCCAAATCAGCAGTGGAACGAGAGTCTGATTAACCATAGCTTTGCAAGGATGGATGCTGACATTATTAAGAATATTCTTTTACCGAGAACCCCCCAAGAAGATGAGATAATCTGGCACTATGACAGGAAAGGCTTGTACTCAGTGAAAAGTGATTATCAATTTGCGCTCAAGATTAAGTTTCCCGAGCCCCCAACAAGTTTTGCAGGGGCTTCTCAAAAGTGGCGGCACCTATGGAAAATGCAGCAAAAAATTTCCTTCCAACAGCTGAAAATCTTTGGAGGAGGAAAATATTGCAGGAACCAATCTGTACAATCTGCAAAGAGGGAAGAGAAGACATATTCCATGCTCTTATGGAATGCAAGTTGGCTAGGAAAATTTAGAGATGCACTGATTTGGAGGCTGCAGTTCAAACAATAAGGAGGGATGATATGCTGAGTTCTATGCACAGTCTAATGAGGAAGGGGGCCAAGGCTAAGATTGATTATGTTGCATCTATCTGGTGGGCAGCGTGGCACGCAAGGAACAAATTGCTCTTTGAGGGGAAAAAGTCAGACCCAGGAGAGACGGTGGCCAAGGCCAAAGCAATTGTGGATGCGTATCAGTCAATGCAATTTAAAGAGCAAGCGAGTTCAAGAAGCGTTAAGGAAAAAAAGGCGCAAGATGGAATCCACCACCTATTTCCAAGCTAAAAATCAATGTTGATGCGGCGGTGCATGCAGAGAATCAAATGGCAGGCTTATGGGCTGTGATCAGAAACTCGCAAGGTCAAGTGGTAGTTGCGGCTGTGAAATGCATTAAGTTTCAAGGAGATGTCTCAATAGCAGAAGCCAAAGCTGTCCAATGGGGAATGGAGCTGGCTCGAAAAGCTAGCTTCACAAATGTGATTGTCGAAACTGATTGCAGCTTGGTGGCTGACTTAGCTAACAACAAAGTCAGCAACAAAACAGAGATATGGTGTAATTGATTGGCAGAATGAGAGATTTGATACATACAGTCTGTATGTATCAAGAAAGCTTGTTGGAGCTCTTACTTCAAGACAGCCTGCAGGAGCTCATCTGGGATTGCAAAGAGAACAACTAGCTTTGAAGGTCTGGTAAAAGGAACATCGCATCTGAAGTAGCCCTTTCTCTCCAGCTGAAAAATCTCTCCACGTTTCAAATTTCGCGTGATTGAATCTCTGATAGCCGCAGTCTCGAATTTTGTACAGGGGTTGAGCATATCAAAGAATTCCTCGCCTTCTTCCAGCTGCTTCAATAAAAAAGACAGCTTTGTAAACATGAGAAATGGCTCAACAAAGTATACATCACAATGACTAGAACGTTAAAACTGCCCTATACTGACCATAATATTCAAACCCATGCACCAAGTATCCCTATTCTAAACATTGAATTATTCACTTTGATTGCTTCAGTATTGATATGGATGAAAAGAAGCTATAAAATCAATATGATTGTTAAAATAAGTCACAAATTCACATCACAGCAAACATTGACTCCAAAAGTTCATTCCTGAGAATCACAAACTTTATAACATTGAGAAATAATAAGCGGAAGGAGAATTCTGATCATCAGTATAAAAGTTTACCTTCTTGTTCATGATTAGATAGTCAAACCTGACCAATGTAAGATTAACCAACTCATTTATTTCAGGAAGCCAGGTGACCTTCAATTTCGTGGTCCTGATGAATCTTTCAAGGAGCAAAACCCCTGTTAACTGTGTGACATTTCCATCCTGGTCCCCTACTGATTCCCTTCACTATGGCATTCTCCCAATTCATTAATGTAATTTCCTCATTGGCTGAGATCAACTGAGCATCAGCGTGGTCTATCCATATCCTTTTTGTGTAAATGGTAGCTTTCTCTCCTGCACCTTCATACTTATGTCTTGGTATGACGCGAACAAATGGTTTATCGGGGCTATCGGTAAGAGTCATCAATACACGTTGTTCTTTAATGACAGCAGTATGTCTAGGACACACATGATCAATTATCTTTTTATTAATGGTCCAAAGTTTGTCCCGTTCCATAAGATTAAGATTTCTTTGAAGCTCCCTGCAAAAATAAGGATACAAAAGTGAATCCTCCACTTATGTGATCTCGGTACATAACATATTCCGTAAATACACAAATAAATAAGAATAGAAAATGCTTGAACTATTAAAATCCTTCTAGCCAGCTACATTGTTTTACTTGTTCAAGAATGAACTGGCCACTTCCAGACATCCGCACACAATTCCTTGGACAGTAGGAAAGCGAGGGTCATCCCATCAATCAACCTTTTCGTTTTGTACAAAACAGAGAAGCTTGTGCTTGCTGAGAAGTGAGTTCACCATATTCAACCGGCTGAACTCATAAAGGTGAACCTTTCTCACTCCTAAATCGTCCTGAATTCTATGGTATTGAGCATTGCGATCATGGCACCCACTAGATCTAAGTGCATGTGTTATTCCTTCTTTTGCATCAACAAAAGGACAAGCAAAATCAAAAGTTGGGTATATCTTGTACTTGGACCCAATTCAATGGTGGGGAACAGGATTGCAACAGTAATAGACTGGATCTCAAAGAGATTTATTGGGATCGTGCATGTCTAACTTCCCACGAAGACATCACTGCAAGCCCCTTTCATATCCTGCAATCATCTCCTTTCACAATTTCATATTCTCCTCGACACTGTTTTTTCTGCATTTTGATTTAATCCCATCCATCCTTTGTTTCTGCATTTCCTCACGAGTTGTGTCACCCATATAAGCCTTTCGCTGACAAATCAAATTCTCAGCCATATCCATCAAATCCAGGAAGTAGTCCGAAGTGTACGTTACTGTTTCATACTTGATGCCCAATATCTGAATATCATTAAGAAGATTATCCACAAATTCATTGCTTTCTTTGGAAGGATTTGTATCATCGAAACGCACAATCGGTTGACCTTTATTAAATTAACGATAATTAACTCGCCAGCTTCATTTGCATTCCGACCATAGAAATTGGTAGCCCGACCAATGTAACAGAGGAGGACATAAGTTCCATGCAAAGTTGACTTACATCACAAAGAAGGCAAAACATGAATACACAATATTCTTACCTAGTTTATAATTTTCTTTTATAAGCTAAAAAATTAAGCAAAATGTTATTAAAGAACAAAAATTTAAAAAGATAAACACGAAGATTGGAAAATCATGCCAATATCATATCTAAAACTGTTGGCTTCAAAATCAAATCAAGTCAAAAAACTCAAATTAGAGGACTTCACCAAACTTACAAAAATGGTTTGTATCTACTAAAGTACCCAAATGAATTACTTGACTAAACAAACTGATACTTAAATGTTTGCGGTTGATTTTGGGTCAACAAATAAAAACCACAAAATCAAGTTAAGAACAATAAATTTGTTTACTGTCAGGGAGCGGGGTGCCTCGCTTGTTTGGCGCGTGCATGTTGTTTAGGTTTTTTGTGGAGTGAAGGAGGATTGAGATGGCGGTAGATATGGCGGGAGTTTGACTTCAGGTGCAGAGGGATGGTGAAAACCGTCTTAAACCTGCAAGACAACAAAAATAGAAGTCAGAGGTGGAGACAGGAGTGGCCGACGACCACACTCTGACGCTCAAGTCAGAGTTGGGTTATCTCAGGTTGGAGAGCTTGCCAGCTCTCAGTAATAGAGGTTTTGAGGTTGAAGAAACCTTAGTTTTTTTGTGGGATGCGTGTGTGTGTTAACTTGATAAAAATTAAACTTGAGTATTTATATGGTCTACCTTGGTCATCGTGCCACCTAGCGCTATTTTAATGGCGTTCCCTACTGTTATGTTAGGAATATTCTTATTTTCATGCATATGACAGCTTAAGCGTTTCAAAAATATGCGTGGAGAGCAAATTTATTGTGTATTCACATGCTAAACGTAGTGGAGTGGTCTCGTATACCTCTACAATTCCGTTGTAATTTTGCAGGCGTGGCAGGAGAAGCTAGTGGTCCCAACTGTCATAATATCAAACTTTTGGCTAATTCACTAGCGTGACAAGCGATTATCTCCTCTTTTGTTGCACGAGATTTTCTCACCGATTCTTTATTTTTTAACACGTATTCAACCGATCTTTTTAAGATTTGAAACCCACCTATCTCTTGACATTTTTACAAAAAAAAATTTATACCCCTACATAGTGTACCTAAGGTACCTCTACAAAAAATTTTTATAACATGAGATTTCCTCACCGATTCTAATTTTTTAAATATCAACACACGGCGCTTCATCATTGGTCTCGTGTTTCCTTCCCAAACAACATCCTGCTAGTTTCTTTGTGGCGAATGTAATTGAGCCACAAGAAACTCTTAGAGGAATTGCGTGTAATATGACTTTTTTTTTTAAACACTGAATTGATGACTATCTTCACGTCTCTCCAGCTTTTCTCAGGAAGCGGTAACTGCCTGACATACAATTTGCAAATAAACACTCCTCTACAAAATGAATTTAACTTCTCTCTTTATGAAGTACGGTTTATCAGGTTTAATTGAAACATGTTCCACTCCTTTTATGTTATCACTTTATTTTGAAAATCCCAAAAAATCTCCTATCAAGTTTAATTGCTTCCAGTGACTTCTCCTTGCTCCTTGGCATTTCATCTTTTCCTTAGCTTTATTTCCCATTCCTTTTTGGCTTCTTGTCTTTTTCTTTAGCTCGTCTTCTCCTGGGCTTAATTAACATTCTATAACAGCTAAAAAATCTTCATTTACTTTTCTTTTTCCTTTTTTTTAAATACCTTTTCATGTCTCCTTTTCCTTGGTTTCTTTTTTCTTTTCCATTTCTTTCTTTTTTCATTTTTTCTTTTTTGGTCAACTCTCATTTTCCTCTTTTTTTTTTCTCTTCTCTTTCTCATTTTCCTTCCCTCTCGGCTGCATTTTTCTTTGTGCATTGCCAGCGAACTCTCGGCGATTGCTACAGCGATCTCCAGTGAGATCTCTTTACGGCGAGTTTGGCACGATACTTCTCTCCCCCACATTGTCTTCTTCACTTCTTTTTCTTCTTTTCTCTTTTCTTCTTCTTTTTCTTCTCTACTGTGTTTTCTTTGGCTTTTTTTAACACATTTATTATTATTATTATTATAAATATATTTCACCTTGTAGTACATGTTTTTTTTACTTCTTTTTTTTATCCAGACTCCTTTTTTTTTTTAAATCTCTAACGGGTTTCATTATGCCCATGACAACCTCTGCACAACTTCATATTTTAACTACTTCCTGGTGATCTTCAACTCCTCTTGGCGGTTTACAATCTCTTTATCCCCAAACTTACGTTTTTTGGCGACTTAAATTTACTGCTCTCGGTGAAAGCTAAGTATGAATTTTTATATCTATTTTATTTTCTTTATTTTGAAAAATACTGTTGTGGCATTGTTTTCAGATTTCATGCAAAATGTTGATACTTTTACTTTTTGTTTATGCTTTTATTGGTGGATGTTGGTGTTTGGATTTTGATGGATGAAGTCTGAAGTTATGGGGGCATGTTTTGATGTAAAGATTTTCTTTTTCAATGTGTTCTTAGGGGAACAAGATGGGGAGAAAAAGAGTTGGGAGAAAAGGTCGAAATATTGTTGATGATTCGGGTGGTGAGGAGGCCCCATGTTCTGAGTCAATCCCTTTTGTGTTCGTTAATAATGATGATGATGGGTCTTTTCAGGGTAGCCCCAAATTATTCCAAATTGATCCCCGTAGTAAATTTAAAATTAGGGGGAAACAACTGGTTAGGGCAGCCCATAAGAAAATCCGTGCAAAAAATTTAAGACCCAAATCTCGCACCCCCGCCATCATCCTTGAACCTCCCCTGGTCTCCCCCTATGCCTTTGTAACTCATAAACTCAATTCACTAGGGGGTAGGCCATTACTTCTAGAGATTTAGAAAGGGTTAGAGTTAAATATAACATACCTATTTCTGTCTGCCTTAGGGTATCTTGCAAGGGCGAGTGCCTAAAACACCCCCATTCTGATGGTGTAGCCCTTTATATTGACCTTTTTGACTTAGTTCTTTGTTTACCTTTTCAGCCATTTTTTAGAAAAATATTCATTGAGATGCAGATTGCTCCCGAACAGTTATCTTTTACCTGGTTGGAGATTGCTTACGGGTTTAGAGGTATTGTGGCTGGATGTATTTCGGAAGGATAATTCTTATAGAGATTTGAAAGGGCTTTATCAGTTAAAGAAGCGGATTGGTTTATCTATAACTTATTTTGTTACTTGGGGGGTCACTTACACATGTATAGTACCTTAAGTACCTTTCATGGCTTTACCACATTACACACATAGTAAAGAAAATATGAGATAGATAAAGTGAATGATAGGGTTTAAGACAACGTACTCATGTTAGTAGTACTTTTTTAACATTGCGGTGTTCTAGGTATGCTTGACGGTTGTTCCATCCATGTGGAGTAGCATGTACGCCCCCGATCCAACTAGCTTGTCTATGCGATATAGGCCTTCCCAATTTGCTCTGAAAGAGCCCTCTGAGGTATCCAGGTGTTCTGAGTTACCCTTCGTATGACTAAATCTCATTTCTTGAATGATTTGGAACGGACCATCTTATTATATAAATCTAAACTGCGGTGCTAGTATATTGCAACCTTCAATTCTGCTTTGGCCCTTTTTTCTTCAACAAGATCAAGACTAGATGTAATCAAAGAGACATTCTCAGCTTTATTGAAGTATACGGTTATATAAGAGGGTATCCTGATTTCTGCTAGAATGATTGCATCAATCCCGAATGCTAGAGAAAATAGGGTTTCTCCAGTTGAAGTATTCTGAGTTGTTCGATAGGCCCAAAGAATGACGGGTAGTTTGTCTACCTAAGATCCATTCTTTTCCTCTAGTCTTTTCTTTAGGATACCCTTAATGATTTTGTTAATGGTTTCCACCTGTCTATTAGATTGCGGATGAGCCGAAGAAGCAAATCGGTTGGTTATCTTAAGTTCCAAGCAAAAACTCTGAAATTTTTCATTATCGAATTGCTTCCCGTTGTTGCTGACAATTGCATTAAGGATACCACTTCTGCATATGAGGTTCCTCCAAATGAAATCAGTGATTTTTCTCTTAGTAATGCTTGCTAACGGCTCTGTTTTTACCCACTTTGTGAAATAGTCAACGGCTACAATTGCATATTTAGTTTACCCTCTCTCGGTTGGTAGTGGGCCAATGAGATCTATAACCCAAAAGCAAATGGTCACGGAGAAGACATGACAGTTAACTTTTCTGGTGGAAAGTGGGGTGCCTTGGCAAATCTTTAGCACTTGTCACAACTCTTGACCATGTTTTAAGCATCCTCCCGCATCGGAAGCCCATAAAATCCTTGACGAAGGGCCTTTTATGCCAATGATTGTGCTCCATAGTGTACCGCAAATTCCTTTGTGTATCTCTTTCATGACATATTTGGCTTGTTCATCTCCCAAGCACTTTAAATAAGGGAAGGTAAATCCTCTTCTATATAAGGCATCATCGATCCGACAATATTGTGCAACTTTATACTTTAGCCTCCTTACTTTACTCTGGTATGTGGGCATATCACCACTCTTGAGGTACCTAATGATTGGTTGCATTCAGGGTACCCTAGTAGTTATCGACCCTACTTCTTCTAGCTCAGGTAGATTAACACTGGGTACAGGTATATACTCAATAGTGATTGGACCAACCGACTGAGTTGCACATAATGAAGCTATTTTGGCGAGGTTGTCAGTTTCAAAATTTTCTAATTGTGGAACTTTTTCCACTATGACCTTAGTAAATTGAGATATTAATTCTCTGGTTCTCCTGAGGTACCCCTTTATATTTTCTTCGTTAGCCTGATATTTTGAGTTAATCTGACCAACCACCAATTGAGAGTCACTCTTGATGCAGACCCTTTTTGCACCCAAGGCCTTTGACATTTTTAGCCCTGCTATTATTACTTCGTACTCAGCCTCATTATTTGAGGTCTTGAACCCGAATTGCAAGGCATAACATAGCTTCACTTTACTCGGATTAATGATTATTACTCTCGCACCACTTCCGAGCGAGTTGGAGGAACCATATATATAAATTTTTCAAACATACTCTTCTTCAATAGCTAGTGTGGTTTCGCTTGGGTGCCCCGGGATCTCCTCACCCCCGGAGCCATTGGAGAATTCTGCAATGAAATCGGCAATAGCTTGAAGATGATGCCGAACTCACTCAATGCAAAAGACTATCGAATTAGTCTTCCAGACATGTCCAACTTCTAGAAGATTTGTCGAGGAAGATTTGTTACAACAGCAATGGTGTGGGCTTGAAAATACAACCAGAGTTTCCTTGCAGAGATAATTAAAGCCAAAACCAACTTTTCTATGGTAGGGTACCTCTTTTACGCATCCACCATTGCCCTACTAGTGTAGTATATAGGTCATTGCATCCCATCTTTATTTTCTTTAAGAACATCGAGATAGTGGTGTGCTCGGAAACGGTGAAGTACAACAAAAGTACTTCTTCGGGTTTAAGCTTGGCGAGCAACAACGAATTAACAAGGTACTCCTTTAGCTTTTGAAAAGCCTCTTCACACTCGGCGATCAATTGGAGCTTTTTTCCCATTTTTAAAGCTTTAAAAAATGGGTTGCACCAGTCGGTAGCCTTAGAGATGAAACAACTCAAGGCGGCTATCCAGCCAGTTAAGCTTTGGATTTCTTTGATAATACTTGGTGACTTCATCTCAAGAACTGCTCAGATTTTATCCCGATTTGCCTCAATTCCCCGATGTTGCACCATGAATCCAAGGAAGTTACCCGAAGTCACCCCAAGTACACATTTCTCAATATTTAGGCGCATCTGATGCTTTCTCAAAATATTGAAGGTGTCTTTAAGATGCCCAACGTGATCACTGGCGTACATCGACTTTGTTATCATATCATCAATGTACACTTCTATGGTACGACCGATTTGCTGTTTGAAGATCTTGTTCACTGATAACTCTAAGAAATAAGAGTTATTATATCAATTCTATACTTGAATTAAAATCATTTAGAGAATAAATAAGATGTTTTTATTAAATTTTGCATAAACATTCATTTTAGTTGAGTCTTAATAAGTTTTGCTTGAATCCAAGTAATTTGTGCTAAAACAAGTGTATAATTGTAGGTTCTCAGAAAGTTTTAATTCATGAAGAGATGTTGAGATATTTGATGAGTAAGAGGAGGAAAGAAGATAGCCACAAGAGAAAAAAAAGCACAATCGGGAATAATGCAGTGCTATTCCGAATGTTAAAGCAACCCGTGCTATAGCAATCTGGGAGCAATGTGGGAGAAAACTTAGGTGAGAGTCAACGCATGTTTCTTAATTTAACGCATGTACGCTCATGGGCTTGTTTACCCTAATTTGCAATATAAAAGGGAGGCGTGCACCACATAGAAATGCGGCAAAGGAATTATCATTAGAATAATTACAAAGGAAAGAAGAAGAAGATCAGAATTGAAGAGTGTTGTTTCGGCAACATTGGAGAATCGTGCAGAATTATTTGGATTTGTCTTTCACCGTACTCAACTTATATTTATCTTCTTCATTTAATTGTTTTGATGTATTCCGAGATCAATATATTTATGTTTATTCTTTTATTCAGATTATGAACTAAATTTATTTGTAGTTGAGTGACAAATAATTCAATGGGTTCTTAACTGTTCTTATATGTTGTTATGGCACTACTGTAGCATTTTACTCTAATAGTTTTTATGAATATAATTGTTATTTTGGTTAACCACCTATTCAATAGTTTTAGTTACGATAGAGCAACAAAAAGACATGTCTTAGGAGATATTATTAGAGTATTACTTGATCTTAAGTTGAGTTTCCTGAATTAGGTTATCTTGAATCCCGTAAGAGCAATACTTAAAGTTAAGATTTGTGACACACTAGACATAGGTGTTCACCTTATAGGGTGGAGAGGCTAAAAGTTATAATGAAATACCATAAGTATACCAACAACTGATCATTATTAATAGATTTAAGGGTATGAAACTTCTAATATGCGATAGTTGAGGATGTAGATTTATTCTGCCAAGTGTTGCAGCATTTGCTATAACAACTGGTGCTAACTTGATAAATAACAGTCACCCCATAAAGAGAGTTTAATCATTCAATTATTATAATCTCAATTGAATCTTAGACATAGTTAATCTAGTTTATTTCATTACAGTATTGTTTTATTTAAATCTCTTACAATCATTAATTACGATAGGAATTACTTGACAATTATTTGCTTCGGTCCTAACTTGATTTGCATTATTGTGATTACTTTAATATTTTGAGTAACATCAATCCATGTAGAGACAATCTTGAATACTTATCATTTTATTACTTGTTATGTATACTTGCACTTTGGCATTAATAATAATTGCTTATAAAAAATAACCAACAACTTTTTGGTACCGTTGCCGGAGATTGATTGTTTATTTTTGAAGTGTGAAGTAAATCTTGATAGCGCCAAATTTGATTTGATTCATTCTATTTATTGGCAGATCCGTACATGCATGCACGAAGACAGATCTATGGTATTCCAATTCGATCTTGAGATGAAAAGGATTGTCAGGAGACTACGAAGAGAACAAAGAAATTCAAAAATTGCTTCAAGCTTGAATAATTTGCAGGATGCGGGAAATTTGAATCTTCATGGGCCCTTACAACCAGTCAACATTCAAGAAGAGGAGAATGAACATGCTAATAGGAGATAGCTAGGTAATAACAATATTATTTACGTATTTGATGATAGAGACAGAGCTATAAGAGATGATGTTGTTTTAACTCCTCAAGTTGTACACTCTGGCATCATCAGACCTGAAGTAGAAGCTGCAAATTTTGAGTTGAAGCCAGTGATGTTTCAAATATTGCAAACAGTTGGTCAATTCAATGGATTACCAAATGAAAAGCCTCATCTCCATCTTAAATTGTTCTTGGAAGTAAGTGATGTTTTCAAAATTACTGGAACAACACAAGATGCCTTAAGGTTGAGGCTCTTTCCTTATTCCTTAAGAGATCAAGTAAAAGTATGGTTAAATTCGTTACCATCTGATTATATTACTACATGGAATGAATTGGCTGATAAATTCCTAATGAAATATTTCCCACCGACAAAAAATGCAAAGTTGCGGAATGAGATTACTTCATTCCATCAACTTGAAGATGAGAGTTTGTACGAGACTTGGGAAAGATTCAAAGAATTGCTCAGAAGGTGTCCTCATCATGGTATTCCTAGTTGCATTCAATTGGAAACTTTTTACAATTGGTTAAATCCGAGTACAAGGTAAATGTTGGATGCTTCAACAAATGACGCCCTGTTATCCAAATCTTACACTGAAGGTTATGAAATTCTGGAGAGAATTGCCAATAATAATTATCAGTGGCCTTCAGCCAGGCAACCAACAACAAGAAGATCAGTAGGGGTGCATAACATAGATGCAATTACAGCCTTATCAGCATAAGTAACCTCATTGACTAATATGGTAAAAACCATAACATCTGCTCCAGCAACAGTAAAGCAAGTTGCTGAACTTTCTTGTGTATAATGTGGTGAAGAACATGACTTTGATAATGGTCTCGAAAATCCAACTTCAGTAAACTATGTAGGTAATTTCAATCGACAACCTCAGGACAACCCATATTCTAATACTTACAACCCTAGTTGGAAACAACACCCAAATTTCTCATGAAGCAGTCAGAATCGAAATGCTCCAGCATTAAATGGACAAAATAAAAATACACAACCACCTAGTTTTCATCAGCAGAGTCAAGGGCAAAAGTATATCAATCAGGATTCAATCATTTCACTGGAAGCACTGATTAAGGAGTACATTGCAAAAAATGAAGCAATTGTGTAGAGTCAAGCTGTATTCTTCAAAAACCTGGAAAACCAAATGGGATAACTAGCCACAGCAATAAGCAATAGAACTCAATGAAGCCTACCTAGCAACACAGAAGACCCTAGAAGAGAGAGCAAAGAACATTGCAAGGTAATTAATTTGAGATCTAGAAAGAATATTGATTCCTCAGTTGATGTGACAAAAAATGAGATGAAATTCAATTTAGCACACAAACCACCTAAAAATGGAAGCATGTTACAACAAGCCCTCTATCAAGACATTGGTTATATGAGCCAAGCTACAGCAACTGCAGGGGAAATTCAACCAGAGAATGCTAAAAAAGAAGTTGCAACACCAGTAGCCACAACCTGCACTAAACCAAATAAATTTCCCATAAAGGTTCCAGAAGCAAAAACAAGACAAGCAGTTCAGCAAATTCTTAGAAGTGCTGAAGCAATTACATATAAATATACTTTTTGTGTAAGTTTTGGAATAAATGTCAAATTATGTGAAATTTCTAAAAGATATCTTGGCACGACAAAGAAGGCTGGAAGAGTTTGAAACTGTTGCTTTAATACAGAAAAGCAGTCATATGCTCCAAAGTAATATTCCTACGAAAGTGAAAGATCCAGGGAGTTTTATAATACCTTACTCTATATGAACTAGGTATGCTGGCAGAACAATTTATGACTTGGGAGCTAGTATTAATTTAATGTCATTATATGTATTTTCAGTGGATTTCATTGTACTAGACTTTGAAGTTGATAAAGAGGTATCCATTATACTTGGAAGACCTTTTCTAATAATTGAAAAGACTCTAACAGATGTATAAAAAGGAGAGCTCACCATGAGAGTGAATTATCAGCAAGTCACATTTAATGTACTAGAAGCTGTAAGGAACCATAATGAAGTAGAATATTGCAATTTCCTGAGTGTAGTGGATTTTGTTGTAGCAGACAGAATGAACAGATGCTGCAGTAATGCACTAGACAAAGTCATTGCCTTTGAAGATGTCGAAGAAAAAGATGTTGCAGCAATTCAGACAGATTAGATGGACAACAAGCAATCTGATAGGCACAACATATTTATTGAACACCTGAATCTTTCAGATAGGTAAGTAAAAATAACTTTACCATATATTGAATCACCCTCTAGTCTTGAATTAAAATTGTTACATTCACATTTGAAGTATGCTTATCTTAGTAAAAACAACACTCTACATGTAATCATTTCTTCTACTTTGGATGTAGGTCAAGAACAGAGTCTAGTAGATTTTCTTGAAAAATACAGAAGAGCAAGTGGATGGACAATGACAGATATAAAAGGGATAAGCCCATTAATATGCATGTATAAAATCCTATTAAAAGATTGCTCCAACAATTCGGTGGAGTACCAAAGAATGTTGAACCCTATAATGAAAGAAGCGGTGAAGAAAAAAATTATCAAATGGTTGGATGCTGGAATTATATACCCAATATCAGACAATTCATGGGTGAGCCCAGTTCAATATGTTCCAAAGAAATAAAGGATAATAGTAATAGCTAATAAGAAGAATGAATTTATTCCTACAAGAATAGTGACTAGATGAAGAGTATGTATGGATTACAGGAAGCTCAACAAAGCCACAAGGAAATACCATTTTCCACTTCTATTCATAGATCAGATGTTGGACAGACTTGCTGGAAAACAGTATTATTGTTTCTTAGATGGGTATTTAAGTAACAATTAGATTGCTATAGCTCCAGAAGATTAAGAGAAGACTATATTTACTTGTCCTTATGAAACATTTGCCTTCAGAAGAATGACATTTGGGCTATGTAATGCTCCAGCAACTATTCAGAGATGCATGATGTCTATATTTTCTAATATGGTATAGCAAATTTTAAGTTTTCATGGATGACTTCTCAGTTTTTGAAGAAGCATACAATGATTGTTTACACAACTTGAAAGAAGTTCTTAAAATATATAAGATGACAAACTTAATACTCAATTGAGAAAAGTGTCTTTTCATGGTGCAAGAAGGAATAGTATTGGGTCACAAGGTATCCAAGAATGGCATTAAGGTAGACAAAGCCAAGATTAAGGTAATAAATAAACTGCCACCTCCAACTTCAGTAAAAGGTATTAGGAGTGTTTTGGGTCATGCTGGATTCTACAGAAGATTTATTAAGGATTTTTCCAAAGTAGCTAAACCACTATGCTCATTACTGGAACATGATAAACCTTTTCACTTTGATAAAGATTGCCTTCAAGCATTTGGAGATTAAAGAAAGCTCTCATCACTGCTCCAATAGTTATATCTCCAGACTGGACTTTACCATTCAAATTAATGTGTGCTGCTAGTGATCATTCTGTGGGAGCAGTATTAAGTCATAGAAATGATAAAGTTTTTCATTCCATATACTATGCAAGCAAAACTTTTACTCCAACTCAGATCAATTACACCACTATAGAGAAAGAGTTGCTAGCAGTAATATTTACTTTTGATAAATTCAGAGCTTACCTGGTGGATATTAAAGTAACTGTTTACACAGACCATGCAGTCATCAAATATTTAATTTCAAAGAAAGATGTCAAACCAAGATTAATAAGATGAATCTTATTGTTTTAAGAATTTGATTTAGAAATTAAAGATAGAAATGAGACTGAGAATTAAGTGGCAGATCACTTGTCACGACTGGAAGCAGACACTAGTACATTGACAAGGAAGAGCATCACCGAAACATTTCCTGATGAACAATTGCTAGCAATACAGCAAGCACAGATGTTGCAGCAGTCAGGACCCCCATTGTATGCAGATTTTGCTAACTACTTAGTAAGTGTGATGCTACCACCTGAGCTAAATTTCAGGAGAAGAAGAAATTTCTTCATGATGTGAGAAGTTATCAGTGGGATGATCCACATTTATAAAAGTTATGCTCAGATCAAGTAATACAAAGATGTGCTTCCGAAGGAGAAATACACCACATATTAGAGTCATGCCATGCTGCAGCATGTGGAGGACATTTTGGTGGTCATAAAACAGCTATTAAAGTTCTGCAATCAGGTTATTACTGGCTTACTATTTTTAAAGATGCTTATGAATTTGTTAAATGTTGTGACAGGTGCCAAAGGACGGGGAACATAACTAAAAGACATGAAATGTCATTGACTAACATTCTAGAAGTGGAAGTTTTTTTATGTCTAGGAAATAAATTTTATGGGACTCTTCCCACCATCCTTTGAGAACTTATATATTTTTGTTGCTGTTGATTATGTCTCTAAGTGGATAGAAGTTACAGCATTACCTACCAATGATCCTAAAACAGTGGTGGCTTTTCTTCAGAAAAATATTTTTTCCAGATTCGGCACTCCTAGAGTAATTATTAGTGACGATGGTACATATTTTTGCAATAAAGTCTTTGCTGCATCAATGATAAAATATGGAATTAGACACAAGGTAGCAACAACATATCACCCATAATCCAATGGTTAGGCTGAAGTGTCCAACAGAGAAATTAAAAAGATCTTATAAAAAATGGTGAACTCAACGAGAAAGGATTGGTCTTTACACTTGCATGACTCTCTGTGGGCCTACAGAACAGCATACAAAACTCCACTCGGCATGTCTCCTTACCGAATTATTTATGGAAAGACTTGTCATTTGCCATTAAAGCTAAACCATAATGCACACTGGGCACTGAAGAAATTAAATTGAGATATTCATGCTGCAGCAAAGCAAATGAAGCTTCAACTTTGTGAGCTTGATGAATTACAGTTATTTTCATGTAAAAATCCAAGAATCTATAAAGAGAGGACAAAACACTAGCATGACAAGCATATTCAGTACAGGCAATTCAACCCTGGTCAATTAGTGTTGCTCCACAATACAACACTAAGATTATTTCCGGGAAAGCTTAAGTCACGACGGTCTGGCCCGTTTAAGCTGTTAAAATTTTATCCTCATGGAGCTGTTGATCTTCTAGATGAACAAACAAGTCAATAATTTAAAATTAATGGACACATAGTTAAGCACTACATACATCCAGCAGCAGATTGTTCAAAGGAGGTGTTACTCATTAAAGAACTCAATTATTGAACAATGAAAGAAGGTCAGACTGAAAGACTTTAAATCAAGCGCTCCATGAGAGTCAACCTATTGTGGAGATAGCCACTTCAAACCAATTTTGATCTCTTTTGGTTCTGTTGACAAGCTCTCCCTCCTTACCATTTTATTTAATTTTGTTCTTTCATTCTAGCTATTTAATTTTATCTTTTTAAAATTATTGCATTCTTTACTTTTGCTATCATCTGATCTATTTAATTTTAATTTTAGAATTAATTTTAGTTTGTGGGAAGTATATGTGACAAATAAATTTCATATTGACAAGTAAGGTTGTATGATGCTAAAGTACAGAGGTGAGCCATGTGTCAGAGGCTTTAGTGTGGAGTATGTAACCATTGCTAGAGTAAGTGAATGGGTGCTGCAGCAACCAATTTTACTGTTACAGTAAATTAAAAGATGGAGCCTCTCACTTGTCATTAGAGATAAATCATGACAGATGGAGACATGGATGTGGATAGAAATTACAAATAAATCTCCGAAATTAATGCCTTAATTTTACTAGCCGATGTTTTTGGGATATGCACATTAAATTCAAAATACTTTTTTATCTTTAGTTACCGTATTTATCTTCAATTAAAGTCCACTATAAAAAGGAGTCATTGTGCTTAGTGCTCTACGACATTATTTTCCATCTCATTCGCAAATACAACTCTTATAATTCTTAACCTCTTCTTCTCATTTTACTTTCAGGGACATTAGCCTCAATTTGTGACTGCTACAACAATGTCGAGGTATAAGAAACCAGCCAGCTATTTCAAAGATCGGTCACGCTTCTAGAGTTACTACGCTGAAGAAAAATATAAAGAATTTATAGAGTCGCATAAGATTCTGGAAGAAAAAGGGTTTTAATTTCTAGAACAACTCACTGGAATTGTGCAAACAATTCACAATGCTGCAGCAAAGCGAGGATGGTTAGAGTTTTGCAACCACCCTCGAGATCCTGTGCTACCAGTAGTTAAAGAATTTTACGCCAATTTGGTAAGCCTTGATCAGCACAATATTTGGGTAAGAAACACACTTTTTCCATTAGACTCCTGAGTTATAAATGCTTTTTATAATTTACCTGCTCTGTTATTTAATATTTGTGTATGAATATGAAAACCTAATGAAGATAAATTGAGTGTTATTTAGTATTTATGAGAATGCCAAGTATAGATAATTATAGATAGAAGTGAAATTCTATCCCAACACTTAGACTTTGGTTGAATTGTATGAGACTGCTAGAGCAAAGCCAACAGAATAGAAAATATCTTAAGTTTAGAGGGAGAAGCAAGTTGATTGATTGTGATATCTATGAAATAAACTCTGTTCCAATGGCTCAAGTTGCTAAGTAACCTGATCTGAGTATGTACCATATATGTACCCAACAGAATAGAAAAAAAAGTCTTTTGTCTAAGGCATTGAGTAGTCAGGTCTGTTCATGAGGCCCATGTTCAAGCTTGAGTCAAAGATACCTCTAGATATGATTATACTACAAATATCGCTGCAATAACTCTGATATAGGCATGGTTTAAGTAATTAGGTGTCATAATTACAAGTGATTGGCATTCACATAAAAGATAAATGTTACAGTGAATAGGTTGATTACTCCACCGTTTATCAATGTTGAAAACATCACAGTTTGAGTATGCGAAATTTATGCTACCTCATTTATGAGTTAAGTGCTATCACTGCTGAAATTCATGCAGTCCCGTGGTGATGTTACAGTATATCTGGAATTCAATCAAATGAAGCACGGACACACTATGGACAAAAAAAAGCTTAAGTTTAGAACTGATTTACTATGGTCATTTTGTATTATTAGAATTGTGATTGTGATATAAAGGTGGAAGAATTCTTGCAAATTTGATAAAAGAGCTAAAGCTGTGTGCACGATTATTTGCGGGAAGTGTTAGTATGTGTCATTACTTGAGGGCAAGTAATGGTTTAAGTTTGGGGGTGTGATAACTCTAAGAAATTAGAGTTATTACATCAATTCTAGACTTGAATCAAGATCACTTAGAGAACAAATAAGGTGTTTTTATTACATATTGGTTACATTTTGCATAAACATTCATTTTAGTTGAGTCTTAATAAGTTTTACTTGAATCAAAGTAATTTTTTCTAAAACCATGTGCATAATTGTAGGTTCTCAGAAAGTCTTAATTCATGAGGAGATGTTGAGACATTAGATGAGTAAGAGGAGGAAAGAAGATGGCCACAAGAGAAGAAAAACACAATCGGAAATAATACAGTGTTGTTCCGACTGTTAAAGCAACCCGTGCTGTAGCAATCTGGGAGCAATGCAGGAGAAAACTTAGGCACGAGTCAGTGCATGTTTCCTAATTTAACACATGCATGCTCATGGGCTTGTTTACCCTAATTTGCAATATAAAATGGAGGTGTGCACCACATAGAAATGCGGCAAAAGAATTATTATTAGAATAATTACAAAGGAAAGAAGAAGAAGATCATAATTGAAGAGTGTTGTCTCGGCAACATTGGAGAATCGTGCAAAATTATTTGGATTTATCTTTCACTGTGCTCAACTTATATTTATCTTCTTCCTTTAATTGCTTTGATGTATTCCGAGATCAATATATTTATATTTATTTTTTTATTCAAATTATGAACTAAATTTACTTGTAGTTGAGTGACAAATAATCCAATGGGTTCTTAATTGTTCTTATATGTTGTTATGGCACTGCTGTAGCATTTTACTATAGTAGTTTTTATGAATATAACTGATATTTCGTTTGACTATCCATTTAATAGTTTCAATTAAGATAGAGCAGCAAAATGGCATGTCTTAGCGGATATTATTAGCGTATTACTTGATTTTAAGTTGAGTTTCCTATATTAGGTTATCTTAAATCCCGTAAGGGTAATACTTGAAGTTAAGATTTGTGACACACTAGACATAGGTGTTCACCTTGTAGGATGGAGAGATTAAAAGTTATAATGTCAAACCATAAATATATCAACAATCGGTCATTGTTAATAGATTTAAGATTATGAGACTTCCAATTTGCGATAGCTGAGGATGCAGATTTATTCTGCCCAGTACTTCAGCATTTACTATAACAACTGGTGCTAACTTGATAAATAACAGTCACTTCATAAGGAGAGTTTGATCATTCAACTATTATAATCTCAATTGAATCGTAGACACTTTTAACCTAGTTTATTTCATTACAATATTGTTTTATTTCAATCTCTCATAATCATTAATTACGATAGGAATTACTTGACAATTATTTTCTTTGGTCTTAACTTGATTTGTGCTATTATGATTGCTTTACCATTTTGAATAACATTAATCTCTGTGGAGATGATCTTGAATACTTATCACTTTATTATTTATTGTATATACTTGCACTTTAGCATTGGTAGTAATTGTTTATAAAAAAAATAACCAACATTCCCCAAACGCTGATAGGTGGCACCCGCATTCTTCAAACCAAAAGGTATAACCTTGTAGTAGTATAACCCACGATTGGTGATGTAGACCGTTTTATCTTGATTACTCGTACATTGGAATTTGGTTGTACCCGAAGAAAGTATCCATGAAACTAACCATCTCATGTCCTGCTGTAGCATCAACTAGCTGGTCTACCCGAGGAAGCGAAAAGCTATCCTTAGGGCAGGACTTATTTAAATTCGTGAAATCTACACACATGCACTATTTCCCATTGGACTTCTTAGGCAAGACAACATTTGACACCAAGTCGGGGTAGATCGCCTCCCTAATAAACCTCGCTACTAGTAATCGATCCACTTCTTATTCAATGGCGTCATATCATTCCTGGTTGAAAGTTCGACGTTTTTACTTGACAGGCCTATGATATGGATCGACATTAAACTTGTGACAAACGATAAGAGGCGGGATACCCGGCATGTCCACATGAGACCAAGCGAACACATCGAAGTTTTCCTTTAAAAACTCAATAAGTTGCTCTCGGTGCTGGTTAGGGAGGTTGGAGCCTACTTTGACCATCTTGGTTGGGTCATTACTGTAGATCGAAATAGACATAAGATCCTCAACTAGTGCTCATCGCTTTTCATCTTTTAGTATCCGAGAATCCAAGGGTACCTCAACTTTTCCCATTGATGCTGAATTAGGACTTTGGGGTATTAGTGGTGCCCAGAAGCTGCTACGTTCATTTCCATTGGCCCAATTTCTTGTAGCGCTTGGGGTACCTAGGAATTCATGGACCATTGAGCTTTCTTATGTGCAGCTCTCCGGCATCTAGCTAGTGCCCGCTTGGATAGGCTAGTAAGTAGCCTAGTGTTGACGGGATACCCTTCCAGGATCATATTGATAGCAATTTGATAACTCGCTTTCGAGGCGATGGAATAACACCCTTGAGCTGATTGTTGATCCCTTTTGATTGTAATTATTTCCCCGGAAATTGGAATCTTCATGGTGAGGTAATGCTTAGAGATTACCATTTTAGATGTTGTTAAAAATGGTCTTCCCAAGATGATATTATAGGCACTGAGATGATCAACAATAAAGAAGTCGATCATATAGACCACCCGATGGGGTACCTTGCCGATTGTAATGGGAAAAGTGACGATACCCTTGGGGAAAACCATGTCTCTTGCAAAATCAATGAGTGGCATGTCGCATAAAGTGATCTTTGGCATGTCACATGGAGTAATCCTTGGTGATTTAATTAGCAGCTAATATAGGGCGCTTTTAAAGATAATGTCACAGATACTTTGGCATGTCACAGATCTGCTGGTGTCTACCAGAGTCCTTGCTACCTTACCGGTGGCAACTTTTAGTGTTATAACCAAAGTATCATCACGGGGGTATGAGACACTTTTTGTATCTTTCTCTGTAAAGAGAATAGAGACAGGATGGTCGGGTACCTATGGTACCTTAAAGTGATTTTGACAAACAAAATTGACTTCCTTTCCAAAGCGACCCAAGATTAGCGACTTGTTGTAACATTTGATGGCCCATCTAGATTCCCTCGCAATAGTAGGTCCTTCTGTTATCATTCGGACATAAACATCTTTCTCAAACCCTTGGGGTACCTCAACCTCGGGACTATGGTTAGCAGTCTGTTTACCTTTATCTTACTCCGAGAATTTGCTAGCCTCCCGCATATTGTTGAGTGTTAGAAAGTGCATATTTATAAAGGAGAAATCGTTATTTTATATATCAAGTATTGCTAACAACCGTTACTTTTAAGTGTTTAAATTTCTTGTACTTTAATTATGTGTGTTTTATTTTAATTAAGTATTTGATGTATTTTAGGGGCATCATAGTTATTTCACAATAAACGAGATATCAAATGGCAAAACGAACATCATTTTTGAACTCAGGACGGTCGAAAACCTTAGGAGGAGTATAAAAGGAAAAATGACACTGTTCACATGTACGGTACTATTCACATATACGTTACTGTGCAAATAATGCCTGTTGCTGTACTGTGCAAATAGTGGCTGTTGACTGTACTGTGCAAATAGTGGATGATGACGTGGCGAAATCCTGAGCGTCCAAACTGTTTTTAATCCGATGACCATGATTTACTCGATGTAACTATAAAAAGGGGGCCTCCCCCCCTAATTTGGCACCTCTGAATTCGTTTTTGGGGTTCATTTTCTGTAATTATCTCTCTATCTTGTAGTTTCTACGTATTTTAATAAATTCCTATTTTGCCCCTAGTTCAAATATGAGTGGCTAATTTTCTTTCAAGCTTGGGTTGAAGGTGAAGTCTCAACATGTGTCATGGGCTTGATTTGGTAAATTTATTTTCTCTTCCCCTCTAGTTTTTGTGGATGTTTTGACTTCTCGTCGACAAATAATACTAATCTTGTCTAATACTGCCCTGGTTTCACCGGCTCCCTAGTATAAGGTTATTATTATTTGGCACGATAAGTCCTTAGCACCATATTTATTAGAGCGTGGTTCATGAGGTGTGGATTCCCCTCTCATGATTTAATTGGTATTAATAAGGAATATTTAGCCCATGATGCATGTTGATACGGATCCAGATACCCAAATACGTCATTTAATAGATTTACACTTCAATTTATTCCTGCCATTTTATTTCCAATTTCAGAATTTACTCTTGCCATTTTAATTTAAGTTTTAGCATATTTCAAATCATTTCCACCATAAATCCAACCATTCATTCACTAAATTAATTCTATATATATTTAAAATCCACCTCCTCGTGGGATCGACACTCGTCACCATAGATCTACACTACAATAGATTCGTGCGCTTGCGAGTTCAAAAAAATTTGCACAACAAGTTGTTAGCTTTTATAGCTATACATATTGATTTTGATGATAACAAAACACATGTATTGATTAAATAAAGATTTATAAATTGTGTTTTTATAATAAGAAAATGAAGTTATAAAATCAAAGTGTTTTGCATTAAAATGAATGTGTTTTTAAAGACTTTGATTTTGATTTTCGAATTTGGATTTAAATGACAAGTTTTGAAATCTTTGATTTTAATAAGTATTATTATAAAATTTCGGAACTGGACCTATTTGAAGTTATTTAAATGTTTTGGGTCATATTTTAAGTTATGAATATTTTGGACTAAAGTGAAAGGTTTTGAGAACTTTGAAAATATGGGTATTATGTTGAAAAGGACCTTTGTGCAAAATAATAAACACTTTGGGGTCATATCATAATTTCAGAATGTTTTGGTATTAACAAAGTAATATTTAGAAATTCTGAAATTGGACCTATTTGCAAAGCTTCATGACGTTTTGGGTCATACTACAGTTTTATAAAGTTTTGGGGTCTAACTATAATTTCAGAAACTATTTCACTGTAGCCGTCACTGTAGCAACCGGCTATCCGGTTATCAAATCCGGAAATCCGGTTTCGGGCAGCATGTCACCAAAACGCAAGCGGCATTCCGGTTATCACAAACGGCAATCCGGTTTGCTGGGCAAAATTCATGCAAACCGAAAACGGCAATCCGGTTCTTGGCATCCGGCAATCCGGTTCGAGGCAGAATGCAACCAAAACGTAACCGGCTATCCGGTTCATGACAAACGGCAATCCGGTTCGAGGCAGAATGTAACTAAAACGCAAGCGGCAATCCGGAAGTGACAAACCGGAAATCCGGAAGTTCGGAATTTCAAATTTGTGCTGTAACGGTAACATCAACCGGCTATCCGGTTTCCTCATCCGGCAATCCGGTTCCGTCCAGAATTGTGCATAACGGCTAGTTTTTGAGTTCAAACTATATAAACTCAAAACCAATTCATTTTTGGCAAGAGAAGAAAAGCCAAGCAAGCCTAAACAAGTGCACATAACATACATTGAGCTTCATTTTTGGAAATCATCATTTATTAAATCATCATTGAGCTTCAATTTGTATATCCACTCTTAAAGAGAGATTAAGTGTTGTATTTTTCATTTCTCAAATTGTGAGATTACAAGTGTGGGAAACACTTGGGGTAAAGAGATTGGGGATATAATCTCTTGTTGTAAAGGTTCATTGACACCTTGAAGTCAATTGTAAAAGCTTGAAGCCTTGGAAAGGCTTGGATAGTGAAATCCTCAAGCGGGTGTGCTTGGAGGCGTGGACGTAGGCGGGGATAGCCGAACCACGTAAAAATCCTTGAGTTCGTTTTTCTCTTCCCTTACTCTTTATTTATTGTGCTTGCATTGAATTTATTGTTTTCGAATTTATTAAGGCATTAGATTAAATTGTTGTGTGGATTTGCTAGGAAAAGTTTAAAATTCCAATTCACCCCCCCTCTTGGGTTGCACACTTGTATTTCAATTGGTATCAGAGCGAGGTGCTCTTGTGTAGACTTAACCGTCTAGAGTTAAAGATCAATAGCAACCCAAATTAGTTTAACTGTCATGGAAGGCCAATCTATCACTAGACCTCCATTTTTCGATGGAAATGATTTTCCTTATTGGAAAACTAGGATGAGAATTTATTTACAAGCTTTAGACTATGAAATATGGGAAATTGTTTGTGATAGTTCATTCATTCCTAGGAAGAATGTTTTAAGTGAATTGGATAAGAAAAACTTGTCTTTAAATTCCAAGGCTATGAATGCTTTATTTTGTGCCTTAGATAAAAAAGAATTTCATAGAGTTTCAAATTGCTCTAATGCTTATGAAATTTGGAGAAAACTTGAAATTGTGTATGAGGAGACTACAAACGAGGAAGAATTTCATGAAGTGTCGAATTTGGCACTTATGGCAATTGGAGATGAATCGGATGATGATCTCAATGAGGTAAGTGATCCGACCTATGATGAATTATATGATGCTTTTAAAGATTTGCATGATAATTGGATAAAAATTGGTAAAAAGAATGCATGCCTTAAGAAGAAAATGCTAGAATTTACAAATGACAAGGATACCATGCAAAAATGCATTGATTCATTGAATGAGAAGATAAAGAAATTAGAATTAGAAAATAAGACATTGCATGATAGCATGACTTTGCTTGAGAATTCTAACACTTCACATGAGCACTTAAAGTCACACATGAATGTCTTAAGAAATGAAAATGATGCCTTGCAAAAATCCAATGTTTCATTAAATGAAAAGATCAAAAAATTGGAATTAGATATTGAAATGTTAAATGATAGAATTTCATCATTTAAATGTAAACAAAGTACTTCATATGAGCATGAAAAATCACATGTTGATGAGTTGATGAAAGAAAATGAAGTGCTTAAGAAAAAGAGTAATGAGCTCAACGAGATTGTGTTAAAATTTACAAATGGGCAAAAGATGTTGGATAACATGCTTAATTCTCAAAAATGTGTATTTGATAAAGGAGGACTTGGATATAAGCCTTACTTGAAACAAAAATATTATAAGAGTTATTTTGTTAAGGTTACCTCCACATGTGATCATAAAATTACTTGTCATTATTGCAATCAAAATGGTCACATGAAGGATAGATGTCCTGTGAAAAGAAATGCGTATTATGGAGCAAAATGTATTTGGGTTCCAAAAGGAACCATTGCTAACACTCAAGGACCCAAGAGCATTTGGGTACCAAAGGGCACAACGTGAATGTTTTCCTTGTAGGTACCACAATCAAGGAATGGTGAAGAAGTTCCTTGATGAAGCTCATGAGGATAATCGCTTGATCATGATCGAGGAGAAAAAGATGAGGCAAGATGATTTAATTGTTTTGGTAACAATTCTTGCCATTTTAATTTTGTTAAATGAATCATGATAAATGAATTTGCGAGAGTATGCTTGTATGATTGAGTTATCATTGTGTTTAACATTGAGTGCTTTATCATGATGCATAGTTAAATAGATAAGATGATAGCTTGTCAACTCTTCATGATAGCTTTGTTTGATTTTGATGATCATATAATGCCTAAGCTTAATAAATGAGTGATATGCTTGAATTATTAATCTTTGAATGCTTATATGTTTCATGATTGTGTGATGAATATGCATGATGAACATGTTATAAATTTGAGTTTTATGATTGGATGTTTATTATATTGATCCATGCATTAAAATGGTTTTTGAAAGTATTCGGATCATTAAAATGGTTTTAAAATTGTTTGGAAAAACAAAGGAGTCTTTGAAAATCCTAGTCTGCACAAGCTGCAATGAATTGGTCATAACTCCTTCTATAGAACTCCAAATCCAGTTCTGTAAACTTTATTGGAAAGCTAACTTAATTATCTTTCCAACGGTATATAGCTTGAATATTACTTCTGTCTCAGTCAATACAGTTTTTCATTTTGAATTCTCTCGAGACAAATTCCGGATAACCGGATTTGCATTCCGGAAAACCGAATTCAAGAGGCAAACTTTCTGCCTCAAACCGGTCTACCGGTTAGCCACATCCGGCAAACCGAATTCAGATGCATGCTTACTGGAACAAAACCGGATTTCCGGTTATACACATCCGGCGAGCCGGATTCGTGAGCTGTTGGCTCTGTTTTTGCTTCTTCCTCTTCCTTTGTGAATTTTCTGCACTTGTTCTTCCTCTCTCTCAAAACCGTGAGCCACTCTCTTCCATTTCCAATCAATTCTTCTTCATTTCTCAACCATTTTTATGTCAAGATCAATCTCTTAAACCATTACCCATGCATTTCATCTTCATTAAACTCTTCTCTATCATCATTTCTTCACTTGTTCCTCATCATTTCTATACCTCTCATTCACGCGTGAACAGTACCTCACCATTTCTTTGTCAAAGCTCTTCATCTTTCACTCATTTTCATCTTAAATCATCTCTTGGATCAATATAATCGGTTTAAACTCATCCATTTCACTCATTATTTTATAAAACCGAATTTGTCCATTTTGGGTATATGCACCTACATTTTCATATGCATAGTTGCTTTCATTATATATTGATGATGATTATTGTTTGATATTTGGATAGTGTGGAACTAATGTGCTTATCTTGACTTTATGATGATCTATATATTAGCATATGTTGATTTTGATGATTTACATATTGCCATATGTTGATTTTGATGATCTATATATTGTCATTATGCACTTATGCTTTACTTAAGTTTTGATAAAAAAAAAAAAAATGTGCATTGATGATTACATGTATTTGATGAAGTTTGATCTTATGCAATCTATGATTAGTGAATGAATGCATATTTTTGTACTTTATCGATGTATTGTTGAATATGCATTACTTGCTTTAAATGAGATCAAAAGGAGGAGAAATATATGATCATTGAGATATTCGTTTTGATATAAGCATGGATTTATAGTACTTTTGATGATTGATGATTATAAATGTGTTGCTTGATGAATTGGTGAAGTTATTGGTTTGTAATAATTGGTTAAGCCTATATGGAAGTGTTTTTAACCATGTTGTGTATTTGAGGATTTGTGCCTTTTAAGGGGAGACTCTGCTGAAATTTTTTTCTCGCACAAAATTGGTAAATGAATGCATTTTTTGTACTTTATTGATGTATTGTTAAATATGCATTCCCTTGCTTTATGATTTTGGAATCCTCGGATTTAATTGTTGCAAGTATTGGAGGAATTCATATTGATTTTGATGATTCATGATTATATGTGTATTGCTTGATAAAACTTGTGGATTTTTTATTATTGAAGGGCTTGATTTGCTTATGGTGTTATTGGGTTGGTGATAGAGTTGATTATCATGATATTTTGGAAGTGTTTTTCTCTCTTATGTATAAATGGTTTCACTCATTTTTAAGGGGAAACTCTGCCCAAATTTTTGCTCACCAAAAATCGGACTTGCATTTCTTTCTTCTCTCTTTCTGTTTTTGATGATGAAAGGGGAGATAATTTGAGAGTTTGATAATTTGAGAGTTTTTGGGAGTTTTAAGAATGCATTTGAAAATGTTTTACAAATGGAAAGATTTTTTTTTAAATGATTACTTGAGCAAAAATCTTTTTATTGACCATTTCTTAATTTGGCCATATATTTAGGGGGAGCATGTAATATGTTTCACTTTGGTTAAATTTTTTAAATTGGCCATACATTTAGGGGGAGCATATAATATGATTTTGAATAATATGCATTTTGAAAAATTCTTTTGATGTTTGATATTTGATTATGATAACGATTTTGATGATTTTGAGATAATGATGATTTGATCACATTATTGTTTTATATGATCATTTTATGTCATGAGTTGTTGATTTGGTAATAAATTGAATAATGGTTCATGATATTTTGGTGTGATTATTTGTATATGGAGTTGGCTTCTATCATGATCTATAATAATTTGGATATATTATTACTAAATCTTTTTTTTTTTTGAGGTCTTGTTGTCAGGGGGAGATTCTGTTGAAATTTTTATTCAGACAACATGGGTAACAAATTTGCTATTTTTATTCTTTTCCTTTAAAGTTTTTTTTTAATGATGAAGGGGGAGAAGAATACATGTATTTAAATTTATAAAGTTTTACTACCCTTTTTCTTTGCCAATTAAGTTTTCTTTTTGATGATGAAGGGGGAGAAAAATGCATGTATTTAAATTTCTTATTTTAGCAAATTGGCAAATTGTAAAAGAAGATTTTATTTAGGGAGAGTAATTTATGGAATCATTCTTTAAATACATGAAATGTTTGTCATCATCAAAAAGGGGGAGATTGTTAGCTTTTATGTTTTCATAATATTGATTTTGATGATAACAAACAACATTAAGAATGATTAATCTTTTAAAGCTCAAATTATTTTTTATACTTTTTAAATAAATCATTATTTTCACATTATAAATGTTTTATGTTTTGGAAAAATGATTTATGAAAATATACATGTATCTAGGGAGAGTATGCATGTATGCAGGGGGAGTTTATTTCAAATCATTGTTTTCTTTAACCTTGCATTAATTAATGAGAAGCTTTTTATAACTAGATTAAATCTTTGTAATGTATTTTGTCATCATCAAAAAGGGGGAGATTGTTAGCTTTTATAGCTATACATATTGATTTTGATGATAACAAAACACATGTATTGATTAAATAAAGATTTATAAATTGTGTTTTTATAATAAGAAAATGAAGTTATAAAATCAAAGTGTTTTGCATTAAAATGAATGTGTTTTTAAAGACTTTGATTTTGATTTTCGAATTTGGATTTAAATGACAAGTTTTGAAATCTTTGATTTTAATCAGTATTATTATAAAATTTCGGAACTGGACCTATTTGAAGTTATTTAAATGTTTTGGGTCATATTTTAAGTTATGAATATTTTGGACTAAAGTGAAAGGTTTTGAGAACTTTGAAAATATGGGTATTATGTTGAAAAGGACCTTTGTGCAAAATAATAAACACTTTGGGGTCATATCATAATTTCAGAATGTTTTGGTATTAACAAAGTAATATTTAGAAATTCTGAAATTGGACCTATTTGCAAAGCTTCATGACGTTTTGGGTCATACTACAGTTTTATAAAGTTTTGGGGTCTAACTATAATTTCAGAAACTATTTCACTGTAGCCGTCACTGTAGCAACCGGCTATCCGGTTATCAAATCCGGAAATCCGGTTTCGGGCAGCATGTCACCAAAACGCAAGCGGCATTCCGGTTATCACAAACGGCAATCCGGTTTGCTGGGCAAAATTCATGCAAACCGAAAACGGCAATCCGGTTCTTGGCATCCGGCAATCCGGTTCGAGGCAGAATGCAACCAAAACGTAACCGGCTATCCGGTTCATGACAAACGGCAATCCGGTTCGAGGCAGAATGTAACTAAAACGCAAGCGGCAATCCGGAAGTGACAAACCGGAAATCCGGAAGTTCGGAATTTCAAATTTGTGCTGTAACGGTAACATCAACCGGCTATCCGGTTTCCTCATCCGGCAATCCGGTTCCGTCCAGAATTGTGCATAACGGCTAGTTTTTGAGTTCAAACTATATAAACTCAAAACCAATTCATTTTTGGCAAGAGAAGAAAAGCCAAGCAAGCCTAAACAAGTGCACATAACATACATTGAGCTTCATTTTTGGAAATCATCATTTATTAAATCATCATTGAGCTTCAATTTGTATATCCACTCTTAAAGAGAGATTAAGTGTTGTATTTTTCATTTCTCAAATTGTGAGATTACAAGTGTGGGAAACACTTGGGGTAAAGAGATTGGGGATATAATCTCTTGTTGTAAAGGTTCATTGACACCTTGAAGTCAATTGTAAAAGCTTGAAGCCTTGGAAAGGCTTGGATAGTGAAATCCTCAAGCGGGTGTGCTTGGAGGCGTGGACGTAGGCGGGGATAGCCGAACCACGTAAAAATCCTTGAGTTCGTTTTTCTCTTCCCTTACTCTTTATTTATTGTGCTTGCATTGAATTTATTGTTTTCGAATTTATTAAGGCATTAGATTAAATTGTTGTGTGGATTTGCTAGGAAAAGTTTAAAATTCCAATTCACCCCCCCTCTTGGGTTGCACACTTGTATTTCACAAGTTTTTGGCGCCGTTGCCGGGGAGGTAAGTATTTTTAATTCTTAGAATTAATTTTTGTGAATATTTCCATTTAATTTTTTCTTGTATTAAGAAAAAAAAAGAAAAAAAAAGAGGTCAATCTACATTTAAAGGTTAGTCTTTCTTTTCTTTTTCTCTTATTTAAAATTTTGTAATTTAATTTTCAATTTATTTTTCTTTGTATTTTTTTTGTTATTTATCTTATTAATTTATTTTTAGTTAATTTATTTTCACGTATTGTTTTGTGTATTTTTATAGTAAGGTTGTAATAGCGCCATAAGGTTAGTATTGTAATTTCTCCCTCTTTTTTATTTTTATTTGTTTTGTTCCTATCTTTATTTTTATTTTATTTTATTTATTTTGTTCTCATTTACTTTTGTGTTTATTGCATGCATGGTCGTAGGTCATTATTACCCAATCTTGAACCTATAGACATTGAATTAGAGAAAACACTTCGCACACACAAAAACATTAAAAACAAAATGGATTTACAAGCACCACAGGAGAGGCCATTTAAGGACTACTTTAGTCCCTTAGCTAATTTGAGCACATCATGCATACGGTACCCAAATGTAGCTGCTAGGAGTTTTGAATTAAAACCTAGTGTGCTAAATTGTCTTCCCACATTCTATGGCTTAGAAAATGAGGACCCATATAATCATTTGAATTATTTTCATGCTATTTGTCAAACATTTAAATATGAGAATTTTTCAGATGATGATGTAAAACTCATATTATTCCCATTTTCTTTGAAAGATCGAGCTCGTTCATGGCTTAATACATTACCTGCTAATAGTATTGCATCATGGGAACAAATGGTTACGAAATTTTTAAATATATATTTCCCAGTTCATAAAACCAATGTTATTCGCAGGGAGATCTCGGAGTTTACCCAGAGAGATGATGAGCAGTTTTTCGAAACATGGGAGCGATTCAATGGGCTACTCTTGAAGTGTCCACATCATGGGTACGAGAAATGACACCAATGCCAATACTTCTTGGAGGGATTATTGCCGAATGTGCAAGAATGGCTAATGGCAACAAGTGGAGGAGAGCTAATGTCAAAAAGTGCATCAGAGATTTGGGAATTCTTCCAACGACAAGCAGATAATTCTCAACAACGGAGTCAATCACTCAGGAACACCAGAAGGATTAAGGGAGTGAATGAGGTTCACATTGGCGAATCCAATTCGGAAATCAAAGAAGTCAAAGCAATAATTGAAGGTCTCTCTCGACAAATAACATCATTATCGACTGCTAAATCAACAGAGCCACATGACCTTGACTCATATCCAGATCAAGCCAATGCCATAGGTGTAATGAGAAAAACATCGAATTATAACCCATACTCCAACACATACAACCCTGGATGGAGAGACCACCCCAATTTTTCATGGTCTCAAGATTCCAACAGAATAGACCAGCAGTTCCAGCTCCACCAATGCAACCAATTCCTCAAAATCCTCAAGCCTCTCAGCCCCCATTCAGACCATTTAATCAGAATCAGAATTACTCTCAACCCAGACCGTGGGAGGATGCATTCCATAATTTCAAGAATGTTACTCACTCCACGATTGAGCAACAAAACCGCACCATTGATGGATTACGAAATGAGTTGAGAGCGGACTTCAACTCACAAGCTCAATCAGTTTCAAGCCTTGAGAAGATGGTCGGACAGCTTGCTTCTTCAGTTCAAACCTTGGCAATGACCGTTGAGAAAGGTAAATTTCCAAGTCAACCAGTGCCTAACCCTAAAGGAGTGCATGAAGCAAGTAGCAGTTCACTACAGCAGCATGGAGAGGTCAAAGCTGTCATGACCTTGCGAAAAGGAAAAGAAGTTGACAACAAAGTGGAGATGCCAGTAGCGAAAGACAATCAAATTGTACCTGTGAACGTTGAGGACTCATCACCGGAGGAAAAAGAAGACACCAACTCACGAGAATATGTTCCAAAAGCTCCATTTCCTCAGAGGTTAGCGAAAGGAAAGAGAGGAAAATCTACAGGTGAGATTCTCAAAATTTTCAAACAGGTAAGTGTTAACATCCCACTACTTGATGCTATTAAACAAATTCCATCTTATGCCAAGTTTCTTAAAGATCTGTGTACTAAAAAGAGAAATATGCATGTTCAAAAGAAGGCATTTTTAACAGAAAACGTTAGTTCTATACTCCAACATAAAATTCCTTTAAAATGCAAAGATCCAGGTTCCCCCACTTGAAATACAAGTGTGCAACCCAAGAGGGGGGGTGAATTGGAATTTTAAAACTTATCCTAGCAAACCACACAACAATCCAATCTAATGCCTTAATAAAATTCGAAAACAATAAATTCAATTAAAGCACAATAATTAAAAGAGTAAGGGAAGAGAAAAACGAACTCAAGGATTTTTACGTGGTTCGGCTATCCCCGCCTACGTCCACGCCTCCAAGCACACCCGCTTGAGGATTTCACTATCCAAGCCTTTCCAAGGCTTCAAGCTTTTACAATTGACTTCAAGGTGTCAATGAACCTTTACAACAAAGAGATTATATCTCCAATCTCTTCACTCAAGTGTCTCACACACTCAAACTCTTACAATTGAGATGAACAAATGAAGATTACAATGAAACTCACTCAATGAGTAGATATTCAAAAATGAAGAACAAGAAATGATTTAATCTTTTGTGCTTTTTGATTTTGCTTGTTGGAGAGCTTGAAAATGAGTTGGATTTGAGTTCTTATAGTTTGAGCTTAAAAACTAGCCGTTATGCACTTTCTGCCCGAAAACGGTTAGAGGTTAACTATAAACGGTTAACCGTTTTCTGTAAACGGTTCACCGTTAATTTCCAGTAACCTGCAAAACAAATTTCGCTTAACCTTTCTCAATAAACGGCTAGAGGTTAAAATAAACGATTAACCGTTTTCAGTAAACGGTTCACCGTTTTGTTCCAGAATCATTTTAACAAAACTGGACAAAACAAGCTTTCTGGACGTTATCGGTTAACCGTTAAAAAATAAACGGTTAGAAATTCCAAATTCGCAGTTTGACCCCAAAACTTTATCAAACTATAGTATGGCCCAAAAAGATAGAAAACTTTGCAAATAGGTCCAGTTTCAGAAATTCTAAAAATTACTTTATTAACTCAAAACTTTTTGAAATTATGAAATGACCCCAAATAGTTTATTATTTTGCACAAAGGTCCTTTTCAACATAATACCCATATTTTCAAAGTTCTCAAAACCTTTCACTTTAATCCAAGATATTCATAACTTATAATATGACCCAAAACATATAAATAGATTCAAATAGGTCCAAATCCGAAACTCATAACAATATTAAAGGTTTAAAACACATTTATTTTAATCCAAAACATTTTGATTTCATAGCCTCATTTTCTTATTATAAAAACACAATTTGTAAATCTTTGTTTAATCAATACATATAATTTGTTATCATCAAAATCAATATATATAGCTAAATAAGCTAACAATCTCCCCCTTTTTGATGATGACAAAATACATTACAAAGATTTAATCTATTTATAAAAAACTCTCCCTTAATCAATGCAAGGTTAAAAATTTATTTAAAAATAAAATAATTTGAGCTTAAAAGATTAACCATTCATAATCTTGTTTGTTATCATCAAAATCAATATTACGGAAACATATATGTTAACACCACTATCTCATGTAGTATAGGGAACCACACAATTGAGAATGCTTTGTTGGATTTAGGAGCTAGTGTAAATTTGTTGCCTTATTCTGTTTTCATGAAACCTGGACTTGGAGAATTACATCCAACTCCAGTGGTGTTACAACTCGCAGATCGGTCCACAAAAATACCACGTGGTATTGTGGAGAACGTGCTTATCCAGGTAGACAAGTTTTATTTTCCTGTTGACTTCATTATAATTGACACTTAACCAATACAGGATTCAAGAAAGCACATCCCCATTTTCCTAGGCCGACCTTTCTTGGCAACTGCGGATGCTCACATTCAATGCAGAACTGGAAATATGCAGTTGTCCTTCAGCAACATGACTATGGAATTGAACATCTTCAACATTGCCAAACAACCTCACAACACTGATGATGAAATTGTTGATGTGGATTTAATTGAAGCATTAGTTGATAACTCTTTTGTTTCAAACCTTAGTGATGATCCTTTACAAACATGTTTAACTCACTTTGGTTTGAATTTTGATATTGACAGATCGATCGATGAGGTCAACGCCTTACTTGACTCAGCATCATCCATGAACACTAATAAATGGAAGCCAAGAGTTGAACAACTAGCGCCATCAGAGAAGAAACTCATTCCATCATCAGAATCACCACCGAAACTGGAGCTCAAACCATTGCCCAACACTTTGGAATATGCATTCCTGGGGGAAGAAAGTACTCTGTCGGTAATTATCTCATCATCCCTCAATGATGAACAAAAAGGTAAGTTGTTGGATGTTTTAAAAGAGCACAAAGGAGCATTAGGATGGACCATAGCGGACATAAAAGGTATAAATCCAGTAGACTGCATGCATTACATTCACCTTGATGAAAATGCTAAATCTACTAGGGAAATGAAACGTCGGTTGAATCCTAATATGAAAGAAGTTGTTAGAACAGAAGTCCTTAAGCTATTAGACGCGAGTATAATTTACCCAATTTCTGATAGTTCATGGGTCAGTCCTGTACAAGTTGTCCCCAAAAAGTCAGGAGTAACTGTAGTTACGAATGCCGATAATGAATTGATACCAACTAGAGTAACTACAGGATGGCGTGTATGCATTGATTATAGGAAGTTGAATTCTGTCACACGTAAAGACCATTTTCCTTTACCATTCATCGATCAAATGCTTGATAGGTTAGCAGGTCACGAATTTTATTGCTTTCTAGATGGCTACTCAGGATATAATCAGATTCCCATAGCACCAAAAGATCAAGAGAAGACCACTTTCACTTGCCCTTTTGGCACTTTTGCATATAGGAGAATGCCATTTGGATTATGTAATGCACCTGCTACATTTCAACGATGCATGTTAAGCATTTTTTCTGATATGGTTGAACGATTCCTTGAGGTCTTTATGGATGATTTTTCTGTCTTTGGAGATTCATTTGATCAATGTTTACGTCATCTAACACTAGTTCTACAAAGATGTATCGAAAAGAACTTGGTCTTAAATTGGGAGAAGTGCCATTTTATGGTAACACAAGGTATTGTTCTCGGTCACATCATTTCGAGCAAAGGTATTGAGGTTGACAAAGCCAAGGTGGATCTCATTTCCAATCTTCCTCCACCCAAAACAGTCAGAGAAGTAATATCTTTCCTTGGGCATGCTGGTTTTTACAGACGTTTCATTAAAGATTTTAGCAAAGTTTCTAGACCCTTATGCAATTTACTTGCTAAGGATGCACCTTTTATCTTTAATGATTCATGTCTTGTGGCTTTTGAAAAATTAAAGCAATTGTTGACAACATCACCCATCATTCAGCCCCCAAACTGGAGCTTACCATTTGAGCTCATGTGTGATGCATCTGATTATGTAGTAGGAGCAGTATTAGGACAAAGAGTTGATCGAATTCTCCATGTTATTTATTATGCTAGTATGACATTGAATGATGCACAGTTGAACTATTCAACTACTGAAAAAGAAATGCTAGCAGTAGTGTTTGCATTGGAAAAATTTCGATCTTATCTCATTGGTTGTAAAATAATTGTGTTCACAGATCATGCTGCTCTGAAATATCTTCTCACGAAGAAAGATGCAAAATCTAGACTAATCCGTTGGGTGTTACTTTTGCAGGAATTTGACTTGGAATTCAAAGATAAGAAAGGCACAGAAAATGTTGTGGCGGACCATATCTCTCGTTTTCATTTTGACACAATTACAGAGCCACTAACATTGAATGAGTCCTTTCCAGATGAACAATTAATGAGTGTCGAAGTTTTACCTTGGTATGCTGATATAGTTAATTATCTTGTTACAGGCAAACTTCTAGAGCATTGGATTAAGCAAGACAAGGCAAAATTCTTTGCAAAAATAAAGAATTTCTTTTGGGATGACCCATATTTGTTCAAATATTGTGCAGAGCAAATTGTCAGACGATGTGTCCCAGAAAATGAAATTCAGAATATCCTTTCATTCTGCCATGAACAAGCTTGTGGAGGCCATTTCAGTGCTAAGAAAACAGCGACTAAAGTTTTACAATGTGGTTTCTATTGGCCAACTATATTTCGAGACGCTTATACTTTTTGTTCTTCATGTGATAGGTGTCAACGAATGGGGAGCATTACACGAAGGAACATGATGCCACTAAATCCAATTTTAGTGGTTGAGATTTTTGACGTATGGAGTATCAACTTCATAGGACCCTTTCCCCCTTCTTTTGGCCATCAATACATATTGGTAGCTGTTGATTACGTATCGAAATGGGTAGAAGCAATTCCATGTAGAACCAATGATCACAAGGTGGTGATATGGTTTTTGAAAAGTAACATTGTTTCACGTTTTGGATTTCCTCGAGCGATAATCAGTGATGGTGGTGCCCACTTTTGCAATAAAGCATTCAAAGCTCTTTTGACAAAGTATTCAATCACTCATAAAGTGGCGACCCCATATCATCCGCAAACCAGTGGCCAAATGGAGATCTCCAATCGAGAAATAAAGCACATATTAGAAAAGACGGTGAGGCCGGACAGAAAAGATTGGTCATTAAGACTTGATGATGCATTATGGGCATATCGAACGGCTTTCAAGACACCGATTGGAATGTCACCCTATAGGCTAGTGTATAGAAAAGCTTGCCACCTACCTGTGGAACTCGAGCATCGTGCATATTGGGCTATCAAGAAATTCAATTTTGACATGCATCAAGCCAGCTCAGAAAGAAGATTACAATTGGCAGAACTTGAAGAAATTCGTAATGACGCGTACGAAAATGCCAAAATTTACAAGCAACGAATGAAAGTCTTCCATGATAAGCATACTATGAGAAAAGCTTTCACTCCAGGTCAGAAAGTGCTTTTATTCAACTCTCGCTTGCACCTATTCCCAGGTAAGTTACGCTCTCGATGGTCTGGTCCATTTATTGTTCATACTGTTTTTCCACATGGGGCAATTGAAATTAAAGACCCAAAGAACGGTGTCACATTTAAAGTTAATGGTCAAAGATTAAAGTCATATCTAGAGTACCAACCACATGGAGAAGACACCGAAATAAATTTGAGTGACCCACCAGATTTGAATTGATTTTTTCTTTTCGGTGGTTTGATTTTTCTTTCTTTCTTTATTTTTATGCTAATTGAATTTATTTTTGCATAAGTGTGTTTCTTTTGTCATTAACTTTTCTTTTATCATTGTTAATAATGAGTGCCACAAGAAGATCGTTCCTCCTGAACATTCTTAAACCACTTCAACGTATCAAAACTCATCTCAAAAGCCAAATTCAATCTTGTAAAACACATCGCATTTGGGCTCTACAACCACCAGAGTTAGTAGCCTATGTTGAGGATTTAGAAAGCCAACTCAGAAATATTGAGCGAGGTGTTTACAACATCCAGTTGAAGCTTGAGGTAAATTCAATAAGAGGACGATTTTGATTTTCCTTGTGTGTTTTAATTTGTTTTTCTGTTTCTGTGCTTTAGTTTGTTACCCCGGTGAAATGGCGGATAACGGTACTCCGTGACAATCAAGTCGGTTACTTCAGTTTCCCATAATAACTGATATTCTGAGGTGAAATAATGGACAGAACCGAGATTCTAGCGAAGCTTCACAAGCGATTCCCTTCACTCCCTCAGAATGCCCTCCTTACGATCTACAAAACTCGGTCCGAACGCATGCGACTGGTCATGAGGAATAACATACCTGCTGACATCCGTTGGTTAATTGAAGCGAAAGTACGATTGGCAGGTGAGTTACTTCCAAAATTTATTGCATACATGCCTGGTTGTGGGAAAGGAAATTATGCAAGAAAACGACGAGCTCGAAGAATTTCTGTTGCTTGTCATAAGTGTGCTATAATGAATTGCAATAAAAACCGATGTTCTTTAGGAATGGTATCTGATAACAGGGAAGATAAAATTCAATTCATTAGGGATGGCTTGAATAAGGAGTCATTGGATGATATCCTTCTGTCTCTTGAAACGCATCCCAGTGGATATGTGTAAAGAGCAATTCTCCAGTTATGGCCATTATTCCAGAAAGAGCATGCACGATATAGTCTCGGGAATCTGACTATAAACGACCTTGTTTGTCAGTTTATAAGAAAACTGGATGGGAAGCCTATCCTCGACCCATAGAGGGCGTTCAAGCCGTTTCTGGACGTAAAACCAGAGGAAGATGTGAGCCACAGTCGCAACTACCTGTAAATATCATTTTACTTTACTGTTATTTTATTTTATTTCACTGTTGCTTTATTAGTGCATTATTGTCTTTAATAATTTTCTTACTGTTTGTTTTTACTGTTTGCTTTTTGACTAACGAGTCATGTGCTTTACGCGTTTTTGACATTGACCCGCCACCTCATACACAGTTGTGATCCATTGTCACCAAGAATCTTAAATATGACTTTTTGTTAAGCACTCACAAATTATTTTTGAGAAATATCCCAATGGCAGCTACTCCCAATAGACTATTCAAGAACATTTGTGTACTTTCTGGATTTACTTATGGCAAACATAAAGAGTTCGTTGATGTAGCCATAGATCTTGGTCGAAACATAGCAAAGAGAAAATTACACTTGGTGTATGGAGGAGGTAACCGAGGGTTATCCAAATTGGTCTCAGAAGCTGCTTTTGTCAGAGGAAGCGAAGTGTTAGGCATCATCCCTAGAGTCCTAAAACCTTTGGGCAGTATGTCTGACTCAACGACTGGAGAAGAGTTAGTCGTCTCAGGTATGCAAGAAAGAATAACTTAAATGCTTAATCATGCTGATGCTTTCATTTTCCTTCCAGGAGATCTTGCAACACTAGAGGCACTTATCACACTGGCATCTTGGGCCCAACTGCACATTCACCAGAAACCCATCGGTTTGTTAAATGTCAATAATTTTTATGATGGCTTTTTCGCATTTCTTAACCATGCAATAAAAAACTACTTTATTCCTTCCAGTGCAAAAAAGCTTTTTATTTGTGCTCACACTGCTAATGAGCTACTTGACATGTTACAAGGTTATAAACCAGAGCCAGACCCCTGGAGCTTTGTGTTGGAGTGTTCAAATGATGATGGCAACAATAGCCGCAGTAAGAAGTACAAATTAGATTTAACTCTTCACCTGTAAATATTTTCTTCTGTGTTGCACCAACCAGGTGATGTCTTCTAAACTCTACTTCTTTTCTTTAAAACATTGAGGACAATGTTTCGTTCTGGTTGGGGGAAGGGAATAATGGACAATTGTGGAATCTTGGTTAAGTTTTTACTAATTTTTTGTTGTAGAAACTAACTGTTGCTAACTTTTTGTGTTGAAGATGGCTGAATATGGAGTGTAGTGACTCTAGAAACTCATCTTCATCGTTTGAAAAAAAATAAAAAATTAAAAATTAAAAAAATTCAGATATTTTCTTTTTCTTTGTTATGTTTTGATGTTCATTTTTCTTTTTCTTTTTAATTTCTCCTTTATAAATATACATTTTCAAACAAAAATTTTTTGAGTCAAAGATGGCTGAATATAGAGTGTAGTGCCTCTAGAAACGCATCTTCTTAAAAAAAATTTGTTTTCTATCATTTTCTAATTAATTTTTCTGCATCATTTTCACATTTCTGCATGCATATTTTCTTTTTACGTTTAGAATAGGTTGGGGAGTAGGGTGTTGTTTAAAAAAATAAAAATTTGATTTGTTTTAACATTGGATGACATGATGATTTCAAATTTTAGTATTTGTATTATCTTTAGTCTGAAGTGATGTTACACTATGTTTGCTACTCTACATGTTGATGTCGGAGACAAAAATGAGTTGCTTGAAGAAATAAACATTCATAATAAATACCAAGTGAGTTTTTGAGCCTATTATTTTTCTTGGAGAGTAACCCTTTTGCACATTCTTTATATAGCTTAGCAGTTTATTATTGTACACGATCTCTAGATTGCTTTTTGAGTCAAAAAAAAAAGTGTGTTACTACATTTGGAAGCCCATTTAATTAGTAGATATGGAAGATTATTTAGAGTCCTAAAAGATGATGGAAAGGCCCTCTTTGATCCGTTTGAACCTTTGTAGCCATCCCTTTTATGAATATCCATAGTTAACCCTTTTGAGCCTTAAAAAAAAAAAAAACTTTCTTTCTCAACTTATTATCTTGACCCACTCCGATTTGGAGTACTACCCAATATCTTACAAGATTCATCACCTTTTTATGTTTGAGAAAACTGTAAATAAATATTTTGTATATTAAAGTTATGCCTAGTTCAAAAAAAAAAGAAACAAAAATTGTTGCTTAAAAAAAACAATAATAGGTGAAATCCACCTTGCAACTTTCAAAAAAAAATTCTATGCATTTTTCTCAAACATACATTTTGTCTTCCTTATTTCCCTTCTTTGTTAGCTATGTCCTTAGCCTACGTTACGTCCTAATAAAAGTCCTTCTTGATTTTAGGGAACTATAATCTGAAATAGAAGCTAGTTATATGGGCTAAAAAGATGTAGTGATGCATAAAAAAAATAATAATTAATAAATAAATTGGGTTGACTAGCATTTTCATTTTACTTGAGATCGTATTATTTCTAAGCTAAGAGCATATTTATTTTTGGTGAGAGCATGAGAGATCACTTCTTTATTATTTTTTCTCAATTACCATTCATTGAAGTGACTATTTTTTGGGTTTAATTTCTTTGTGAGAGTTTCACTACATCCAGTGAGATTTTGGGGTTTGACATGTTATTCTTAAAGGTAGCTACAACAAAGTCTACTGGGCTGATTCATATGGATGGTTGATGTGGGTGTGATGTTTCTTTAGACTTGAGATAATGCTTATACTTTTATTTGATTGTTATCATTAATCTGATTGAATAAAAAGAGGTTTAAAAAAAATTATTTTTGAATTTTTGTTTTCGCTTTATTTGCTAGGGACTAGCAATAAGCTGGTTGGGGGGTGTATTGAGTGTTAGAAAGTGCATATTTATAAAGGAGAAATCGTTATTTTATATATCAAGTATTGCTAACAACCGTTACTTTTATGTGTTTAAATTTCTTGTACTTTAATTATGTGTGTTTAATTTTAATTAAGTATTTGATGTATTTTAGGGGCATCATAGTCATTTCACAATAAACGAGAGATTAAATGGCTAAACAGACATCATTTTTGAACTCAGGATGGTCGAAAACCTTAGGAGGAGTATAAAAGGAAAAATGACATTGTTCACATGTACGGTACTATTCACATATACGGGTACTGTTGGTGTTACTGTGCAAATAATGGCTGTTGACTGTACTGTGCAAATAGTGGCTGTTGACTGTACTGTGCAAATAGTGGATGTTGACTGTACTGTGCAAATAGTGGATGATGACGTGGCGAAATCTTGAGCGTCCAAACTGTTTTTAATCCGATGACCATGATTTACTCGATGTAACTATAAAAAGGGGGCCTCCCCCCCTAATTTGGCACCTCTGAATTCGTTTTTGGGGTTCATTTTCTGTAATTATCTCTCTATCTTGTAGTTTCTACGTATTTTAATAAATTCCTATTTTGCCCCTAGTTCAAATATGAGTGGCTAATTTTCTTTCAAGCTTGGGTTGAAGGTGAAGTCTCAACATGTGTCATGGGCTTGATTTGGTAAATTTATTTTCTCTTCCCCTCTAGTTTTTGTGGATGTTTTGACTACTCGTCGACAAATAATACTAATCTTGTCTAATACTGCCCTGGTTTCACCGGTTCCCTAGTATAAGGTTATTATTATTTGGCACGATAAGCCCTTAGCACCATATTTATTAGAGCGTGGTTCATGAGGTGTGGATTCCCCTCTCATGATTTAATTGGTATTAATAAGGAATATTTAGCCCATGATGCATGTTGATACGGATCCAGATACCCAAATACGTCATTTAATAGATTTACACTTCAATTTATTCCTACCATTTTATTGCCAATTTCAGAATTTACTCTTGCCATTTTAATTTAAGTTTTAGCATATTTCAAATCATTTCCACCATAAATCCAACCATCCATTCACTAAATTAATTCTATATATAATTAAAATCCACCTCCTCGTGGGATCGACATTCGTCACCATAGATCTACACTACAATAGATTCGTGCGCTTGCAAGTTCAATAAAATTTGCACAACACATATCAACCACAAACTCCTAGAGATACCTACTCATAATCAATAACTCAATTTCTTCCCGCAAATAAAAGCATTCAAGGGTGCTATAGCTAAAATCTTCATGAAATTCACAATATTTCAAGCTACGCTTCATATTGGTGTATTTTCGAATTGGCTTAGGTGGGCGAAGCATCTCTGTATCCCTAATATGGTAAAAATTTTATTTTAGAGATTGATTCAAATAATAAAAAGAGTCATATCGGGGTTTTTGTGGTGCTTCCCGCTGTTCTAGCAGTGGTAGCTTAACATGCTGGAGTACCCGGTGTACATCAAGAATATTCAGCCCTCTCCCACGTGGGGTTGGATGAGGTGGGTTGTGTACCCGGGGTACTCGAGAGGGTATCTGAGGTACCTCGACTATCTTGGGTTTCTCCTTACTTTTCACGACTTCGACTCTATCTTCCTCCTGCTTCAGACAATACTTCTCATCCATTTCTATTGTTTGCAAAGCTCGAAAATGAGTTTCCCCTTATGAAAGAGGGTAGTGCTTTTGAAATGACTACCATAACGTCCCCAAATGCAAATTCTTTTCAAAACGAGTGAGAATATATTGGTAACCAAATGTACCAGTACGCAATACCTCTTAGTGGAAGCAGGTTACGTACTCGGCTAGAGACTTTGATTCCCCTTGCTTGATGAAAGCATGCTCGGAAGATGTTATGTCTTGGGAGAAAGCATAACCAAACTCATGAACAAAATCTTTTAGGAGCTAGTCTAAGGAGGATACACTACTTGCCTTCAACGATCCGAATAATGATTTGACTTGTCCGGTGAGGGTATGCGGGAACATTCGGCACATAGCATTGTTGCCCACTCCTTTAATCAGCATCTGGTCAAGATACAATCAACATGTTCCACGGGATCCAAGGTACTTGAGTATGGCTATATTTGAGGCATGGTGAATGCTTCTGAGAGAACCGTTGTCCGAATCTCCATGGTAAATGGCGAGTTATACATTGTTGGCACTAGAGCATTAGTGGGGTTTTGTTTTAAAAAAAATGAGTTTCACTTAAGCTTCGGGGTACTCCATTTTTTCTAGGAACTCGCGGGGTACTCCAAGTGCACCTCAGGATGCTGCAGTTGTTTGTAAAACTCTTTTGGCATTCAACTTGTGTCGGAGATCTTCATAGGCTTTTTGTTTGCATTTGGTACCCTGGCTACTACAGGAATAACAAGAAGCAATGAAGCATTCTTCCCAAGAGTCGCTGGTTTCAAACTTTGAACGGGTGCCTGATGGCCCGTGCTTTAGACCACTTCCCTTCGGTATTTTAGATCTTAGTATGATCTATTCCTCACGTCATGGAGGCGGAACATCTTGAGTTACTGGGAAAGTGGCTGCTTCAGGTACCCGAGATCCTACTGCTTTAAGAATCGTGTGAGCTAAATTCTCAAAGTGTTTATGAGTAACGAGCTCCTCGTCGGGTTGAATACCAGTTGATTGCTTAAAAGATTTTCCTTTCTTTAGGCGGGTGCCCTCCTTGTCGAGTCACCTGTCTCATCACTGTCATGGTCCTCGGCTCCATCATGACCTAACATTTGGTTATCAGCAGGTATGTCGGGTGCTATAGTAGTGCAAGCACATGTACTGACAAGCTTGGCACCGTGTAAAGGCTTTTTGTACGTGTCTCTAGACGGCGCCAATTGTTTGCAGCTAATTTTTGGTCAATGAATAAAAACCACAAAACTAAGATAAGAACAATAAATTTTTTTTTTTTTTGGAGCGGGGTGCCTTGCTTGTTCGAGCGTGTGGGCTGTTTAGGCTTTTTGTGGAGTGAATGAGGATTAAGATGGCGATAGATATGGTGAAAATAGTCTTAAATCTGTAAAACAACAAAAATAGAGGTTAGAGGGAGAGCCGGGGGTGGCCGGCGACCACACTCCGACACTCAAGTTAGAGTTGGGATATCTCAGGTTGGAGAGCTTGTCAACTCTTGGTAATTGAGGTTTTAAGGTTGAAGAAACCTTAATTTTTCGTGGGGTGTGTGTGTGTGTTAACTTGATAAAAATTAAACCTGAATATTTATATAGTGTACCCCGGTCGTCGTGTCACTTGGCGCTATTTTAGTGGTGTTCCCTACTGTTATGTCATGAATATTCTTATTTTCATGTGTATGGCGGCTTAAGCGTTTCAAAAATATGCGTGGAGAGCAAATTTGTGGCGTATTCACCTGCTATGCGTAGTGGAGTGCTCCCGCGTAGCTTTGTAATTATGTTGTAATTTTGCAGGTGTGGCAAGAAAAGTCGGTGGTCCCAACTATCATAATATCAAACTTTTGGCTAATTCGATGGCGTGGCAAGCGGCTATCTCCTCTTTTGTAACATAAGATTTTTCCACTGATTCCTTATTTTTTGACATGTGTTCAACCGATCTTCTTTATATTCGAGGCCCACCTATCCTTTGACATTTTTACAAGGACTTTTATATACCCCTACATGGCGTACCCAAGGTATCCCCTGAGAACTTAAGATAGACGAGATACCCAAGATACCCGAGATAAGATAATTTTTTAATTATCGACATGTGGCGCTTCATCATTTACCTCATGTTTTCTTCCCAAACATTAAATATGAAAAATAAAAGCAGCAACAGATCATTTATACCCATTTGGAAAGGAAAGCGCAGGAGTAAAGCCCGAGGTATCAGTTGGTATCAAGAAAACTGCAAGCTTCGTAGCCAAAAATGCTGACATCTTAATCTCCATAGCTACCACATGCACTATCAAAGCACCAAAGTCAAAATTTTTAAAAAGAAATAACTAAAAAATAATAATTTAAGAGCTAGGTTCGTGGAATTTCTCTTACTCGCATCAGGGAATTATCTAAATGTAAAACTAACGCTACAGCCCATACGATTAGATTAGAATCCTTTAAAAGCTAAAGGTGAGTTGAAATTTCAAAAATTACAAAATAAATTAGTAAAAAAATAAATAAAACTTCAACAAAAAACTCACTAGAGCAATGAAAAATTATATGCATTATTGAACAAATTGAATCATAAAATTTATAATCAGATCAAAACTGTTAGGAAATTGGTGGGTGAAGTAGACACGCAGCTAAAGTAAAATTGTAAGAAAATAAAGAACAAGCGTAAAAGAGGACACCAGAAATTACGTGGTTCGGCTTTTAGCCTACGTCCACGGGCGAAAACAGAAGGAAATATTTTATTAGTGAAAAGGAATTACAAGTATTATAGTATTTTAGCTCACTTCCCAAAACCCTAATACAGCCAAACTCTCAAATCAATAGACTCTTAAAGTCACTCTCTAAAGGAATGAAATATTTCTCTCTCAAATGGAATGCATTTGCTCATTCTGTTAGTTTCTATTTATAGAGAACTATTTGGCACTATTCATCAATTAAATATTATTTTTTTCTTTCTTTCAAAGCCGTGCCGTGTGATTCTTTCTTCTTTCATTTTTTTTCTTTCTTTGACAAATTTGGTTGCTGACCATCTAAATGACCACTTTTTGACAAAAATGATCAGTTTTTATTACATTATGTTTCAAGAAATTGTATGAAGAACTAAACAAAAAAACAACAACTTCAGTACCAGCAAGAAATGACGGCAAGATAGGCAGCCTGTTCGGCAATGAATGATGGCGATAGGGGCAGTGGCAACAACGCCGACATAAGTTTGAATTTAGAGAGAGAAGAGCAAAGAGCAAAGCGACGAGAAACAGGTTTCCTAATCCTGTGTGCTCAATTCTATCGTAATAGAAGGGTAAATACTTCGTAACAGCACGCCACTTGTCCAATTAAATATAACTTATTTTTTAAGTCTACAGCACGATGACATACACGCTAAAATACCGAAAAACATAAAATACAATATACTATTATATTATAAGTTAGAGCAGTAAAGTATTTATAAACTTTAGTGATTGTAGTTTGAAAAGTAAGTTAATTTGATATTATACTTATATGATAAAAAAATTTATTATATATTTATTAATTTTTTTAAAATTATTATTTAAATAATCATTATAAATTATTAATTTTTATTTTATAACTATTTTTTTTACAGTAACTGTAAATTAAAAGTTACAGTACATCAATTTCAATAAAACATTGATAATATATTGATGTTATATTATTAAATCATATGAGCTAATAATATTAGATAATTTTTATGTCTTTATATAAGTTGTCATATTGTTCTAAGTAATTATAATATACCGATTGACACTAAAAAATATACATTTAGTAAAGATAAGATTTTTAATTTTTTACTTATTATGTCAATTAACACGCCATTATTATTAAATTATCTTAACACTCCCTAAATATATTTTTTATATTAAATTAATTGGTAATATACAAATTTTATTTTAATTTTATATTGTAGATATATTTTAAGAATAAAGAGGAGTTGGAACTAAAACAGAGAATAAAAAAAATTACTGGAGTCATTGGAAATACATTATTAAATAGATGATAATTAATAAAAAATAAAAAATAAAATTTCAAAAAATAAAAAATAAATAAATAAATAAAAACAATGACAAATGACAAAGTGTGATAGTCACGGGTGAAAGTTGCCACCATGACTATCACACTCCTCTAGGTAAAGATATATAAAAAAAAAATTTAAATAATAAAATAAAGGACGCTAAAGGGCTAAAGGCATTCATTGCCTATAAAAAAGGCAGGGGAGCTAAAGAGGAGTAGCGAGTGAAGCGGAGTAAATTTTTCTTTCTTTTCTTATTTTTTTGGTATAATTAATACTCTTGTAATTTATTTCAAAAGTCTATTAAATAAAATAAGTATTTTATTTTTTATTATAAGTGACTAATTTTTTAAGTTGAGGTAAAATATGAAGTTCAAGGATTCAAATTATTAAATTAATTACTCTCTCAAATGAGTCTTAAAGTTTGTTTGTTGTATTTTTTTTCTTACCAATTTCTCTTATGTCATGTTAATTTATAAATCTAGATCATTTCATATTTATATGATATTTTGACATAATGTTAATAATTCAATATAGTTGTGGCACATTGGTACTTAGTTCCATATTTATCACACTTTAAGTTAGTTAAGAATTAAATGATATAATAATTAATTGGTGAAATAAATGTAAAATACAAATATAAGAGAGTTGTTATAACTGTAATTTGAAATTCGAGAGTGGATCTCATAACCTTAGTATATTTTTAAATTGATTCCTAATAATTTCTTTTCGCGCAATTAATTTTCTTTATTTAACAAATTGACTATTGGATTTTAAATTTCCTGTGGTTCGACTGTGGACTCACCAGATTATATTATAACTAGACGCTCTTATACTTAAGAGTGTCTATTATATTTTTAAATTGATTTCTAATAATTTCTTTTCACGCGATTAATTTTCTTTAGTTAACAAATTGACTATTGGATTTTAAATTTCATGTGGTTCGACCATGGACTCACCAGATTATATTATAACTAGACACTCTTATATTTAGGAGTAATAACACTTTTGAGAGCATGTCAATACCATTAAGTTGTAGTGAGTGGTTACATAGATTTGATATATATGTTTAATACAATTTCATTAATTATAACTTTCATTTTTGGTTTTGCAGCTTTTAATTAATAACATCGTGACAATCGATGTTAATGAGGTATTGGAGTGTATATGCAGCATATATAGCGTGCTATCTAACATGGAAAAAAGGCCCAGCCCGAATTTTGCTAATTGACCCGACCTAAATTTTTTAGATTTTGACTTGTATTTAAAGGTTAGGGGTCGAGGTCGAACCTAAATATTAGTGTCTAATTAAATTTAAGATAGGTTATGGTCGTACTAGCCCCAACCTGACCTAACCTTAAAACTTAAAAAATATATATATTTATGTTTATTTTATTATTTATATAATTATATGGTTGAAGCCTTGAGTAATTTTTATGTTTATGTTACTTTACACAAGCTTCAAAGCTTTTGAATTTTAACATATATGGGGAGGTTATATCCCTTTCTTTTTAAAATTTAAATTACTTAAATATCTAAAAAAATCTTTAAAAAATTATGGTCGGGCTTTGTTCTTAACAAAATCTGGTCTAATAGTTCAAATGACTCAGCTTTTTTTTGAGTTTGGGCTTTTTATTTTAGTGATCAGGTCAGATTGGGTTTGACCAAGCCCAAACCAAACCCAACTCATTGCCATCCCTAGTGCCATACTGCCATTATAGCCGATTGTGGAAAAGATAACCAAGTAACCACTGAGCCACTTGAGAAAAATTGATGTGAAAGATAGGAAGAAAATATAGGTGTTTATTATAGTCCGCATATAGTTTAAGATGTCTTCTATTAAGATTTATAGGTAAGTGTCCAATAAAAGATGAAGATTACTTTATAATTTGGGTTTACTATTAGTGTTGGGGCTTCTATTGAATGTTTAAGCAAAATTTATTTCCAATGATTAAAAATTTGTTTCCATTCATCTGGTCTATGTCCTTCTAATTCTATTATTTAAAAAATAGTTTTGAAACTTACTTTTTATTTTTATACTCTATTTCTACATGTTCATGTTTAGATAAATTTATACATATTAAAAGTATGCTTTAAACAAGATGACATTTACATGCAAATCTTTTTAAAGGGACGAATTTACAAAGTGGGTATTCTTTTGGGCAATTTCGGGTCTATTCAGTATTGTTTCTTAATAGTATTTTCTGAAAATAAAAATAAGAATGAAAATAGTGTTTTGCAGTTGTTGTATTTTGAATTTAAATATACGTCTAATATAATTTTATGTATCTTGTACTTTAAAATTAAAACAATAATATGTATTTAGTAGACAAATTAAAAAGAATAAAAATAGTGAATATATGTCCGATAGCATTATTTTTTAAAACAATTTTTATTAAACATTTAAGTCCTACTTATATTTAACTAATGATTGTTTAACTAACTCATACACAAACATACCATAAATATTTTAAACAAAATAATTATAAAAATTACATAATGACAACATTTTAGTATTAGCATTAAAAAAATGTTTTCCATTGTCATTGTTTTAACATTATAATTAAGCTATATATTACAAAAATATGAATTAAAATACAAGATAAAGATTTTAACAAATGATACCAAATATGGCGTAAAAGCACTAACAATATACACATTTTCTATAATAAGCTATATATTTTATAGAATTCCCTTTCATATTCTATTAACAGGAACAATTTATTTCATTTAGTTGATCATTTATTTTTAAATTAATTTTGTAATTCATACATGCAGGACACGTTAGATATGTTCTCAATTTTATAACTATTAAAGTGAATCTGAATGACTTGCTTTGTAATTTATTGTTTGCATCCAGCCACCGAACATGTATTATACTTGTACTGTCCAACAAAAATGAAAACAAAGGCCCAAAAATGGTTGATTAACACTAAAATGTATACATGTAATAAGGATAAAATTATTAGTTTTTCACTTAAAGTGTTGATTAATGCGCACATAACTTATAAATTATATGAATGTTCCCCAAATAAATTTTTGTGTTAAATTAATTCACAATGTGTTAATTTTTATCTATAAAAATTTTTCATGAATAAATTGAAATTGAAACCGGGAACAAAGAAGAACTGCTGGAGCAATTTGGAACCATTATTGAGGAGATATAAATAAATAAAGAAATGAAAATGAATAAATAAATAAAGAACAAAAGAACAAAAACCAAGCAATTTGGTTTCTGGTGATGGTCAAGTCCATTACACATTTCAATGTACATATTATAATAATAATAATAATAATAATAATAATAATGATGATGATGCATTCCTTGCTTATGAAAGGCAAGGAAATGAAGGGAGCAATTCATAGAGAAGCCAGAGAGTTGAGAGAGAGAGATTAAGCCGAGAGATAGGGGTGGGCAAAAAAACTGTGATGTTAAAAAAATCGAACCGAATCAGCAGTTTTTTCTAATTCGATTCGTTTTTTTAAAAAACACCGAATATACTGTTTGAAAAAAAATCGAAATATCAGTTCGGTATTCGGTTCATTTAGCTGAACCGAAAAACCAAACGAAATAACCGAATTAATATTTAATTATTTAAATAGCATCTTATTTATATAGATTGTTTATTTTTTTTAAACTAGCATCTTATTTATATATATTGTTTATTTAATTATTTATTGTTTAAATTTTTTTAATAGATCCAAGTATTGAGTTGAAAAATGCCTAAAGTTGATGTTGATATTGATGCAGATGGGAGAATGTTGTTGGCATTTGTTTGTAATTTTTTTTTAATTTTGTGTTGTAACTTCTAATTGTTGTTATTTTTATTTCTCTTTATAACATTATGATTATGTTTATATAGATGGAGTATTGGAGTTTGGTTATATATTTTGAAATTTTAATATTTCATATTTTGGGAGTATCTTATTAATAGTTAGTAAGATATTAGTGATAAAATGTGTTTTGAATACTTTGTATTTATTGTTAATATTTGTAATGAAATTAGGATAAATTAATTGTTGAAAAAAATTATTACATTCATGAGGCCCAATGGGCTAAAAATTTAAAAATTCAAAATAGGTCCACTAGGCCCAAAACCGAAAAAATCAAACTGAACCAAACCGATCCGAAAAGAACCGTTTGAATTCGGTTCTTTTTTAGTTCGGTTCTTATTCGGTTCTTTTTATAAAATAACCGAATTAAATCGGTTCTACAAAATTTCGAGCCGAACCGAACCATGCCCACCCCTGCCGATAGATAATAGAGTGCAGCTGAGGAATTGTGTATTTTTCTTCTTTCCTTTCTTTTTCTTCTTTTATTGTGTAATCTATTTTCTTGTAACGTATTTCAAAAGTTCATCAAATAAAAAGAGTGTTGTGTTTTCTTTAAATATAAGTGGCTAATTTTATTAAGCTGAAGTGAATGGTGAAGCTGAATGTTTCAAACTATTAAATTTATTATTTCTCAAATGAGTTTTTAAGTTTATTTTATTTTTTAATTATTTTTATGTCATGTTAATTTATAAATTTTATTGAATTTGTATAGTATTTTGACATAATGTCGACACATGAATATAGTTTGGCACATTAGGTATTTTATTCTATATTTATCCACACATATAATTAAATGATATAATAATTAACTGTAAAAGTGAGGCAAAATATAAATGAGAGAGTATTAAAATTATAGTTTGCTCACTGAAAGTGGATCCCATAACCTTAACATATTTTTAAATTATTTTCAAATAATTTATTTTCCCCAACAATTAATTTTCTTTGTTTAACAAATTGACAACTAGATTTTAAAATTTCACGCGGTTCGACTCCGGACTCACCGGGTTATATTATAATTAGATACTCTTATACTTGGGAGTAATACAATTTTAAGTCGTGTCAATGGTACAAACAAGCCCTTTTAGTTTTGGTTTTGTATTGGGTATCACATATGATACTTAATTTCTTCAATTCAAACAAATACTATGCCAATAATAAGACAAGACAGTAATATAATTGAATTCAAGACGTACCAAATATGCTCTGTGTGTGTGTGTGTACACATAGATACTAAAAAAAAGTGTTTGTTAAAACAAGTCCCGAGCACTTGAGTTGGCCTAATTCATGAACACAAACTTACATAAGCAAATTATAAGAGTAGGAGTTAGACTGTTGACACCCCTTCATTAATCTCTTAAAACTCCTACTCTATTATAATTGCATTTAAAGACAAATACTAATAGAATTAATCTTACCTATATTTTTTCTTTTACTCTTCGATTTTTTTTTATAAATTCTTTAATTTCTTTTACTTGCCAAGTAAATATATATATATATATATATATATATATATATATTCCTTAAATTCCAAATACAATTTGTTAGATTGATCGGCTTTCCTTAATAACTCCTAGGCTTGGTGTCCTCTGCTCATCATCTTCATCTTCAGTTTTGAACTCACGCCATTTTAAACTAGCATTAATTATTGTTCTCTATCTCATTTTTTGGATTATGTGCTCTTTAAAGCATATTGATTTATTTATTTTCTGATTAACAAAATATTTGAGATATTTTTTTAGATATCTTATTGCATAAATATTTTGAATAAGTTATGTGTAATCGTATTATATGTATTTTATGTGATCATCATATTGATCCACATAAGATATAAATACAAGTTATTTTATGATTAAATAAATTAAGTTTACAGTTGATAAATAAAATTGAGCGCTCTATTTATGTTTAGACTATAGTAAATTCATTGAATCGTTTGTCTTAATTATGTATGAATTTACTAATGTAGCTTGACTTCATTGAACTGAATCACATATGAAATTTAATTAACTTTAAAATGACTGTCATAATTATTAAATCTCATAGGCATTGATTTTATTGCAATCTCAATCTTGAGTTAGTTATAGTATCATGTTTGTAATTGTCATTTCATGTGAGTTACCAATGGTGGCGACATGCATTTATAGTCAAGATTATCCAGTATCTTGGTGGAAGTAATAATGAACAGTGAGATTATAGATTAACAATATAAAATTTGTACAATATATCTCTTAATGGGTTTTCGATACTTGATCATTAAATTCTTTACCCAAAGTGTGTCAACATAATTAGTAAGTTAAAAATGATCATTTGAGAACACTATCCTACATAATATACAATTAGGGAGGTAAGTTCCAATCTCTTAGTAAAGTAATTTTCAAATTAAATAATTGGACTATTTTAATTATAGCTTAATTATTGTAATCACTATTGTATGTACTAATATGATCATTGGGTTAGCTCATTTAATTGATTTCACTACTACTGGATTAAGAAGCACGATAACTAAATATTTGGGTTAAAACCCTAAATATATTATTTGGTAAAAGACTTCATTTAATATGCTTGGTATGAGGAGTTTTGTGTTATTTTATAAGGTCTATAGTAAGCACCAGTGAAACACAACTTTTGGTTTAATCTTTTTTAATTTGAATCAAATTTGATTTAATAGAATTAAAAATAAAGATAAATAAGGAGTTTAGGGTTTCTACCAAATAGAGATAAAAATGCCTTTTTTTTTACAAAAAAGGACGAGATGAGCCACAATATAGAGAAAAGAGAAAAAGAAAATTTTTCTCTTACTTGCTTATAGTAGTGATAAAGGCGTCTTCAAGTTAAGTGCAGATAACACTTGAGTCATAACCTAAAAGATCGTTGGTAATAGATCGTGATCCAATAAGATTGCTAATGACAAATCGTGATTTGGAAAGTTAAATTATTTTTACGAAAAAGTAAAGGTACGATTTCTAGATTATATTAATTTTATATATTGTACGAGAAATACGATCTAAATATTTTCACTACAAAACAATTTTTAAACCAACATCTATGTCATCTTCACTTTGGTATTTGCTCCACTTATATATATTGGAATTGCTTTCAAATATGCAAACTAATGAATTACTAACCCATGAATGTACTATTATTACATGCAACAAAAGTATAATAGCTTTCATCATCAAAACCTCTGATTAATCACCTCCAATTACTTATCAAATAATTATATATAGCACAATATTACAGCTTCCATTGGCAAAAACTCCAATTAATTACTTGATAAAATCATAAGCTCTTGTTGTGAAAATTTTAATATACTCACAAACGCACGAATCTAGAAATAGAATAGTGGTAACGATGTCAGTCTCATAGGGATTGTTATAAATTGAAAAGTCTAATTTAAATCTAAAATTAATATTAATTCTAACCTAGTTGAGCAAATTGAATTTCAAGAGAAATTAAATTAATTAAACTAAGAACACAATTAAAACAAAAGAGAATTCAATAAAATAAAAATTACCAAGGTTTCGGAATCCACCACTATTCAATTAGTAATTATCTAATTATTAATTAATCCCCAATTTTAGAATGACAACTCGAAATCAATCTATATCATCTCATGAATATAACAATTAAGCCCAAGTAATTAAATCTAATGTAGGTTCTTTTTCTGCTTAATAATTTGACATTTAAGAATCTCATGTAAACATATTGAATAACAAAGAGTCAAAGTTTTCCTAAGCACTATATGTAAATAATTTGATAAAAGACATAAAATCAAAGATAATCATGTATAAATTTTATAGATCCAAGCATAGATTTAATAGAATATTAATCATAACAATCAATAATGCATGACAGAATTGATGAAAAGATTTTAAGAACATCTAATTAATCATGTGAAATAAAAACCATAATCATCAAAGAACATATATAGGGATTTAAATAAATAAAAAGATAATTATTCCATTAAATAGAGTTTCATCCTTAACCTCAGTATAAAAAAATTAGCTAGACATACTTAAATTGAGAGCAACAAAATAAATAAATTCAGCCATAAGAAGCCGAAATATTGTTGCTCTCACTATTCTTCTTCTGTACCGAAGCCTTGCGTTTGCAGCTCTCTTCCTTTCGTTTTTGTTCCCTTTCTAATTCAAAAGCAAAACTCCCTTTTATATTGCTTGGCCAAGGAATCCTATTGTGATTCTAATAACCAAACCAACTTTTACAAGCTAAAGCTCTAAGCCTGCCACGATTGAAAATAATAAAAGACAAAAGCTATTGATTTTCTTCCTTTATTCTACTTTGACTTTCCATTCGAAGGCTTAATTAAAAGCTTTGTTTTTATGTGTTGTAGCTTTAACTTCTTCTTTGTTTGCACGAGCATAGAGAATTCAATTTACTAGCTTCAGCTTCTTCCACATGCATATATGTCTAACTGCTTCCAAATCAATTAATCGTTAATGCTCACAAATTGAACTCCTTTATCCATAATCTCCAATTAATTCTCTATTCAATAAAACAATTCAATTAATTAAAAATAGCAAATAAATATAACTAGCAATTGTTTAATTAAGGGTAAAATATGTATATATTATATGCTCATCAGCCCTCATAATTATAGAATGAGTAGTGCTATATATTCTAAATTTTTATCTTAAATAATTATTCCAAATGATGTGATATTCATCAATTAGTTGATAATAGGCTTCCAAATCAAGTGTAAGAGAAAAAAAATGTCTCAAATTCTAATGAACAAGTTCATAGTTGATTGTCGTTTCTCGCTAAAGCTCCCACCTCTTTTATGAGATTGAATAATCCCTTTCTCTGCCTTTTGGCTTCGATTGAGATTTGAGACTCGACCATTTGAAAAATATTGATGTTTTTAATTTTTATGTCTCAAAATAATGATTAAATTGATTTCATTTCTTGCTATGAAAGTAAGAGATTAATGTATCGAATCCATTCGGTCTAACTTTTAAAAGAAAATAATTTTCTTAACATATAATATCGTACATGCATTAGATCTAAGAATACCTTAAAATTCGAAAACTAAAGTTGTTGAATAGATATAGAATTGTTCCTCTCAACTTTTGCTTTTTGACTGGTTTATGGTCTTGTTTGTTCAACCATACGTTTTAATAACCATATGTGCAACATATGTAGTCGTTATCTTGTATGAACAATTACATTTTACTACGGTACACATGATAATCGTTACATTTTACTACAACATATGTATAACGTGAAATGTTCACATAAAAAAGATGTAACATGCATTTTTATTACAGGTGAACGTTCACACTAAAAGAAATATTATGTACAACTACCATAAACCTAACTAGAAAAAAAAATCAAATGTTCTAACTAAGTTATTAGTCGAATAGTAAGATAGAGCAAATTAAAACTTCTCTTATTATTCCATAGTTACACGAAGTGTATAGATATATAATGTTCACACTATAAAGATGTAACATGCATTTTTATTATATGTGAATGTTCACACTAAAAGAAATATTATGTATGACTATCATAAACCTAATTACAAAAAAAAATGAAAAACAATCAAATGTTCTAACTAAGTTATTATCAAAATAGGAGATAGAGCAAATTCAAACTTCACTTATTATTCCGTAATTACACTAATTATGTCCATAGATCAAGATGAAAAAATTATACAAAATTAAGTTTGATATAAATCACAGGGTGATCTTTATCATTCTTCAATAAAATAAGAATTAATTTGTTTATTCACAGTTATTAACTAGTTCATCTCGGTATGTATTGATTTCTTATTCGATTGTTATCAATTATAATAAATTAATTATTATCATATTAATAAATTTTGATTTGAGATACTAAATATAGTAATATATTGAATAATTATTCAAATATTTAATCACTTATATATTATTTTTAGGTATTATTAAATATTATAAAGGAAGAATAATAGTGTTTTTTATTTATTTATAATTATTCATGACGTAGAAAACGTTCATTTTGTTCTTGAATTGGAATCCCATTCTATTTAAGAATTCTTATGATTCCAGAGGATTCAATTATTCAATTATAATTCTCCCTTTTCTACCCCCACTATTTGATGGGTTTTCGATCGCCTGATCGGTTTTTCTACTTCTCTAGATTTCTCAATATTTATCTTTGCCTCACTTATGTCCAAAAAAGTGTTTTTGAAAGAATGGTCTTCCATGAACACTACACCACTCGATTGGGATTTTTTTCTTAAAGAACTGAAGAAGTGCTTCTGCATCCACTTGGTTCTTAAAGACAGTTGTTTTTGCTCCAAAAATCTCTGGCTCCCCGCTCCCGTGTGGGGAAGTATTGGAACTCTACAATTTTGATTAAAATAATTTCAACTACGTTATTCTTCCCTTCGCCTCTTTGAAGCTGACAGCTTGCAAAATCTTAATATTTTGATCCTCCAAAAGATCATACAAATAAATTCTTGTCTTGAAAAGTATTATTTGTCCTCTAGCGTTCGGTGACATATTGTTAGTCAAACCTATCTTCAAATTTTCTTTCGTTCATACTAAACCCTACTAGAAATCAGGAACATGCATCAAGTCAATAATTGATGCAAGCCTTGGAGACTCCCCTTCTGTCATTTATTGAAAGCGATGGTTGATACTCATCTGTAGAAGAAAAAAAAAATCAAGGTGTAGGCGTAAAAACAAAATTTATAAAAGAAAAAGTTGCAACCTAATATGCAAAAAGAAAAAAGAAAGAAAATAATTAAGAATTTTCCGTGTGCCAAGCAAGTAGTTCATTTGATGAAACTTTTCAACATCCTAATTTTTGGGGTTAAACTCAGTCTATCGACCTGCAAGTTCTGTCTTGATTTGTGTTCTTATATGAGCAAATAGCGATTATTATAAATTTACACAGGTTCAAAATTTAGATAAGTTTATATAATGAGATGATGTAATTCCATCAACGTAACCAAAAGTCAACAAGTTTAATGTTAATTAATTAGAGTTAAAAGTTATTATTATTATTAAAAATACTCTAAACCTTGTTATTTGGTCAATATGGCAGCCACACATTCATAATATTAATTATTGAAAGTGACGCTCCGTTCACCTGATTTGGTACGCTAATGTCCTTCATCAAACATCAAAAACAACTTGATGAGAAACTACGAAAATTAGAGTAAGAATTTGAATTCAACTCATTTCATGAGTTAATATGTTGACCCATTTTTTGTTTATTTATAGTCGGTTGGTTCATGTTTCCTCTTTTAAAGAAATAGTGTAAAAGGATATCAAAACCTTTCGGATCTTGAATTTAATTCTATTCAACAATTGATGCCTCCGGTGTAGCCGCAAATCAATCTTAAGAGAACGCACGATATCAAGGAAACAAATATTTTTAGAAAACTAACTCATGTGTCACCTATGGAGACTCACTAATTTAATTAAAAATGTTAGGACTTAATGGTTATCTATCGTTTGAATCAATCAGATAATGACAAATCAATTGGGATATAAATAAAGTACCTCAACTAAGATGGCTTTCATTTTTTTTCTAAAATTTAATAAACCTAAATTAGTTTTAGTTCAAAATAGAATTGAATATATGAATCTAAATGACAGTTTTATTTTTTCATTTGAATTGCTGAAAACAAATATATTTTTTTTAACTTAAAAAATCTTAAAACTAGTGTTTTTACATTTATACCCTTACAAATTATAAATGTTAAATAAATAACAAACACTTCAACGAACTGAAATAAGATAATATGTTATAATGACATAAATCACATTCAATTAAATATAACTCTTTATATTCTAAATTACTATATGTTAATCAATTTTATTGTAGTTCATGATGTTTTTATCTGAAAAATATTCATAAAAAAATTTTGAAGGTAGATAAAGATAATTTAAAGAGAATAAAAAACAAAAATAGTAACAGTTTACTACTATATTATTACAAGTTCTAAAGAGGGGTAATAATGTAAATTATTAAATAAGATATTGATATTTTGGAGAAATTTTTTTTGGAGTTAATTAAGATATTGATATTTTGGAGAAATTTTTTTTAATGATATCATTAAAACTTTTTAGATTAAGGAAAACACTAAAAGAATTGGTTTAATAACTTAATGATTCAAGTAATGAAAATTTTCATTAAATTAAACAAATAAACGGACTGAATTTTACTGATTGAAGTTAAGTCAATTAAATTAAAAAATAAATACATTTCCAAGTACAATATTATTGTTTAAATTACCATTTTTTTTAATTCAATTTTTGTTATGAAAGCACCGACCTTTGATAGATTCAACCGCCACCTCCAACGCAGTTAAGACTCAAGGAAGTATTCAATAAATAAATAAATAAATAAAAGTAAAGACTCAATAAATATAATGTGCATTTAATTATCGACGCGTTGGGCCGTTGTCTCCATTCACAGCTTTTATTATAAACATAATTCTCCAGCAAGAGCCAACCTAGACGATTCAATTGCAATCCCACCATCTTCAATACTTCTGTTTGCTCATCACTCCATATTTGTCTCGTTTGCTCTTCCTTTCGTTTTCATCATTTATTATACCTTTGGCTGTATCAACTTTATATATATACAATCATTCATTTATTCATTCATTCATTCAACTTGTAGTTTAGATTTGCGCACATTTGCATTGTAATTAAATTTTTAAGATAGTCTCGGTAGATTTTTAAAATGCATTAACTATTAGAAAATAATCATTTGATAAGAACTGTCATTTAAAATTTAAGAATATTCATATCGTATCACTAAAAATCAATAATTGAATATGTGTAAGTGAACATGAATTCATAATGTTTAATTACTTTGTAGAGTTTTATGATTTGTGTTCCAAATCAATACGTTATCTTAAAAATTCCTTTAAGTTTTTCTTTTTACTGTTTCTAATGATGGGATGTTCAAAAAAAAAAATTACAGGTGATCTAAGAATCATAACTATTCATATACATAACTTTCTGTTTATCATTAGATATTATTATTTTAGCCCATCATAAAAAATAAATTATCCTTCGATCTCTATAAATTAAAGACTTATACCCTCTCAGACATATTAAAGTTCAATTGCCAAAAATCTTAATAGATTATTTTTAGTTAAACTTAATCTTATATGACAATTTATAATACATAATTATTCACACATAAATTCGATATTGGATTAAGAATCCAACATTACCAATGTGTGTGTATTATCTTTAAAAAAAAATTAGATTTTCTATTCCAACCTTAAAAGATATTGCAATTCATAACAACTTCAGTCATAATCAGCCAATCAAAGCTAAAAAGTTTACTTTTTATGATCGATTCATTTCAATTTTTTTTTTTTTGAGAGCCGATTGATGATTCGTTTCAGTTAGAGTTTGTCTTACTATCAAATAAAAAAAAAAAAAAAGACAGAACGGAACTGAATGCAAAATCATTAATTCGGTCAAGAGAAATTGATTCCATCCTTAATTGGTCTGCATTACATGAAAATATTTAGTCTGATTTCATTGTCAACCTAATTTCATTGAAAGAGAGTAAGTAAAAAAAAAAAAGGATGAGTCACAAGATTCATATTTTATTCTGCGGTGAAGCCCATACAGTCTCTTAATAAAAATGTTGAATGGAATGAAACTTCTAAAAGGCAAGGAAAATGGCTGTGAGCTTTAAATCTTCAGAGAGCTTAAATGGTGAATTCAAAGGAATGCAAGTGGTGTGGGTTTTGAGATTACTGCAGCTGCAAAGCTTTTATGACTTATGGGAAGCTAGAGACTAGAGTGGGCAGACCTTTTTTTTTTAATATTGTTATATTACAGTTATTATAATTAATATTTATAAAAAAATTATATAATTAGGATTTTTTTATGGTATGTATTGCTTTAAAATGCTGTCTAAATTCTTTAAATTCTCTCAAATATTCAAATAATGTCTACTCTACTCATATTTTATAAGAAATAAATTGATTCTATTTAATTATTGGGACAAATTTAATAATAAAAATTTGAAATAATGTAACGTGCAATACACAAAAGTTGATAATAAAATCCTTATCTTACAATGATTACTTTCTATAGACTTCACTCTTAATGAAATTGCCAAGCTACATATAGGCCATGCACAATATGTAATCTAGCTTAATAGGAATCATGTTAGGTTACATCAACCTCCACTTAAATATTAATTTTAATTTTACGTCTTTTTAATTTGAACTCTTGATTTCCCTATTTTTACCACAAAGGGCCAATCAATTGAACCATAAAAAAATAATAATAATGATAAGTCCTCACAGGACAATTCTGTAAATTAACTAAACTTCAATTCAAAGAACATGTGACCATGTGGGATTGTCAACTGCTTGAGTTAGCAAATTTGGACTCTGATTTTTTTGTTTGGGGGTGGGGGATGGTGATGACGTGAAATATCTAGTTAAAATTTTTTTCAAGAGTAACAATATTAATGGCCTTAATATTTATGTTTTAAATTAAATTTAAATTAATTTATTATTTATTTTAAGCATCAAAATAAATTATAAAATTTATTATTTAATATATAAGTGATAATTTAATGAGTATGATTTATCTGTTTAAATAACGAGTATTATTCTACCAATTGATCCATAGCCCATTGGCACGCTTATGCCCTCAACAACCTTGAGAGTATGGTTTCAACACTCACACAACATTGGGACTTAACTCTCATGTATAATGTGGGTTGGTTGTCTTCCTATATTCAGGTAGAATCGATTTCCCTAATATTAATAGTGGGGTGACTCTAGACTCCCTTATATAATGAGAGTTAGTTATCTCTCCACATCTCTCTCCAATATTAATAGTGAAAGTGACATAGTCGATTTCCCTAAAATATGATGGTATTATTACATTTCTCTCCTGCTATTTGTATTTCAATCAGTATAGTATCGGTATATAACGTTACAATTGTAAAAGAGCATTTAAAATTTTGAAAAACTTAAAAAGTTAGGTGTAGTGGCATTGGTAAGTGTGAAATACCATTGCATCAGTCTATTTTATTACCCAAAAGAAAAATCTCGTCACGAAAGTATAAATTTTATGCAAAATTATTTACACTCACGTAAACATTCACCCTTCAGCATCTTAAGTGTGAAAACAAGCGAGTGTTATTGAGTTTGAGGATCAAGAATCATCACCATTTTGAACTTACCCATAAAGAAGACACTTCGATGCTAATAAAAGACTGCTGAGAAGTGAGTTTCTACGGCTTTTCACGGCTCCAATACCAGTCGAGACTGCGTTTTTCCTCTCTCCCCGTGAGCCAAGAAGATTTTGATAGAAGACTGCCGACGAGCGTAGTCCGTGGCCAATCGAGGAGGAATTTCTGCAGCTTCTCACTGCTTCGATCGGTGGCTTTCTAGACACTTTCCGACGGCAAAGACAGCATGGAGATGACCAACGGCTCAAGGGCTTCCGATCGGTATCAAGCTCGACTAAAACGATGGCTTGAAAGGAGAGATTCAACCAAATCTCAGTCGCGGGTCGAGTTAGATCCGATTCTTTTTCCTCTCTCTCCTTGTGAGCTTCTCTCTTTTCTTTTTCTTTTTTTCTCTCTATATAAATGGTTGGGCAAAAGTCAAAGAAAATATGATGTGGGTGTTTGTATTCAAAATTCATTTGTAGTCATGCCCGAATATTAGAAAAATTAGTGTTGCCATGTTGTGGATGTTTGTTGTAAAAGTTAATGGGTTTCAATATATGTTGAATTTGTAGAAAAATTATTTTTTATATTAATTGATTTAATTTTATTCCATGGCTTCTGCACTCCTATTCTCTTGTGCAATGGAAGATGAGCGAGAGATTTAGAGGAGAAGGAGAATCTCTGCCCTTCACAACCAACAAGAACAATCTTGTTTTTATTTCTTTTCTAATTAAAATTACTTTTTCAGCCTTGAAACTTGAAAGGGTATTTTTGTTATTTTTTCAGTTCACAAACAGTAGATCGATGGAAATACTAACAACAAAAGAGAGATGTAATAATACCATCATATTTTTTATTAAACTGTTATTACATAAAACTTCAGGAGAGATATGTAAAAATAATCCTTGCTAACTTATTACTACAGTATCCAAATTATAAATAATAAAAAAATAAATTATTATTATAATCGTGCGTTTATTAATAATATTTTACGGTGGAGTTGCTCCAGGTAGCCGGACCCATTCATTCAAGACAAAAAGAGAAGGTGATGCAAGCCTGCAATCAAATCAAGAGCCAGACTTCCAAAAATCAAAACCATTGAAAAAATATATGATAATGGAGAAAAGTTAAAAGCAACCATCTTGGTCTCCCAAAAGCTGCATTCATTCTATTATTGTATGCTTTAAAATATTTAAAAAAGAGAAGAGCTTTGGGTCAATTAAATAAATGACAGGATGAATGCTACCCATGGCCCACCCCTCTATTTCAGTCTGAGAGTGAAAACTCACATTGGTCTGGAGAATAATTTATTATTACACTTAAAAAGAAAAAGATATAATAATAAACCCAAGTTGCTTGCTCCACTCTATATAGGGAAATTTTAGAGCTCTGTAATATTCATCTTCTCTCCAGAGCTTTCTCATAGTCAGCAGCACTTAAAGAAACCTGCATTTGCATTTTAGCTATTGCCCATAACTCCCCATTATACCTCTGACAGTATTTTCCAACTCAATTCTCACTGCAAAAATATATTATTATTATTATTATCACCAACCTCTTATTTATTATTTATTTATTTTTAGTGGGGTGAGGGGGCTTAATTTAATTTGCATATCATCAAAAGTATTGCTCAAGAAGTTAATTTAAAAAAAAAAATGAAGATTTGGTGTGATGTGTGTGACAAAGAAGAGGCCTCAGTCTTTTGCTCAGCCGATGAAGCTGCTCTTTGTGTTGCCTGCGATCGTCGCGTTCATCACGCTAACAAATTAGCCAGCAAGCACCCGCGTTTCAATCTTGTTAGCCCCAGCTACAAAGAATCTCCTCTTTGTGATATTTGTCAGGTTACTGCACAAATATGAATTATTTTCTTGATTAATAATTTCGTTGAAGAATTAATGAGTTGTAAGGTGTCAATATTTGTTTGTTTCTTGTGTTTTTGAGTCAACAGGAGAGACGTGCTTTGCTTTTTTGTCAAGAAGATAGAGCAATTCTTTGCAGAGAATGTGACATACCGATTCATAAAGCCAGCGAATACACGAAGAAACACAACAGGTTTCTTCTCACGGGGGTTAAGCTTACGGCTTCAGCTTCTGCTACTTTCAATACTACTTACAATCCTAGCCCTTCATCCTCCACTTGCTGTGACACAACAAAAACAACAACAACAACATCCATTGATGGTCAAAAGAAAATCTCACCATCATCGCATTCAAATTCAATCTTTAGCTCCAATTCAACACCACGAGACAATCACATTAGTGACACCAGCAGCATATCTGAGTACTTGATGGAGACACTGCCCGGTTGGCGTGTAGATGATTTTCTTGATCCTTCTTCATATGCTACATCTACTAATGTTTTATGTAAGGTTTGCGGTGCGTGCACACTCTTTTTTTTTTTAATAAATAAGTAGTGTCGTTTCTTCTGATTAAACTCATTGACATTTATGCTAATGTTATGCGATATGGGATTTTGGTTTTGTGCAGATTTGTGATCAAGATCTTGAAAGGAAAATGGTTTATTTTTCATTATTAGAAGATTTAGCAATCTGGGTACCTTTGTTTTCTTCCCAAAATGGGTTGTTAAAGGGATTCGGGGAATCAACAGAAGAAGCAAAAAGATTGAGAGTTCCTCAGATCAGAGCTCAGTCTGTCAAGAAAAATAGACACGTTTGGTTGAAGTTGATATCAAATGTTAGGTTGATTTGTTAATGATCTTTAGATATCATGTTGCTGTGTAATTTCAATATGGGATGGTTGTTTTTCTGACTTTTGTCAATGGTTTAATCTCCTTCCCGTGTGTTTTTTTTTTTTTTTTTCACATGGTTTTGTTATATTCTTGTAACATTTTCATGGATTTTAACAAAAAGTTTCATCCTTCTTTGCTACTTTCTCATCCTCTTGAGTCTTGAATCTTGATTAATGGAGTTGAGCAAGAGAGAAAAAAAAGACAGAGAGACTCCTCAATCTTCATACAAAAGCAAGCATCAATGAAAGATGTAACTTCTTGATTATAAAGGTCCTACCAACAAACAATTCTTTCAAATCACTGATTTATTGGAGCTTAACATACAAATTAATCCTTAAATTCAAAGTGACCGACAACATTGTACGTAAAGTCCCGAATATTCTTTCCGCTGCCACTGGGTCATCTGGTGGGTGGTAAAACTTTTTTGTTAGAAAGATTTGAGTGTCTGTAGGACTCAAATTCTTCTCTTGTACACGAGTACATGATAGATTTGGCTTTTAAAACATCGCACGCGTTCCAGTTCAAGCCATTCCCGGCTAGAAATATATAATCTCTTCTACAAATATTGATACAGCATTTGTTTTCCTCTTAAATATTAGGTCAAGCAGATACATCATACTAAGATTGAAAACATGGACCCTATTGCAATAAAATTGATACGACAGATTCTAAATTATATATATCAATAAAATGACTGCCGTTAAGTTACGCCACATATAATAACAGTATATAGTAATAGGATCATTTATTATTGTTGTGTCTGACGTAAGTTACGTTAAACGTAATTTAGCCGGCTCCTAATAAAATTATAATTTTATTATAGGAAAAAATGTAATGAGCAAAGATAAATGAACGGAAAAATAAATGCTTTCACACTTATGTTCAAAATGTGTTGTCACTGTGTTGAAATCCTAAAGTTGTAGTCTAAAATGAGAAGGAAAGGAAAGGAAAGAAAGAGAACCGCAGATTTTCTTGACGACTTCCATAATCAGTCAAAAAGAATACGCCCACCTTAAAATCGGGAAGTAAATTTTGGCGTCCATCCAAATAGCGGTCATCCATCATCTAGCTTTATCAGTAGCAGGATAAAATCTATTGGTTAAAAGAAGATTGCGTATCATAAACATTTTGAGTAAATGGTACACTTTAAGCTGTACATAATCTCTCTTTCATTTGAAGCAACGTGTTAGGACATATTTAGTATTAAAATATTATAACATAAAAATTATAATTATAAAATAACGTGAAATTAATAGTGTTTAAAATATAAATTTTAAAAGTTAATTTTGACAAACAAAAAAGTGAAATTCTTATAAACTTTTTATTATATAATTAATAGATCAAATTAATTTAATTTTTAAATTATAATTATTATTTATTAAATATTTTAATATAATAACTTTAATTTAAAGCCTACAACCGCCCGATCGCAATACCAATTACCAAAGAGAGCCTTGGTATGTCCTTCCAAATCGTGTATCTTTAAGTTACAACGGTTCAATAGCAATTGTTTACTTGGAACACAAGCGGAAGCACTGCCAGTTCAAAGGAAAAATGAAAAATTGGTATGTTGCATAAATATTCAATAAGAAAAATTATGAAGACTCTTGGAGAGCAAATCAAAGCGAGAAAATTGAGGAATCGGTATTTATAGGTGGAATTGAGAAAAAATTCCTTTCTGTTTCTGTACATAACATTGTTGGAGGATGGATCACAACATTCTGCTGCGTGTTCAAAAACAAAGCAATTCGGAATGTACTCGTTTTCCCATTCTTTTACTCCTAAAACCCCCCCTTATTTTACAACTGCAGGGGAGAGAGATGCACAAACAAACTATTGACATGCCTTTTAGATTGCTACATACAGAGAAACTAATAAAAGAATTGCACCCGCTGTTGCACGGAAAATGCCAAAGAGGCAAAGGATAACAAACCCTGCATATAGGACAGGGTAAAAAAGGTAAAAACATATTAGAACTTTGCTATTCTATGTAAATTAATGCTTTTTTTTTGTGGGGGTTGGGCTGTGCGAGGGCAGGAAGAGCATGTCATCTCATGTTTTGTTACATAATCAAGTAGATGGAATTAATACAGATTCAACTATACAACGACGTGACCGGAGAAGTTGGGGGAACTAGGTTAGAATATTAGGAACGAAAGGAACGAGCAAAATAAAATTGAATTACCTTCATTTCGAGGGCATGAATTGCTCTGTCAAGTGAATGCAAAAAGCCTATCTGAAATCTTTGTACGACAAATTGGACACTCTGAACAAGCAAGCGAACAAGATTTACACACTGCAAACATAAACCAGGCAGCCAGGCCAAATTACAGGCAAGAATAAGAGCATGAAATGTAGGAAACTTGAAATGCATGAAAGGTACAAATCACGCACAACAAAAATGCCGGCAAGGTAGAAGAATTGCAGCTGTTGGTGATTCAAAACAAACTTTACACATATGGGAGTTGGGATCTCCATTTCCCTGGTATTTTTGCTCCTTTTCCTTCATCTCTTGCATTCGTGCCTGAAAGCAGTATATACAGTTTAAGTGGATTCCTTTAAAACCATTAGTTTTCAAAATTGTATCACATTATGGATGCAAAATTAAGACTGAAACTCTCCAGCAAGAATTATTATATATTTCCATAGTTCCAATTAACTAGATGTCTTTAAGCAACCACCGAGAATATAAACACTGTCCAATGTTTTTTTGTAAAAACACTAGAAAGCTAAAGTTTGTCAAAGCTATCGTAGTTTGGCACTTCTGGGACAATAGAAATGTGTCCAATGGGAGGAATCAATCCATCATTGGAGGACAAAAAACATCTAACACAACATTTGAGCATGCAGCAAAGGAATATAACATCTCAGAATATGGGAAGCTTCTCTAGCTGACAAGTTAATGGAGTATAGTCCAACAATGTGTCTCTGTCGATAGAGAATGGTTGATATAAGGGAAAAGCAACTGCTAATTTTGCCTTAAACAAATTAGGAAAAAAAAAATTCTTAACCAAACCAACCTTTAGGTTCAAATTATTAATTAAACTTAAGAGTAAAAGAATCAGTGAATGAGAGGAAAATCATCAAAAGAATAAATGATTACCTTGAGGCGAGCTACAAGTGGTTCTTCCTTGGGAGTTTCATCAGCTGGTGTAGGCACATCCAAAACTTGTCGCTCAACTGAATTCTCATCAGCTGGTTTTGACACTTCCAAAAAATGTCTATCTTTCAGGACGGTATTACAATCAGTTTCATTAGCTTTTGGATCACATACACGATCTTCTCCATTGCTGTGTCTCTCAACAGTGCTTAACTCGGGGACAGAACCCACTTCCTTTTTCAACTTAGCAACAAGCACCCACATGTTTGCCAAATCATTTTCCAATGCTTCTTCTCGTCTCTTGGACTCTTCAACCTTTTTCCGATATTCATCTTCTAAAAATTCCTTTTCAGCTAAGGCAGCTTCAAGAGCAGCCTCCCTTTGTTTCCTTGCCTGAAGTTCCAACTTTAAATCATCAGGATCAAGATTCCATGAATCAAAGTCATCAGAGACAACTCCTGAAATTTCAGTTGATCTTCCAGAGAGACGGCCTTTCCTTCCAGCTTTCATACCATCACTATACTTTCGGTTAACACCATTAACTGTTTGCATAGCAGCACCTCTAGAATACATCGACTCTCGAGCAGCCAACAATTCTTTTTCAAGTTTGGCATTCTGTAAGGAGATCTTGGTCACTTCACCAGCCAAATTCTTCAGCTCAACAGCAGCAGCAGAAGCCAGTTCCTTCGCATAAGAAGCTTCTTCAGCCAGTTTTTGATTCTGCACATGCAGTCCACTGTTCTCCTCGGAAAGTTGAACATGTTCAAGTTTCAGTTTTTCATTCTCCGTCTCCTGTTCAAAACAAAAATAAACATCTATATTAGATAGAAAGCAAAACCACAGGCAAAGGAGAAAAATTGATGTAAGACAGGATTGTTATCAAACATAATTTTACAACGAACTTCATAGAACATCTTTATGACGAGTTAATATAAAACTTGAAAAACATTTACCCACATATTATTAAATGTGTTTGCGGGAGATCATATTTCATAGATTCTGTATATTACATTTGTGTGGAATAAATATAAAAGATTACACCCCCAATTTAGGTAACTACCAAATTAGCCTATGCATAACTGTAGGTTCAACGATCTGCACACTTAAGAAAAATAATCAATAGATCATACCGATGCAATAAATATCTGCTAGAACAAATTAGGAAGCTTCATAATGGGAAAGTTGACAAAACATTCAACCGTCCAAGCTTAAGATTACAGTTACAGTGACAGAACAAATATCCAAATCAAATGAGAATGTAAATGGGAGCTCATAAAGTCAAGCAATTTTACAGCAACGAAAATGCTCTAAAAGCCTGTCATACTTAAGTACGGTATCAAATGGGATGTTCTCTCCTATAGGAAATGATCTTGAATGAACTATTTCAGTTTAACCTCACTCCAAAGATTTATAAAAGGAAAGGTACAATTGATGGACTATCATATAAAGAGAGATTGCAATTTTTTATAATAGTAGATATTTGTTACCAATCCCTATTTCCATTCATCCTCAAACTCAAGACTTTGAGGATTTCAATGGCAATTTTCCAGCTTTGGGTATGGTAATGGAGATTCTAATCTGAAAAATTGCCATTTCTAGATGTGAAGCAACAATCTAATAAATCTTCAATGACAACAACCGATTTGGATTAAACAAGAATGATGAGGATATATCCCTGAGCTTGTGCATCAAATCAGACAACTTAAGGAAATACTTTCAAGAGTATCGCAAAACCGAATGATGCCAAATAGGTGAATGGCCAGCAGCTATCACCATCCATTCAGTTATGCCTATTAAGGAGATAGAAATTCTTATAAATGAGTAGTTACCTGTGATTGAACTTTCTTTCTCAATTCATCAACATATTCGTCAGAGGTACCCTGTCCAGAAGAACCTGCTGATTTATCGCCATTTTGACAAGCCAACTGCTGCTCCAGTAGATTCACCTTTTCTTGCAATTTCTTGTTCTCAGAACACTGACCATAACCAAGCATACGTTAGCTTAGACTTTAAACACTGACCATAACCAAGCATATATTAGCTTAGACTTTAAACAAACAGGAAAGTATCTTCACCTCATGAATCAACTAGCATCATTCTCAGCCAACAGGATAAACACTCTCAATTAATTAGGCAGATTAAAAGAAAATAATTTGATTGCATTGAATTTGAGAATTTTGAAAGGAGCTTCTTTACCTTGTTCTGCAGTTGTTCTTGAAGAATACGGTTATCAGCTGATTTTATCTACAAGAATTGGCCAAAATCAATTTAGTTAGATGGTTAACATGAGGTTCCATACTTCAAATATACAATACATTTCTATCATCATTGACAAAACCATTTTTATCATAATTGGAAAAATGGAAGCATATGACATATAGCAAATCCTAGTTAGCTTCAAAAAAAAAATTGAATTCAATGTCCTCTCAACACTATATTACATCAACATAAAGCTCTCACCTCCAACTCAAAAGCCTTTTCATTGCATTGGCTCATCAGCCTAGTAACTGTCTGTTGAAAATAGAAGAATTTAGAAGTTATTGAGGCACTAACCCATAATTACAGAATCAATAATTTCTAGCATATAAATAAATATTATAAACAAGAAATAATTAAGGTAACCACGATAAAATGCATGTAAACTACCTGCTGCATATCAACCATCGATGCATTAGCCATAGACGCCTCTCCATTCTCAATAATGCGTTGTTCTAGAATCCTCATTTGCCTCCGCTTTTCTTGGATCTCTCGTTCCAAATCCTGAATCTGCCATGGAAGAAAGCACACACAAGTTGGTCAGGGCTGCAAAGAATAAACACACTCATCAAGCAAATCAAGACAGTAAAGGAGGCCAGATACTGAAATAAATAGCATCAGAAGTTTGAAATGCATAGAATTCTCATTAGTATTGACCTACACGGAAGCTAAAACAAAATTCTTAAAGCAAAAGGAGATTGGAGACAAATCAGGTGGGTTTCTGATATTAAAACTGTGACTTCTGAAAGTACAAAAAGCACCACATGCTCTTTCCCATATCATATCACCTATGCCAACACGAAGCTAACCCCTGCACCTGATTCATTCCCAGAAACTATGTTGATGATAACAAAACACTGACCAATTAGCAAATTTAAACTGATTTCACATATTCATATGGACTCTGCAACAATTATAACTGATTTCTATGTCACCTCTTCATCATGATGGTGCCAGCAGTTTCAAATCATTCTTTAGCAAATTTAAACTGAATTTTAGACAGCACATAGAACAAAGGAAGAAAGCCATACTTGAACTTTTGAGCCATCAGGATCATTAACTGACTGATCTACCAGGCGTTTCAGGTTACTGCTACTGAATGCTATCTCTCCAGCAAGCATTTTAACTTGCTCGACAAGAAGGTCCATTTGATCAGATGTCATCCCACCCTAAGAAAAAAGAGTCAAATAATCATTTTTTTATATTACTACGTTATGGAAAGAACAATAAAAATACAAAACTATGGCCTTGCAATGAAACACAATTCTTAATATTAAAGCAGAGCTGATGAGAGCCCCTAGGGCTTGGCTGAAGGGTTTCAAGTGGCTTTCTTTGTTTGGCCACTTAAAACGCTTGACAAATATATTGTTGCTAGGTCTCATCCAGGTAAGAAATACTTAAAAGATTAAAGCAAAAAGGGACTTCTAGTATTGAATTTTAGGGTGATTAGAACAAATCTAGAAATTCCAAAAAACAGTCTCATTAAGTGTGCGGGTGTGCATGCACATCTCCACGAGTATCTTCTTAGTGACCTTAGAAAAGATGTGGGCGGCCCTTCTCACATCATATTACACCAAATTAAGAGCTATAGTTCGGAAAAAACATAAAACAAGAAAGTTACATACTAGATAGATAGTACCAAAAGAGTTAAAAGTGAAAATGAGAACATACTATCGGATGTTTGGAACCACTAATAAGTTCAACCGCTTGAGTTGATTCAGTAACCGTACTGCTCGTGGGTGAGAATTCTTCATTCCATTTGCTAGAGGATCTTCTGTGTTTAAAATCAGAAGGCAGATCTGAAGCAAGACCTGAAGCAGAAGATGTAGAGTCCTGATGATTCTCACCATCTAAAAGCAAAGAACCCTCCCGCAATAAATCCAACTGCACACAACGAGAAGGCATGGCGGAAATAAACCTTATTAACATTTTCAGAATAAATATCCAACATTCTTAATATCATCTGGTGAAACAGGAACCCAGTCTCATCCAAACAAGAGGAAAATGCTCTGAAAAGAGATAAATACATCCCCAAATACAAGAAAAGATAAGTCACAAATAAAAAAAATAAAAATCCCACATTTCTAAGTAACAAAGCATTCACCAAACACATTTATCATCTACAGCCATAAGTTTCAGAAAGCAAAAATGCACAATGAATTCCACCCATATTTGAGTCTCTTTTGAATTTGTTTGTGTTGAGAACTTTAATCAAAGCTCCAGCTTTTTGAAGAGAATTAAAGAATGAAATGGATAAACCACACTTTTTATTCCAAAGAGTATAACAACTTACATCATCATCACCAACAGAATGACTCCTTTGGTGATTAGGCACATCACTTAATCCAGGCAGAGTATTCTTGGTAGAAACAAGTATGAGCTTTGTTAGCCTTTGGATTCTGCTCATAAGAGCAGCTTTGGCTTCCTCTTCCTCCTCCAACCGTGATTGCATTTTCACTTGACCTTCTTCTAACTATTTATGAACACCAAACAATACTTCTGAATATTAGTAATCAAACTAGTTCAACATCACAATTATGTACGACAACGAAAAAGGAAAGAAAAGACAGGGAAAAAATTTTGAAAAAATTAAACCTTTTGTCTTAAGGTCATAAGCTCCTCATGACTAACACCAACAAGGATGCCCCTCTTCAGTTGATCAAGTTCTTCTTTGAGGCTTGAAATTTCTCTTTGATACTTCTTAATCAGTGATTTCTCATCAATAATCTGAAGAAAGTTTCAGAAGGAGTGTTAGACTTAATTAGGGCTAAAAAAATAAAATCCAGCACAACCCAACACCAAAAGGCCAGGTGGTTTGTTCAATAGACAGGAACCTGATCACATACGGGTCACAAAACCACACTGGTACGAGAGTTAGGTCAGGAAGGGAATTAATTACACATCCCACACGGAGCCCAAGTACCCTGGATTTATTATGTAAAACTTTTATACATGAGTACTCAAATCAATCTTTAGGTTTTCCTTTTGTTTTATGCAGAGACAAGTTTCTGCCACCCATTCACAAAGCCTCGTATCCTCTATCTCCATCAAATAAACATTTTTTTGGAAAATTTAGCCATTGTTGAATAAGGTTTTGGAAAGATTGATAGAAAAGAATCCAATGTCACCTAAGAGACACCTCAGTTTCACTATTTTTGAGAGATATGGTTTCTTTTTCTTGCTTTCTTTGTTTTTTTCGGACTGAAGAACTGGCTTTAGCTTGAAGCCAGTAATAACCTACTTGCTTTTAAGGCCATGGTTCAAACTTCAAACTACAATGAGGCTTATCGTCCTTTTAGAGCTTCTAATGCATTCTTGTTTTGGAGTTGAAAAACACAATGAGTCAACTAGTGGTGCTGATAATGTTTGAAGCCATTTAAGATTTTAGACCATATCAGGCTTGCAAGCTGGTTATGGAATTCAATAGCTTAAGTTGACATCGAGAAGTAATGATTGGTAATAGGGCAGTTGTCAACTGCTCCTTGAATGGCAACTGGTAGCAATGGGAGTACTTTTCTCATCACAGGGCAACGATTAGAGACAGGAGGCTTTGCAATATATTAGAGCCAGCGAAAGTTCTTGGTGTAACAGTGAGAGGAAAGGTAAGAGGATCTCCAGTTTGTACCTTATCTCACATTGCCAATGTTAAACTGCAAAGAATACGAACCTTATTCCTTGAGGCATATATTTCCACTCGCTTAGCCCTGCTCGCAAACTTCAGTGTATTATGAGTTTCTTCCATACTACTAGATGCAGGAGTAACTGTACATATAAGCTGTAATACATCGAATATAAAGTAAATCAGTTTTCACCACCTTGTAATCAAGAACATGTAGTTGAATACTGACATTTTCAAAGATTGTCTATTTCTGCTTCTAAAGAAAAATAAAAAATAAAAATGGAACAATAAATTATAGTTGTATGAGGAAATAAGGCAATATAAATTTACAGTGGAATTCAATTTTTGCATGGGTACCAGGTGCCATCAGATGAATTGCACGCACAAATAAATTTAATAATATCACAAAATAATATAAAAGGTTGAGATAACCCATCTTATCAACAACATTATCACTGCATCTCAAACTCACCGAAACATGTCCATGCCCACTCAGTGAAGATTGCAAAAGACGAGTAAGCTTGGAATCTCGATAGGGAACATGAGATGCCTTCCCTTCGCTCAACTTTCCTATGACCTTCACATTACATCCATATAATCAAATTATAAGTATCAAAATAAGTCACATTTACAGAGATAGTTAGAAATACAATATTTTCCTCAATATGAGTATATGCACACTAAATCCAAGCATCAAATTCAAATGAGTAGTTTTAGTATCTGTATGCTGTAGATAACTACTTTCTCAACACTCTTAACATTGTATCCTACCAACCTATCATCACTGAAGCAAATAATTTACAAGCCACACTTAAGTTGTTGATAGGCAGGAATCAAGATTTTACATCAGTTTAACTTTTATTTAAGAAAAAAGGTCATTTGAGATCAGTACAGGAACATCAACAATAGGAAATTTCATCATAACAGTAAAATGAGATCCTTCTGTTTACATACTGTTCCAAGAGTTAGAAGACTTTTGTTTATGTAAGATCCTTCTTTTCTTCTTAACCCAGTAGTCTCAGTTTTTGAACTCTCTGATCCAGCAAGATCGATCAAATTCTGAAACCAAAACAAAAAAAAAAAAAGGAAAAGAAGAGATTGAAGATAACTGTTGAGACAAACCATATAACTGAAACAAATAAGCTGTTTTGACCAAGAGAAAAAATCACCGTACAAGTTGAGAGAAGATGACTCCATCATATTCATCACCATGGTCACTACTTTCAATCATCTGCAAATACGACAGCAAGTTTGAACCGTGTGAATGAGAAGATGGTAAACTCTTCATCAATATTGTCGTTTATATCCAATATCCTCATGAGTTTCTGGCCTATAAAACTTAAAGTACTCTCCAAGCCTTCAAGTGCAAGTGAAGCTTTTGCAATTTTAAACAGAAACAAGGAATGCAACAATTCACATATCATGAAAAGGAAATCTTAATTACTGGGCTCATGAGGTGTTGGCCAAATCACCAAACCCATGGTTTGCTCCCACAAACCTCTGCCTGGAATGGGAGTAGATTTCACCCAAGATGGTCCAGACATCCAAGCTATGATATACTAAGGCTAATCTAGGCCTGATTCTCATAATGATGAAACCAATCTTTAAGGACAAATAAGTTTGGGAGGGCATGTACAAATCAGTTTGCAAATCAGGAAATGAATGCAAAGCATTCAAGAATCTGAATGAAACAGAAATACAACATAGTAATAGTCCAAGGAACTAATAAAATTTAGCAGAGTGTGTGTGAATAAAAATTACCAGTGTAAAAATGGTATGACTTCGGCTACTCAACAGATTAAAATTATTTGAGCCAACATGACGATGCTCTGCCATGAAGATAAATTAGTTAAAAGACTCGTAGTAAGAAAATTTGAGATGGTGAAGAAGACTAAAATGTGGAAAAGAAGGAAGAAAACTGCAGGAGCAAACCCAGTAGATACCTTCCCCAGCAGCAATAAAAGAAAGTGCGTGCCCAGGAGACAATACCACTTCTTCTTTTATACCCTCAACATAAGTGCCCTGAAAATGTAAATCTGGTGTAAGTCATATCAACATTATGAAATCAAATGTTATCAATTTTTCCAAATTGGAGTGGGTAGATTGACAGCAACAAAGATTCCAGGAAAAAAATCTTTTTCTTCCAAGCTCTATATGAACAACAAATAAAAACCTCTTAGGTTACAAAAGGAAGCAAAACATCTTCAATCATTGATATTCTGCTTGAAACTTTAGAAGTTTAAATTGCAGCAGTAAACTGTCAATTTGTTAACAAGATATACTATTAAAATAAGTTGCCAAGCAAATATGTAGATGATGTTGATAAAAAGAAAACAATCAGAAGCACCATATTGAGGTTAAAAGGAGATTAAAAATCTCAAAATGCCAAAACCTGAGCATCTTCTCTAACGCGCAAATTTTGACCTGTTGGATCAAGCAAGTCATTTATCACCTGATACAAGAAGCTGTGTTAGCACCAGAAATCAAATGTCACACGTCTGAAAGTAACTAGATTAACCAAATAACACCTTCAGAATTGATAGTAATCAGTTTCCTGGAATTCAAGATGAACACTCAGATTCCACAAAGATTTAATAAAACAGACAAGTTGGCAATTAGAATATATAAATTACCAATTGCTAATGGGCATATCATAAATTGGAAATGACAGCTGTAAAGAGCCACTCACCTCATTGTAGATTTCAAGATATGACACACGGAGTAAGAACTCTCTTCCTGGAGTCTGATGAGAAAATTCAGTTAGTGATCCAAACTTTATCCATGATAAGGTAATTATCAAAGAGAAAAATAAAAGTAACCGGCATTCCACTGGATAGTAATGGCAGCTTGTTGTAAACAAACTAAACAATAGAATAGCACGATTTATAACCAGGGCAGGGGCAATTATAGGAAAATTTAGCAGTATTCTTAGAAACCAGAAGTCAAAATTTTGATTTCTCCCATAGATAGAATGTGCAAGGCAATTAACCTATGAGATTCTAATGTAAAGTGACAAAATGACCAAATGGGAGGAGGAAATGTTACATACAACTAAAGCATTAGGACAACTAGTTGAAACTAAAAAGACAATAGAAAATAATATGTAGTGAAAGTTAAACAAGAAAAACTTGGACAGAGTCAAGCAACATGAAATTCATTGTTATATCTCAAATGCACTAGATTTGAACACTTACATCTTGGATAATGCTGAACACATCCTTTATAGCCAATGGTATAATTCCAGGAGAATTTTGATCTCCCTGTTGACAAAATATAAAGAAACATCATACACTAGCCAACTAATAGATTATAACATTTTTATGTGATGTGTAACATGAACCTACAACCAATACCAATCTCATATTTAGAACTGAAAAAATAGAACCACTTGAAATGAAAAGAAAACAAAATACACAAAAAAGTATTCTGAGAAAACATATTATGCTATGGTAAAAGCACTAAAATTCAACACAAAATATCATGAATAATGTGATTCAAAGAGTTACCAGATCCACATGTATTGATGTATTAACAATCATAAACAGACATTAAGTCACATTTAAAGAACATTGGAAGTAACATACATCACTTCCAGCCACCACCATAGGAAGTCACTTGGAAAATCTTTGGAGGGTGGGACGGGTGTTAACACTGATTTTCTTACAAGTAATATACCAAAACAATTCCAAATAATTATAGCTCAGGTCTCTTGCCAAATAAGGGTTTCCACAAAGAAATGTGGTTCAATCTATGGGGAAACAAATGTAATGAAGATGGAACTAGAAAGTGCAAATAACATATTATGCCAGTGAAATGAAGTTCAAGTGTTAACTGTCACTATGAAACATAAGATATCTCAATTATTCCTTCATCAAACCATCACAAAAAGTCAATGGCATCCAATTTATGTTGTACGTATTCAATCCTGTAATTATTGGAGCCAACATATGCAATAAACATTCAATCCTGTAATCTAGTACTCATCAATCATTATTTTTAAAGTTCACAAAGCCATTATCCCTTTTAATTTCTTTTGAAAACTGCTCGGTAAACAACTATAACACAAAATGAAGTAGAGTCGCAATGTTCTGCTACAGACCAAAAATCCAGAAAGAATACTTAGCGGACACCAGATTGAGCCTCCAAATAAAACTAATCAACAAAGCAATTCTAGTAAATATCCAGGACTTACATGCATAGTGTGTGTCTTCCCACTACTCGTAACACCATAGGCAAAAACAGTCCCTGCAATGTTTCAATCACGTTAATTTATTCAAATGCAAACACAAAATCATACTTTGCTTATGGACTAACTAACAATTTAATCAATTAGTCAACACATACCATTGACACCTTCCATTGCAGCCTTTACTACAGGCCTAGCAGCTACATCATACACCTCTTGTGAATTTGCATGCGGTCCAAACACTCTATCTACACAATTTCGTTTATATATAATCACATTATTCAAAATCACAAAAAAAAAGCATAAAAAAAAGGAAGTAATAATAATTACCAAATGCGTAAGCAGTAGCTGGATTATACTCGTTTCTCACAATCTTATCTCCATCTGCGTACCACGCGATCTCATCTCCTCTTTGAAACTCCCTCTCACTAAATTTAAATTAATAAATACCAAACAATCACATTATCTACAAAATAAATATTAAAAAAGAAATTGTTCAATTTCCTTTAATAGATCTAAAATTTCAAAACCAGATCTATCAATCTACCTCAATGGCCGGAACCGAATAGTGACGGAGATGCTATCGCCGGACCTTTGTGGTGCATCTAACGGCTCGGCCATCAACTCCTCGGACGGAAAAATGACCGGCGGTGCTGCGCGTGCGCTGTAACCGCGGGGACTGTTGTACATTGAGTCGGAGCAAGACCGACTTGGCGTCATGGATCGGGAACCGAGTCCGTTTCCAGAGTTGAAGTACGAGGAAGCCGAGGTAGAGCACGAGCGCGGCATAAGTCGATTGTTCATGAACGAAGAAGAAGTCGACGACGTTGACGAATACGGGGTCACCGGCTTCCGGTACGAGAACGGTGAACTGCTACGAGCTCTCGACGAGGACGCCATTGTGTTTAGTTGAGTTGACTCCGCGACTCGGAGCCTCGAAGAAGCGAACAAGTTAGTGAAGAAAAGAATAGAAGGAGAAGGAGAAGGAGGAGGAGGAGGAGGAGGAGAAGAGAATGTGTCAGTGACCTCACATGGCTTGATACACAAAAGCAAAGAACATTGTTCAAAAATTTTTATTCAATTTTTATAATTTTTTAAATAATTAGCGCTTTATAGATTTAGCAATGGCGAGATTGTTTCTTCTCCTTTAAGGCAAAGAGAGAGTTGCAGAGAAACGTGAAGAAGATTTGTCTAATAACTGGTGAGAGACTGAGACCGATGAATTTTTTTTCTTTTTATCATTAATTTTTATTTTTAAATATGCTTTTGGTTTTTCAGAGATTTGAATGTTTTATAAATTTTTTATTGGAGGAGAAAGGTTAGTGACGAGTTACTGTGGGCTGACGTGGAGCGTATTGCTGACGTGGACGGCGAGGATGGACCCGCGCAGTTAATGAATTTTGAAAAATAAAGTGCTAAAAATGAGCGGGAATAACCGTGGGTATTAATTACGGCAAAAAATAAATTAAATTTTAATCTTGTTTTAGAAGCCGAACTTTCTCGAGTAGATAATGCATTGTACTCGCTGTTGCATGCGCACATGTACGAAGGTTTTGTTTGGTCGTAGCAATAATTTACGGAAATGCCCTAAATCATGGGAGCGAGAAATTGAGATTTTTCTTTTTTTAAAAAATTATAAGACAGAAAGTTGGAAGTGGAAAAAAATCTGTGGCTTTGTGGAGTCGCGGAGAACCGATGGATTTTAATTTCCGTTAAGGATAAATTCTTTATTTGTAAAAATTATTTAAAAAACAAAATTCGGACATCGAGCAAATTCACAAAATAACCAAAACTAAAAAATAAATCAATAAAACAGGAGCGTGTGGTGGACGCTCGTGGGATCGGATCCAAACAGAAGGCTGCGGCTCGTTTGGACGGTGGGGGAGGAAGATAGTTTCCCATGTGATGGGTGGCTTTTACCAGTCCCGCTTTCTACAAAAATGTTGTTTGTGAATTGAGATATAACTAACAACCGTGGGGCCAATTTCGTCTTTTCGGTCTCCGCGTCAGTCAGTGAGGGTGCATGATCGGTGAGTGCCGATGATGGATACGATCAACTACCGTACCTGGCCCAGCGCATTTAATATTCTCATGCATGTGATTGCTCGGTTTCATCATATCTGTCATGTTCGTATTTACACCAGATTACGTGGTTCATGTTTGTTTTTCTTCTGTAAAAATTAGAAGAAAAAAAGAAAAAAATATATATATATAACAAAATTACATTGCAACTGTGATATGATTTTTTGTTTGCCATCAGACAATTATCTAACACTCTAATCTTTTTTATTATAAAATTCAAAGGGCTAATAAGCAAGTTATTAATTATGAAGCATAAAAAAAATCAAACCAAATAAAAATTTAATTGATAATGGGTTATTGGTAGCAATTTCCATTTGGTATTGGCAGTAGATGTTTCCTCAAAAATAATTGCAACTGACCGAACATTTTCACTATGTTTGCAAGACACGAGTCCTCCATGTATTGACTTATCTCAAGTTAAAATAAGCATCGACAAATATAATTTGCATTTGTTTTGTGCTGGGTTAGACGATAAAGGATAATTACATAAATGTACATTATATTTAATAATTAAAATGGATAATGTGACAACAATATCATAGTGTCAACAAATTCTGCATGTATTAGAATTCGCATCATATTTTTTAAAATAAAAAATCTTCAATTGAAAAAAAAAAAATCTGAATTTGGAAGTTTCCATATAAAAAATTACTTAAAAGAGATTATCAATAGACAGAGATCTCCATATCAGCCTCGTAGAAAAAGGAAAACCTTTTGATGGTGAGGCTTCCATTTTGACAGTGACACCTGATGCCAGAGTGTACAGCAAATACAATTAGATTTGTATTTGTTTAAATTCACCTAAGAATATTTTAAAAGCAATGGTCAAGACAAACAATACTTTACAACGGACTTTTTTTTTTCTTTTTTTTTTTAAATGATCAGCAAGTAGACAAGAAAAGCATATTGCCTATTCCATAATTATCACAAATTTCTAATCAAATAAATCAATTACTTTCTGATTTAAGTAACATTCAAAATTTAAATTTAGACCATAATTTAAAAAATAAAAACAAACAGTAATAAATTAGCTCCGAATAAATTGACCCAAGTAGGGACCTCCGAGGCTCCAGCCATTGTCTTTATCCGTATGTGACTTGACTTTTTCTTATATTATGTTTACAATATATAGTCACCATTTTGTTGGTATTTGGTGGCGATCATCAGATCATGTCTTCAACAACTTTGCATTATGCTTCAAATCAAAACCAGAAAATAATTATGTCCAATAAAACAATACACGCAATGATCAATTAAATTTTTATGTTGTTGTTCCCACATAACGTGATAGTACTACTATTTGGTCTCATGAAAATCCTTATTGATTGGTCTGTTTTTTAAAATGAGTGCTACTTTTTCCTGAAAATATTAGAGCAAACCACACACTAATCTAGCCAGAATAGCTATTCTAATATTTCTTTATAATCTGATCAAACACTAATCTAGTCATACTAAATGTGTTAAGATTGAAGTTGGACAATTGTAAATTTTAAACTAAAACATTAAAATATTTGATAAATACTAGGTGGTATGGTTTGGAAATTAATTTAATTTAATTTTGTACTTATGTGATAAAAATTTTATATTTTTATTAATTTTAACAAAATTATTATCTCAAAAATTATGTCTATTATAGAATATTACTTTTTATTTCATTTTTTTATAATAACTTTAGATTTTAAACTACAACGCCTTAATACCAAACAAGCTCTAATATTACAAAATGAAACATCCACAAATTTCAGTGTGGTATGTCAAAATTCAAAAACCGTTTACATGAAAATACTTGTATTTGCTAAATGATTAGAGCTTCTACTTGATGCCATGCATGGGAAGCGACAATAGGGGCAACAACAACAAAAACAGCCTCTAAAACACATGACACTCCAACAAATTAATGGCCCAAAAAAAAAATAACTCAAAATTTTGAAAGGCAATGGGAGAGGATTTTTCAATTCCGAAAATGATAGTGCTAAGCAGACTTATCCTCCTTTTTAGGTTATTCGTGTGGTGCCAAAGTTTTTCGTTTGGTTACATAATCATTGCTTATAATTTCCATGCACTTTGCAGTAAGTTTTAAAAATATGAAACACATTTAATCATGACTTACAAAGGAAATGTTAAAATTCACAAACAACACTTTTTTTTTATTATATGAGACTACTGCTCATATTACAATTTGTATTACATGAGAGTTAACTGATATTTATAAATCAGACATTATTAAGACCAACTTACATCAATACTAATGGAGCTCTACCTATATTTTAACCCTCATAAATATTTGAGGGATGTCCACTCCTCACTCATGGGTAAGGAAGATGACTGCCTTCACTCAATTTTTAACTGAGGAAGGAAATACCCCCACAATGTTTTTGTGGGGGTTCGAATTGCTGCTCTTCAAGTTGGAGGATCAACTTACATCAATACTAATAGAGCTCTGCCCATATTTTAACCCTCATAAATATTTGAGGGATGTCCACTCTTCACTCATGGGTAAGGAAGATGAATGCCTTCACTGAATTTTTAACTGAGGAAGGAAATACCCCCACAATATTTTTGTGGGGGTTCGAATTACTGCCCTTCAAGTTGGAGGGCAGCAGCCCTGACCACTCGGCTAAAGGCCGACTGGCTCACAAACAACACTTTAAAATACGTTTCTTAATCAAAATATTTTTGTCTCTGTGGGTATGTATAGATGAATGTATAAGTAATTTATTTGTAGTAATTTGTTTTTGGAGTTATAATTTAAGAATCTACTCATTTTTATTATCTTTATTATGTTGATTAAAGCTGATTAATGTAGATTTTTTTTAAGTAGTGATAATTGGCACTCTCATTATATCTTACTAATTCCCACTTTTCAAGCAACCATTAAAAATTTTAATTTGATATTTATCTCTTAACATACCGCACTTAATCTAGAATTTACCCTTGTTTTAATTTTTATCTTTTTCCCAGCACTAACCATATAAAACTTATAAAATCTATTAAAATTTTTTATTATAACTATAGTCTATTTTTTTCTTTTTTTGAAGGCTTTATCCACCGTTGCCATAATGATAAAAAAAGGATTTGATACTTCTCAGTCATCCTCTATCAAGTATTATAAATTAATTTCTTTCATGATTACAAAAGTAGAGTATAAATATTTGAGAACATATAATAATTTAAAAAGTTAAAAGAAATTAGATTAACTAAATTAGATAATAATAGAAACTATCATGTAGGTGCACTTAAAAAGTTATTTATTCTTTTAAGTCATTTTATTTAAGGATAAAATATGTATTAGCCTAAAAGTGATTAGTGAGAGCTGGTGAGATATAATGAAGGGATCAAATATCACAACTCTTTTCTTTGTAGTATAATAAAAAAAATGAAGATATTCTAATAATTGGATCTTAATTCACTCTCCAAAAAGAAATAATTTTAATCCATTTATATGTCTTAAACAGGAGAATGATCACGTTCAAATCTTTAAAAGGAATCCAACCCACATTGTGACTTAGATATTCAGGTTGTGCCATTGTATTATAATGAATCTTGGATTAAGGTGGGGGCTAGACAAATATCTGACTACTAATGTAGGTTAGTAATTAGAAAAAAAATGTTAAGACGTTTCTAATATTTTAAAAGATAAAAGAACGATATGGTAGGCATGAATTGAGATCAAAGGAAAACAGTCAAACAATATTTATCGAAATCAATCCAATGGATGCAGATTGAGAACCTTAAAATTGGGGAAGAAAGTGAAAGAAAGGTGAGATGTAATTGTAATGGGTTCCTGTAGACAGTTTTGTTCTAACTAATCGTTAACTAAGAGAAGAAATCAAGAAAGATTATTAGGATTGAAAGCAAACGCTAGAAAGGGAACTTCTATTACCTACAATAAAATAACATAAAATCATCAAAATAACTTTCAATTTTTGTAAAAGCAATTAGATGCTGTAAAGAGAATTTGAACTTCAAATTTTCATACTATAAAAAAGTTGAATTTGTTTTAAATAATCAAGAATGTGAATGAAAATATACATTCACTTACATGTAGAATGAATCTCTACATTTGAAAAACTAAATTCTTACCCTAATAAAATTATTCTAGAGAGCCAAATTCTTGTAGCTAGAATGTAGTAGGCTCAATGTTTAAAAAAGGGGCAAATTTGGTGTCTTGTGGTTGTGCTAATTTTTTTTTAAAATTTATATATAGAATAAATCACTCTACTTAAAAGGTTAATCTTTTAAGTTAAATATCCAAAAAATTTAATTTTCTTGACCGTCATTGCTGTTGAAGATTTTAATCAAAAGTTAGTTAATTTTCATGCAAAATTATTATCTTAAACCCTCATGCTTAAGATGTATTTGCGAATGTGAATTTAGACATTAAATTTAAGAAAGTCGGAGTAATATCACTAGAATTCCATATCATAATAGGATGACCCAAAGGAGAAAAAAAGGGAAAGAGAGAGAGAGAGATAAGAAATTCTTGCTTGCTGCTTTGGTTAAAACAACTGCAAGCTTGTATTATGATTTGTGAAAGTGGGAGGAAGAGTAGAAGCAAAGAATTAAAAAGAATGTGATATAGATACAATGATCAAATTTGACTGTCTCTTCGATTGGCACATGCAACCTTTCATATTTATTCCTCTGTGGGTGTGAGTGTGGTCCAATGTTGTTGCTTGGTGATCATATTTATGTATGATTGGCACATTGGAGATGGGGATGCATAAGAGAAATTGTGACTGATTGATCGTAAAGTGAAGGTATAGACACCAGACACGAGCTATTGAGCAATTCAGCAAAATTAGCTGTCAGTTTGCACTTTGTGTTTGTGGCTCACGTGCTATAACATTGCCTGTCTTATATATATAGCATGTGGGCGTGGGTACCACACCAATCAGATCTTTTCTTTAGAAGTGGCCCTGACTATTCTTCCTGCTATCTTCCATTTCTTTAGTGCATATGATTCATGCCACCTTTTCAGTTTTCATCTCTCTTTCGCATATTTCAAAGAACAAAAGACAACTGAAAAGGGTATCAAGAATAAGAATTTTTTTGGGTCATACAAGCTTTAAGGTTTTCAGGGTTGTTGGAGTTCAACAATTCCCAAGATTTTAAAGTGCAATCACCTATTCTTTAATTAAGTTAACTTTACGTAAATTGTTATGAAACTGTTACTTGGTCGGTTTCAATTTTAATAGAAATCATGAATGAATTCACTATATTGACTTGAATGAAAGTTAATATATTTTTTATAATAATTAGAAAAAAGAACAAAGACAAAAAATAACAAATAAAAAATCAACTATTCACTTAAAAAAACATATGTAAGTAGTGTTTCCCATTTACATTAGAATTATAAATTAATCACATAACATTATCTGAAAAAATTATACACTATCTCTAAGGTCTTATTTAGTATTGAGATTGGGCAGTTATAATTTTTTTTAGTAAATATTAGCTATTGCAACTTAAAAACTAAGTTGAGTTGATTATAAATTTGTATGATGAAGAGTCAAGTATAAAATGTTTAATATTTTTGTTAAAATTATTATTTAAAACCTAAATTTACTACCTTTATTTTATGATTACTTTTTTTCTCAATACTTAAAAGTTATAACACTTCAGTACCAAATAGAACTTAAATTATTAGAAAGTCCAAAGAAGTATGTATACCTTGCAAGTGATATTTTGTTTAAATATATCTCATTTGATCCAAAATTTTAAATCTATACCTCGTTACACATTTATGCTCCAAGAAGGAGAGAAAAGTTTAAAAAATGAAAATTTTAACCTAGCCCCAAGCAAATTGACATTGTACACCGGGCACTCAAAAAAAGTGACATGTTGCACCGCGCCCTCAATTCTATTAATTTTTTAGTTATTTCTAACGGTTCCATCTAGCTTTTGATTAAATGACAAAAATGCTCTTTTATATGGAAAAAAAATTTTTTAGCTCATTTAATTTTTTAAAGATTTTTATTTCAATTGCAACAAAAAAAATTCTTGTTACATGTGCATTGTCACCACTATTATTTTTCCTTTAATTTTTTAAAGATTTTTATTTCAATTGCAATAAATAGAATTCCCATTAAAGTTAATTTAAGGAATGAACTTTTAATTTTACCCCTCCATCATTAAACTTAATTGAGAAAATAACTGAATTGGGGGTGCGGTGCAATAAGTTAATTTTTTTGGGGACAAGGTACAAAATATCAATTTATTTGAGGGTAGGTTAAAAATTACCCAAAAAAAAGCATTTATTATTAGATCATCTCTCCTCCAATAATATTGATCTCTTCCATTTTTTTTTACAATATATTCTATCTCACCATTTCATTCATACTTTAAAGATAACTTCTAACAAACATAAACTCATAAAAGAGTGTCATAAATACATAACTCATAAAAGAGTGTCATAAATACACCTACTCCATCAAATGTAGTGATTAAACACTTTTTTTTTGCGTTATTTTATTTTATTTTCTTATTTGTAGTGACTTAAAAGAATTTAGAAACAAGTATGAGTACATAATTGAGTATGAAGCCAAGTAAGTCGAGTGAGTTGAGTATAAGGTCAAGAGAGTCAAGTAAGTCAAATACGAAGTTAAGAAGTTGAGTACAACTTCAAGTGCAAAGTTGAGAAAAATGAGTATGAAGTAAAGTAATTTTATATAACTCAAGGACATTTTAATATTTTTTTTCAGTTTTTTTAGGTACATGCGTAATGTTTGTAAAATTAAAGATCAACTAAATCAAGGAATATTTGCGGTATTTTGGCAATTGGCATGAGTGGATGTATCTAGTGCAATTCCCACCTTGCAAGCTCCTCAAAGTGTAGATACATTATAGTTCCAAAGCTCTAAAACAAAATTGTCATTTGTTCCATTGTCCAAATGATTGTATATGATCAATAACTTTTGTTAACCACCTATAAACTATTATCAATTGCTGACAAGCATTCTCTTTGTTTCATTTTTTTTTACTTATACAGGGCAAGTCTTAGAAAATCAAAGCAGAAGGAAAGTACCCAATCCATTTTTTTTAAAAAAACAAATACCTTAAAATATAGAAATGGTAAATTCCCAAATTTGAATGAACTGTAAACAAGCTTGCAAATAGGCCCAACTTAATGAAAACTTTATGGCCCAATGTCGGCAGGCTCCTCCATTTTCACGGGCCAACATATCCCAAAAACGACAAGTCGTTTTTTTATAAATATAGCTCCCGTATCCCTTTAGATAACCTTTACATAACCCATAAGCCTGTCTCCTTTTTCCTTATCCATCGAGAGCCAAGGGGTACATACATTATGCTAGCGTCAATCTCAGCCCGCTCTCTTACTGTCTCTTCTCTGTTTCTCTCCTCATCATCACCAAAATATGGTACCTCTCAATCTGTAATTATACATTTTTTTTATTAATTTTGATTTATAATTTAAAGCAAAATCATATAAAATTACATAAAATTTATCTATCAACTGACTCGACAGTGACGTTATTTATTTTATTGTAAGTGGCATGTTAATACCATGTCCTTAACACATCATTTGTGTTAAACAAATGTTAGTAATATTGTTAAAAGTATTCTGCTTCTGGGTTGATGCATCAGGGCGTTGTAAGTCAAGAAACTTAATGTCAGAAACTGAGTCTTGGAACAAAACAAAAGCAAGAAGCATGAGTTTGAAGGTGAGCAATAGTAGTAGTAAAGATGATATGCAGGTGGGTGAGCGGCTGTATCTTGGAATGGATTTTGGTACTTCTGGAGCAAGGTTTGCTATTATTAATAAAGATGGGACAATTTTTTCCGAAGGAAAGAAAGAGTATCCAAAATTTACGGTAAGAATTTATTTGCTTTGAATTAAGCTTGAATTTTGATCCAATTGAATGCAGTTTTTTTCATAGTGTTGCCAGTAAAAATGTTAGTAGTTGATGAATTTCGATTTGCTGGTAAAGAGATATATTATGGATATATTATAACTGGGCTTATTATTATAATATTGAAGCAAATTGGTGTGCTGATGGGTATGATAGTTCATCTTCTAATTTCGATATGATAGATATACTGTTGTGATATTCTGATGAGTTTAGATGCTTTAAAGACAGATAAATGGACTGGAATTAAAATGCCCGAGAGAGCTGAAACTGTTGTTTCTGTTGTGTAGTAAGACTGAAGAAAGTATAGATTGGTTACGCTCTTGGAAGGTCACACTTTTCTCGTTGCTCGAAGCTGTTCCTGTTAATCTCCGGCCACTTATAGCTTCCATTTCTATTGATGGCACTTCTGCGACTACTATAATAATAGATAGGTGGGTACCTTACAGATTTGTTGCTTCATCTTTGTATCATCTCCTTTTGTCACGTGAGGACCACCTGTATATCAGGCATGCATTTGAATTTGTTGGCGCAGCAATTCAGGAGAACCGCTATGGAGACCTTTCCTTTACAATGAGAGTTGTCCTGATGCTTTACCAGTGGTAAAGTCTATTGCTCCTGCGAACCACACAGTTTGCTGTGGTACCTCTACCCTTTGCAAGCTTGTCTCATGGTGGAACACTGAGGGTGAAAACAGAGAATCGGCACTATTGTTACATCAGGCTGATTGGTTGTTGTGGCTTCTTCATGGAAAGCTTGGCATGTCTGATTACAATAATGCACTGAAGGTACTTTCTGTTCTTATTTGCATCTGTTTATGATCTTTTACCTATAACACTCATCTAAGTTAAACTTTTTGTGCTAAAGAGTCTTTTGTGTGTCATAAGGTTGGTTATGATCCTGAACTCGAATCATATCCACCTTGGCTACTCTCTCAGCCTTATTCACAACTCTTACCTTATGTCCAAGCTCCTGGAACTTCAATTGGCTATTTAAAAGAGGGCATCAGAACTGAATTTGGTATGTTTTTGTTCCATTTGACTTGTCACTGGTGGAAGCCAACAGAGCATCAAACTATTGTTTTCTTATGCATCTGCATTGTCATCAATAATAAGTTTTCGCAAATTTCTTATAGTTCTGATTGCAGAACTGGCAATTTAGGTGATATATTCTGCTAGGATTCATATCCTATCTGCTTTTACTAGTCATTTCAGCCACTTTAAGAGCCCTACTTTTGGTATTGGGGAAGAAGAAAATGAAGGGAATTGCACAACTTTCTGTTTTCTATTAGGTTCGAGATTGGCTGATCATTGAAGGTCATGTCCTGATGACTAATTTGAAAAATGGGAGTGCTCTAGAATTCAACGGACTGAGCAACACATGATATTATGACTTCCTTGCAATCCATGTTTGTTTCTCTTGAAATATTGGATTGAACTGTGCTGATTACTTGGATTCTTTACATTGTTCTGCTGCACGTGAATCTTATCTGAGTGGGAAGCACCCCAAGTTCTGAAACAACGCTTACAGTATACCCTTGCAGGTTTTCCAAAATATTGTGTTGTATGCACTGGAACCACTGATAGTATCGCTGCATTTCTTGCGGCTCGTGCAACAGAACCTGGGAAAGCTGTGAGCATTCTTCTGGATTTAGAGTTCTTATTTATTCTTTGAATCCAGGGTATCATATTACATCTATAAGACAAACATTAAACGTTTCTGAAAAAGTATGAGATGAAAGAAGTTTATATCATTTGATCCCAATCTCTTAGTTTTTTCTGTCCTATTAAATCTCACTTGTATCACACTGCTTCCAATTTTCAAATAATTTGAACCAACTTTTCTACAGACATCCATTTTTTGAATTGCGATTGTTAGTTTGTTTTGATGCAAAGCTGCTGGAGTTTTTGGTGATAATGATTATAATGTTCTGTTTTAGGTTACTTCACTAGGTTCAACTCTTGCTATTAAGTTATTGAGCACCAGTCGGATTGAGGATGCAAGATTTGGGGTGTATAGTCATCGCCTTGATGATAAGTGGCTTGTTGGAGGTGCTTCAAACACCGGTGGAGCAGTTCTTAGACAAATTTTTACTGATGAGCAGTTGGAGAAATTAAGTGAACATATTGATCCCATGGAGGTCTCTCCTCTAGATTACTATCCCTTGCAAGTAGTTGGTGAGAGATTTCCTGTGGCAGATCCAAAGATGGTTCCCAGGTATTCTTTTTGTTTTGTTGTCCTTTTATGGTGGCGTTTACTTTATGAAATGAGAATGAGGTGGAATGAGAATGAGTTGGGAATGGGAATGGGTTGAAATGAGAATGAGATTTCAATATTTACTTGACAAAACTAAATAGGAATGAGAATGTGTTGGAATGCTATTGATATGTTTACTCGGCAAAATAAATGGGAAAGAGGATTGAGGATTGAGGAATGAGAATGATAATTAATTTACCAAAATACTCATAGTATTTTGGTAAATTAATAAAAATAATAAATTTATCATTATTAACAATATTATCATTATTGTTGTTGTTGTTATTCTTAATTATTGTTAATATCATTATTAATAATATTATCATTATTAACATGTTGTTATTATTATTATTATTCAAAAATTTTATTAACTTTATTATTTTAGTTGTTATTAATTATTGTTAATATTATTTTTATTAAGATTATCATTATTAACATCATTTATTATTATTATTAAATTTTGTTAACTTTATTATTTTAGTTATTATTAATTATTGTTAATACTTTTTTTATTAATATTATCATTATCAACATTTATTATTATTATTATTAAATTTTATTAACTTTATTATTTTAGTTATTATTAATTATTGTTATTATTATTTTTATTAATATTATCATTATAAACGTTTATTATCATTTATTATTATTATTATTTTATTTTATTAACTTTATTATTTTAGTTATTATTAATTACTGTTAATATTATTTTTATTAATATTATCATTATTAACATTTATTATTATTATTATTAAATTTTATTAACTTTATTATTTTAGTTACTATTAATTATTGTTATTATTATTTTTATTAATATTATCATTATTAACATTTATTATTATTATTTTTAATTAATATCATTTTTATATCTAGATAATGAAAATTACATTATTATTATTTAAATTT